>JAUPFV010000004.1:241899441-242354441 GCA_036936605.1 Limnanthes douglasii subsp. nivea | reverse complement strand
CCGAACCCAAAGCTATGTACTTGCAAGTTTTGAAGCTCTAATATAGAAAAAGCTCAAAAACTAGTAATCCGGAGTCTCTGGAGACGAACCGAAGGATTGGAAAACATCGAGGGTGGAACGTCAAATGAGTGTACCAAAAATCATGCGGAATTAGAGAGATCATGTGTTATGGTAAAAAAATTGTGACCTATATAACCCACCGGTTGGTCTCCAAAAGTCCTATTTTTCGATGTTTTTAAAAAATTCCGAAATTTGACCATCACGTAGATATCGAAAAATAATGCAGAATGAAAAAAAAAATCGGACAATTCCGACATCCGAAGCCAAAGTTACGGACTTGCAAAGGTGATGGTAAAAAAATCGTGAGCTATATAGCTAAAACAGTGCTATTTTTCCACGTTGGGTAAAATTTACCAAAACTTACCATCGCATAGATATCGGAAAATATTGTGGAATGAAAAAGAAATCACATGAATCGGACATCATAAGCCAAAGTTACGGACTTGCAAAGGTTTGGAGTTACGGTTTTAAGAAAAACCGAAATAACCCGGATTTATAGGAACAAACGAAAAGGTAAAAATTTACCGAAACTTTACCATCGCTTAGATACCGAAAAATAATGCGGAATGAAAAAATAATTCGCACAATTCCGACATCCTAAGCCAAAGTTACGGATTTGCTCGTGTGCTCGTAAATAATTTGTGAGTTATAAAATAAAGTCCTATTTTTCGGCGTTGGTTAAAAAATACCGAAACTTTACCATAGCGTTGTTTCTACCACGCGGTAAACTCTACTAAGCACCACGAATTTACTTCGAAAGGAGGGACAAAAAATAATTAAAGAAAAAAAAGCGCCCAACGAGGTTCGAACCCACTACGTTGGGATATAAGAAGTCACTACTTTACTAACCGCTACACCAAACCTACATTGACGATATAGCTCGTATCCACTAATATACAAACATACGGTAAACTTCCATAAATTGGGGCTTTCCGAAATTGATTCGATATTCGGATAGTGTCGGCCATAAAATATAAAGCTATGCGGTGAAATCGGAATTCAAATCGAAAAATCGAGCCAATTTTAGGGTTTCTATTTCCTAAAATCCCTAAATAATTCTAAAAATCTAAAATTAACATGCAAAACGACGTTTTTTTGGGTCCACACTTCGGTTAATCACCGTAGGTAATTAACCAGCGCGTAGATCTCGAAAAATTGCATGGAATCCATATATAGAAATCCGCATTCGGACAACCGATAAATTCATACAAGATATTGGAACCGAGCCATTGTTGGCCGGTTTTTTGCTGGCCAGCAATGTGGCGCAAGTGGCCGGCCAATGTGGCGCCATTGGCCAACATTGTGGCGCCAGTGGCCGGTATTGTTGCACCAGTGGCCGGCCAGTGTGGCACCACTGTGGCCAGCAATGTGGCGGCAGTGGCCGGCCATTGTGGCCAGCAATGTGGCGCCAGTGGCCAGTGTTGTGGCACCAGTGGCCAGCAATGTGGCGCCATGGCCAGCATTGTGGCGGTAGAGCCAGCATTTGAGGCGCCAGTGGCCAGTGTTGTGGCACTAGTGGCCGGCCAATGTGGTACTAGTGGCCAGCAATGTGGTGCCAGTGGCCAGCATTGTGGCGCCAGAGCCAGCATTTGAGGCGCCAGTGGCCGGCCAATGTGGTGCAAGTGGCCCGCATTGTGGCGCCAGTGGCAGGCCACTACTGGGCTGTGTGGTGCCACCAGCGCCCTAAATGGGGCCAAAGCACATAGAAAATGTGATATCTTTTTTTCTACTCGTGCAAAACTCAAAATACTTCACATCATACAATCCTTATAACATGTATGATTTTTAAGAGTCGAGTTTGTAATTGTTAAACCAAAAGTAAATTTGTTATGATTTTTCTAACGTTTTTCGTTAAAAAAAAATATAATACTTATGGTTTGAATTTTTAGTTCAAACTTTGTGAACACTTGTTTTTATCCATTGTTAACATAACTGCAAAGTTTCATAACCAAATTCCTTCGGATTCCCCACTTTTGAATGTAGGGTGATGGTTCAAACATAAAAGCACTACCTAGTGTTTTAGCTAAAACAGCCTATTAAGCTACTTAGGGGGGGGGGGGGGGTGAGCCAACTGGTGAAAGTTGGAGTTGCCCCAAAGGTGCTTGTTTTAGTCGGCAAGCACCGAATGTCGGACATACTAGTGCGGCATTGGTAGCCTTTGTAGCCTTTTAAGCACAAATTGTCCGAGACGGGAAGTAAAAGACCAAAATACCCCTCTTACGGCTAAAGGGCAATTTGTGCTTAACGAGTGAGGAAGCGGGTGGATTCCTCACTATGCGAAGGTGGGGATTAGTAGGAACTCGTTTTTGTGGTGGATGTGTTGCGGTTTTGGCCTTCCATAGGAAAATACCAAAATACCCCTACGACAAAAAGTAAGAGGTAGTCTATGGTTTTGTGTTGCTGCATTCCACAGACCCTCTTATGATTCCTAGTAGTCCTAGTTGGCCCTACTTTTCACCGAAGAGGGTAGGGCAGTCGGTCATACAAAAGGGTTAGAGCTATTGGTTATTACGATTCCAAATCATTTTAATCAGCAGTCGGTCCCACTAACTCTGACAAGAACCGTTTGGAATTCGTAACGATTGGTGTGTCCGGGTCCGTCCTCAACTCTCTTCGAATTGAAAAACCACTTCCTAAATCGGACTGTTTTTCAGTTCTTTGACAAGGACACTTGTTCAAATACCTAAAAAAGGGGCTCCTGATGAGTCCGAATTCGAAGCGCTCCCCGGAAGGGCAGCCCAAAGTAAATCTCTCCGTAAACCGGACATGCTCCAAGAACTTAATTCGGACAGGACTTTTGAACCGGGCAGATGACTTCGAACACTGTAAGCCTAAGGCAGTTCGAACTATGACTAAAGTACTAAAAAACCTAAACACTATCTGACTAAGCTACCTGCCCATCTGCTTAAAACTCATGGGTCTTTAAACATGACCCGGGTCCATTAAACATGACCCGAAAGCCCATAAGGGCCCAAATATCACACTATAAATACCCAACCACCAGCATTAACTATGGGTAATAAAATTTACTGCTGCCAAGCTGCTCAATTCTCTCTCCACCTTGAAACACCTTGAAACACCTTCACACCATCCTGAAACACCCTTACTCCATTTTGAAACTCCACTTGAAATTACCAGCCTACCCTCAGGCTACTTTTATCCACACCAGCAACTATAATTGTTCTACATCCACCGGATGCCATAAGAAGAGGCCCAACTAGATCCATACCCCATCTAGCAAAGGGTATTGGTTCAGATATGGATTCCATAGGAACTTCTGGCACATGAATTTCATTCCCATACTTTTGAAAATGATCACACTTTTTCACCATCTCTTTAGCATCTTCCACTATGATTGGCCAATAGTATCCTGCTAATAAGACTCTTCAGGTTAAGGCCCTATAGCCACAGTGTGCAGAGGCTTCTCCATAATGTACCTCAGATAATACAACTTGAGATTCTTGAAATCCCAAGCAACGTAGGAGAGGTCTGCTGATAGATTCATTATAAAGAACTTCTCTTAATATCAAGAAACCATGAGCTTTGTATTTGATCTTTTTTTCCACAGCTTTATCCGGAGGAAATGTCCCATCGGAGATGTATAGGAGAAGAGCATATCTGGAGGATACATCGGTATGAAATTATACCAAGAAGTCATCCACTGATTGGGCTTTAATTGTTGTTCGAGGTGCAAAGTCAATATCGTAATCACCCAGCTCTACATACCACTTGGTCATTCTATTTGACACATCAGCTTTCTGAAGAACGCTTTTCAAGGGAAAATATGTTTGAACAATAATGGAATGAGCTTGGAAGTATGATCTCCTTTTTTTTGCTACAATTACCAGAGCTAATGCCAAATTTTCCAACTTCAAATATCTTATGTCAGCATCAAATAAACTCTTACTGCTGTAATACACCGGACGAGGGTAATTTTCCACCTCTCTTACTATCACAACACTTATTGCATATTCTGATACGGCTAGAAATACATAAAGCTTTTTTCCCCCGAATAGGTTTAAAAAGAGTTTTAGGTGAGGATAAATGCTTATTGATTTCAATAAAAGCCTGGTCACACTGTTGAAACTAATTGAAGTCTTTAGCATTCCCCAACAATTAAAAGAATGGAGAGCACTTGTCTGATGATCTTGAGATAAACCTATTCAACACAACCAATCGTCCTGTCAGCCTTTGAATTTTTTTAATATTCCGGGGAGGGTCTATTGCTAGTAAGGCGTTAAGTTGATCCGGATCAGGCTGAATTCCCTTCTCACTTACTATGTAGCCCAAGAACTTTCCAGATCGGACCCCAAATACACATTTCTCAGGGTTTAATTTTAAATTCACAATCTCTAAACTGGAGAACGTTTCTTGAAGGTCAGATATATGTGAATCTTCCTCCAATATTTTCTCCATCATATCATCTATGTAAACCTCCATGTTTCTGCCAATCTGATTAGAAAAAGCTTTATTCACTAACCTTTGATAAGTGGCCCTAACAATTTTCATTCCGAACTGCATCACTCTATAACAATGAAGACCTCTATCTGTGATAAAATTAGTGTGATCTTGATCCTTCAGATCTACTTGTATTCGGTTGTACCCTGAGAAAGAATCCATGAAGGCAATAGTTTGTTTCCAGAGGTAGAATCCACCAACTGATATATCCGAGGAACATGATAAAGATCTTTATCGGGGTTGGCATTCTTTTTCTTGACTAAAACAGGGTTGGCAATCCACAAAAAGTATTGAGATTCTTTAATGTAACCCATTTTGGTTCAACGATCAACTTCTTGAACAATCACATCTATTTTTTCCTTAAAGAAAGACCTCCTCTTTTGTACAACTAGTGCAATATCACTTTGAATTGAAAAATTATGGGAAATAATATCAGTTGGCACTCCAGTGTTATCACTGTTACACCCTGCAAAAACATATTGATTATTCATTAAAAAAGATAATAACCGGTTCTTTAATTCTGATGCCATCTTGGAACCAATTTTAACAGTCTTTGAGTTTCAACCTCCTCAATAGGTATTATAACACTGGAAGCCTCCCTAGGATCATCAATTTCATTCTTCTCATCAGAAGGATCCAATAACTGCTAATCTTTGTTAACTCTGACTGCCCCTAGAGTCTGAGGGGCAAGGGCTGTTGCATAGAATTCCCTGGCTATCTTCTGGCTGCTCCGGACAACACCTACTTGTCCCTGGACAACATACTTCAAACATTTGTGGATCGTAGAGGCCACAACATGCATTCTAGATAGCCAAGACCATCCAAAATATTGGATTGTAAGATATTTGGCAATCCACCACAACAAACAGTACTCTTACCATCTTTTAAAAGGTTCATTTGCCCAACAACACTTCCTCTTCGAAATCCCCAATCACTTCTACAGAACTTCCTATGAAGCCTACAATGGTTTTGTTCGAACGTTGTATAACCGGAGGGTTTCTCATTTGCTTGTAGAAGCTTAAAAACAGGATGTTTGTCGAACTGCGTGTATCAATCAAAATCTGGGGTATATCGTTTCTCCCTATTGAAGCCCCTATTACCACCTCATCTTCATGAGGCCCTGCAATGTCCCTTATGTAATCCTCATCAAAAACTATAATGGGATGAGGATTGACACTGGTTGGTGGACATTCCACCATCCAACTGGGCGGCCAAATTGTAGATATTCCTCTTCCTAGATGTAGTAGAAGGCGTAGTCCCAGTATCCCATTTGAAAATAGTTAGTGACTAGAAAAGGTTAATCAAACCAGAAATCGATTTGGTCTTATCTGTTATCACCCCCACTTGATTTTCGACTCGGACCTGGATCAAGATACTCAGAGCCCGGGGAGTATTGATTTGCGCATAATATGGCCTGCTTCCCCCTCGCTTTTTAACGTAGGCCCCTAACTTTCCCTTTTCAATAAGGTTCTGGACATCCTGCTTCAAGGTTATACAATCGTGAATATCATAGCCTATATCATTGTGGTATTGGCAGAAACGAGTGCTCCAGTTTTCTCTGGGGGACTGCAATGCTGCTAGTTTTCTAAAATGCACCTCATTCTTAGTCTTGTCATAAATTGTAGCCACACTCTCCCCCAACTCAGCAAACCACTCAGGCTTAACCCAGGCCCTCCTCTTACTTCTGACATGTTGGCTCTGAGTTTGGTTAGACTGATTCTGCATTGACCGGTTGGACCCTTGTCCAGTATCTTTTGCCTTGTAACCGGACTGGTTAGTAGCTGAAGGATTTGTTGTTGTAGTAGTACATCTCGCTTGGCGGTGTACTATGGTTTTCTTGGTCTCTTATACATTAATTTTCTTTCCCACCTGATTCAACAAACCACCTCAGGTTATAGCATTCTTTCAAGTCACTGAATCGGCTAGATTACCTTGATTTAAACCTTTTCTGAGGAAAGAAATTGCAACTTGTTCAGCAATCTGCTAGCCCATTCCTTGTGTTCATAAAACGATTGATGTATTCCTTCAGGGACTCGCTTGGTTCCCGAGAACAATAGATAATGGTGTCCCCATTACCCTTGAGTTTCTTACTTCCAACAAATTACCTCAGGAAGGCAACCCAAAATGTATCAAAATTTCTTATAGATCACTAAGGGAGACTGTTATACCATTTGAGGGCCCTTCCTGTGAAAGTTTAGGAGAAGGCCCTACAAAATATCTTGTCATCAAAATTCATCATGAAGTTTTTGAATTGCTCCAAATGATTGTCCGGATCTCGATTCTCATCCTATTTCTCCATCTTTGAGCTATCAAACCTCTTAGGAAGATGTTCAGAGAGTATTTTTTGCGGACAAAGGCGATTGTCTCCAATTTTTGCTATGGCTAAAAACAGTGTCTTCATTAGGGGTTGCAAAAATACCCAGTTCAGCCTGAAAGGCAAATGGATCAATCAGCAACTGATCAATATGCTTATTGGCTGACCCCTTACCCTTGCCATGATGCTTCTTAAGCCTGTCATGCATATCCCTATTTCTTGAATGTTTTTTAGTCAACCTCATTTTCTTTTTTGATCTTCCCTCATCACAACTTGAAGATAATGATTCTTCAAGTTCGATGTGATTTATTTATGTCTGAGGGTAATTTTGTAAAGTGTTTTGGGTGTTTTGTGGAATTTAATTTTTCGAGTGGAAAGTAGTGAGATAATTAAGTTGTGTGCTAGGAGTAAATTCTGATTACCCGCATTAATGAAAGTGGTTGGGGGTATTTATACTTTATTATTGACCCATGGGCCTATCGGGTTGGATAATGAAGTCGGGTCAAATTTAAGGACCCATTAGTAATTAGAAGTGAAGTGACGAGCATCTACCTTAGTCAACATTTATTATGTTTGTTATGTTCGGTTTTTTATAATAATGGTTATGGTCCGAACAGCTCATCGGATTTAGACTGAATTCAGTAGCTAAAATATCTGACCTCATAAAAAACAACCAACTTAGTGTTGTCATTTTGTTTATATTAGTGCAGCAAAGTCTCGAATGTTATATAACACTATTGTTACCTATTGTCAAACTTATTCGTGCGCTTGTCGGAACAGTTCTCAGGCTGAAAAGTGTTACGAGTAAATAAAAATATATATTTCTCAGTTTTGTTTACTCTGCTCTATTATTGATGTGGTCGAGAAGCCCAAACAAAACCTTTTTAATTTAATTTAATTTTATTCAAATATATTATCAAATCTAATTATATTAAGATTTTATTTATTTTATTTTAAAAAATTTATTTTTCCTTGTATTCTAATCTAGGGTTTTGAACATTTGTCTTAAGTTATTTTAAATGTTTTTAAATATATATTTGTTCATCTCTAAAATTTTAAGTCTTTTTTACCCTTAAATTAGGGTTTCATCATGTTACCCTTGAATAAGGTTTCATCTACCATTTATTTTTTCTTATATTTCCGCCGAGTTATCAGCTACACTTAATTTTAAAGATAAGTTTTTAGTGCATGCTCAAATCCACTTGGATTAGCAAACTAGCTCTACGACTACATTGTCTAATTTTAGAGATTACACTTGGTCTATCCAGTTCTATAATTGTTTTGTCTACTTCAAGTGGTTTATCTAAAGTTCGAACTATTAAATAAATAGAATCTATATAACAATTGCATTCGCGCAAATGATAAATACATAGTTTAACCATTTTTCACCCTATAACTTTTTAGCCCAAATTATCCGCCCGTACCTTTTTTGGTTCTAGCTTCAGAAAAGGATACTCATTCCAATACAAAAAAGACAATATATTCTTTTAAAATATTCTCTCAAACATTTTCTTTCTGAACACAACCGCAACGAACTCCATCATTATTGAATATTAAGTTATTTTATAACTTATTTGAGTTTTAAATTTGTCAAACAATAAATGACTTATATTACTGTAATTCCTATAGTTAGGTGACTTATCTGATTAAATTTTTTAATTACTGTAATTCCTATAGTTAGGTGACTTATCTGATTAAATTTTTTAATTACTGTTTTGGAAAATATTTTTATCTCTCAACAAATATATATCATTATTTAATTTCGAAAGCGTGATCAACTATAAAAGGTATATAATAAGGTAATATATATTCAATGTGAAATCCATACGTGAGACTATACCTAAGTAATTAGAAAACATTTAAATGTTTGAAACAAGAGGCTAAAGCCCCCGGTTTGGGGTTCATAGTAAATAGTCAAATTTATGAAGCAGTCCACCATTTTTGTCCTCTTCTTATCCATAACAGCACTATTTATACTCTGCTGTCTTATTAAAATTTCATATACTCTCAAAAATACATAATTACGGAAAACACCTTCTTTTTTATCTCACACCTTTTGCTTTGGGTACTATATTATCATTTCTAGATGGGACGTTGGTCGAGACCAGAGGTAAACTACTTAATCTCAATTTAAAATATGTTTTTATAAATAAATGTTTAATATATTTATTAGTTTTTGAACGTATTGAATCAGGTTTACCCGTTGATGGGAGCAATGGCATTTGTAATCAGCTTGTGCACTTTTCAGCTAACCAGAAATGTTTTGTTAAACCCCGATGTCAGGTAAATTCTTCTATTTTCCTCTCAGTTGTTTTCTTTCGCTAAATTGTTCTGAACACTAATTTTATTTTATTCTTTATAGGGTTAACAAAGCTCATCGTACGACGGCTGTATTGGATAACAAGGAGGAAGGGCAGAAGTACGCCGACCACGGCCTGCGCAAGTTCCTTCGCACTCGACCACCTGAAATCATGCCGGAGATCAACCACTTCTTTTCAGAACACAAATGAAATGATAATTATTTTCTTTTCCTTTTTGGTATTTAAATAAAGCTATAAAGAGTTGTTATAGTATGATGTATGTATTGATTTTGTTTTTTTAATGTCTTTTTGGAAGATTGGGTTTCATACTATTACTTAAATGATTATTTTTATACAAAGGGCCAAAATTTATTTTATTGACTTTCGTAGAACAAACATAAACATTAGATAAATTTAAAGATACACATACGAATAGTATCTATGCAAAATATTGATGGAGAAGCAGAGCCCCATATAATAAGTTTATCATCATTAAGATGGAATTTCGGATTTTCCAAAGAATTTAAAATATCTAAATAATTACGGTACTATTTTAAAAAATATACATTAATTAAATTTAATTTTTTTTAAAGACAAACTATGTTTAGATCAAAGAGGAAGACCACCGAGAATGTATTTTTTTTCTAATTAAAATCCTTAATCGCAATTTAATCATTCTCTTCTACTACCGTTCTTTACCATCTAATGATTCTCAAATTATTAACTCGAGGCTTTTATTATGAGATATTAATTCATTCGTTCAATTCAATCCAAGGTCCAGAAGGAGCTCTATTCATGATTAAAGGAAACGATTCTATTCCAACAAAGTGCTCGCGACAAGATTTTTATAGTGGACTCAACTTGGATTGTTGATATAGAAATTCAACAAAGCAAGTAAGATTCTTCAGGTCGCGAAGAAACCCTTAATCACCCCACAGCCAGAAAACTCAAATCGACATTGGTCTCAACATGTTGGGAGGCCAAACATAGGAATTCATAAAGAAACCCATCAACAAGGTGTCAACCTGTTGGGAAGCCAAACATAGAAATTCATAAAGAAACCCATCAACAAGAAGAGTTCCCTCTTCTAGCCGTCAACAAGAAACAATCTCTTCAAAAAATTCAACACAACATCAAAGGTTTATCAATAACCCAATCTTTGATCAACAATCAAATCTTCATCAACGGAGCGAAAAAATCCCAATTATCGGCACCAAAAAGTTCATTCGCAGATGTTTTAAAGCCCCAAAAAGAGCATTTCAACCACCAAAAGGTATGTTTCCAGCAAAAAGGAGGATCATTGTGCCGTTGTATTCGATAAATCAGATAAGTGTCTTCTGAAAACCATCTCAAAGCATACATTAGTTGCTAAATATCTATATAAGAAAACCAGTTTAAATGAACTTAAAACATTCTTAGATTCATTTAGGTTTAAAGGTCATTAAGTATATATATAAAAGACTATAGGCAAATTTTAATTGAGTTGGATAACTTATAAGATATTAAAAAACTATGGTCTAGAAATGTTTATATTCTAGGAAAGTGCCCTCTTAGAATATTAAAAATAGAATCATGAGTTTAACCTCATAGTAGAGTCTCTCCAGACTCCAGTATGGGTCTCATTTTAAAAAAATACATGAATTCCTTTATTCCCATGATACCATCACTCAAATTGGAAAGCCTTGGCTTGCCTTTGTCAGTTTGGGTTCCTAGCAAAATTAAAGCCAGCTTTAACTACTTTAAAGATCTTGTAATCACTTACATTTTGAAAAAACTTCCCCAAAAACTTTGGATAAGTTTTTGGGAAGATGATGGATTATGAAAATCTATCTCTTATGAAAAAAATGCATAGTTATTGCAAAACTTATAACCATATGAGTTATAAAGAAGCAAACTGTAAAAAGGATAAAATCTCTCAAGAGAGGTTAGCATAAAATGATACTCAAGTTACGAGTAAAAGATTAAGAAAGTAAAAAAAAATCAGAACTATCAAATGACCTCTAATATATAAGGCCACCAATTTCAAATGATCAACTAGATCCTTAAATCATCCAAATGACTGTCTCCATTCTATTTACTTTGGTTATTAGCACCATATCAAATATCTAAAATTAATCTAAAAATATCTTATATTATTGCTGCTTCTTAAGCCTTTGTTGGGATGTTATTTTGTAACTTCTATGAATATGAACATAATCTCATTGACATAGAATTTGAGTCTTTGTTATTGTTCAATATTATTTCCTCTGTTTTGGCTCCCTGTCTCCTTAAAATTATATTATCTTGTTGAATCTTTATCTCTTACGTTACTATAGCTTATCTTCAGTGATCAAATATGTGCTACTTCTCGAATTTCATCTGGATATTGAAGATCATGATATCTATGAATTTTCAAATTATCAGTCCGTGTAGAGTTTTAATACTATCATTTTTCCTAAAAAAGCATCATCCTTGATTATTTAAGATGGGAAGGCTAATCTCGTCAAAATTAACTTCAGCTCATACTTTAATTATATTGGTTACTAACTTCTTGATGGTAGGTTTCTCCTGACCAATTATATAATCTACTCTTTGATTGCAGATACAGATACATGACTAAAAGACCAAATAATAGCTCAACAAAGATCAAGACTTTAAAGGCTTAATCACAAGCCTCTCTCATCTTCAAATCTAATGATTTATTTTGATAAAATGATCCGCAATCAAAATGTAAATAAAATGATTCTCAGATAACTTTGATAACCAAAGCCTATGGAAGGTTGATCATGAAGACTCAAGCTAGAAACCAGAATATGATGGATTATTCACTTAGTTAACTTATTGGTATCTCTTTAACGAATTGAATCAAACTTCCGCCATGTTTTCATCCTGATGAGAAAGGATTAAAAGATCAGCAAATCATTCCAATCTATAAAAGTTTCGCTTTAGACTATAATTTTTATCTTCCATTGTATCCAAGTTTATATCAGACTATTATTGTACTTCAAATCTTTAGACTCTTCTCTCAATACAAATGTTTTTTTATAAAAAAAATACATTTAGATTTTTTTTAAAAGATTAATTTTTCGTATAAAAAATATATTTTGAAAAATATTAAAAGAGAAGTCGGATGAATTGTAATTCTAAACACACTTTGTTAAAAAATATTTGGAGGCCAAATTATCCGTAATTAGTCGACATAGATTATATTATCAAAAACTATATAAATTTTGAATTATATATGGTGTGAATTATTTTTGACTGAGGGTAATTTTGTAAGGTGTTTTATGGTGTTTCAAAGGTATTTAATGTTTGGGTGTTTTGTAGTGAGAGATTTGAGCTGTCTGGTTGTATTAAATGTTCATTACCCTCATTAATGAAAGTTGTTGGGTATTTATACCTTTAATTATGGGCCACATGGACTTTTAGGTCAAACTTATGAAACCAGGTCGAGTTCAAAAACCCATTAGTTTATTAAGCAGATTAGCAATTAGCTTAGTCAAAAGGTGATTAGCTTTTAATACTTTTGTCCAGTTCGGATGGTTCAGTGGGTGGTTTTTGTCCGAATTGCCCCTGTCCGGTTTCTACAGTGAGTGATGAAAATTTCTGGACTCATCAGCAGCCATTTTTTAGGTTTTGTTCGAAGACCTTTGGCAAGAGCTAAAAAATCTCCTTTAGGCACTTGTGACATTTTCCGGACGGATTTAGTATTTAGTAAAGGACTTATCAGGACTGAAAAACTCTTCAGAAGTTCAAAGGTTTTTCCATAGATCGTGGGACACGTGTCACCTTCTGATTTGCCTCACGAGTCTTTTTTCTCCTAGAACGGTGCACCCACTAATCCCAAAAAGTAACCTATTCATTTAATGACTGTGACGTCAGCGCCGTCTTCAATCATTACTTTCATCTTTTTGTATTATCCTAGGTTTCTGGGTATCGTTTTGTCTCTTTAGTATAAAATACCTCATTTTTCACTATTTTACCATCTTCATTACTCTTTCATTCATTTACTTCAAAGCTTTCATCTCTCTTCTCAAAATCCTTTTGGTGTAAGTTTATGTTTAGAGCAAGAAACACACTTGTAAAAGGTGGGTGGCTTAATCTTTCGGAGTTAGAGAAAGCACAAAGAGTCGATCGAGAAAGGCGCATTGCTGCAGGTCTTCCAGTTTCTCCAATCGAAAAGTCTGAAACACCAAACTCAGAGCCTGATCGAGGTTCATCTTCTGCTCGAAGCTCCAAACCCAGAAGGTTATTTCAACCAAGTCTTTCACCCATCGCCTCAGGCTCATCGGTTCAGGAGTCACAGCCCACTGTCGAACGGGAAAAAGCTGTTACAAGCACAAAGAGACCCTCTCCGTTCATAGCCATGGGATCAGATGCTGATAATCCCCAGAAAAGCTAACACTTCGACGAAGAGGCCGCTTAGTAAAAGGCCAGGCTGTTGCTCCATAGTCTAAGTCTCCGAAATCAGGGCCCTCTAAGTCTGGGGCCAAGGACAAAGCTACAGGGTCAGAGGCACCCATCAAAGTTCCTAAGGACAAATCGTCTGGTCCGGAGGCTACCGGAACAAGCCTTCGAAATGAACCCTCCGGATCTGAGCCACAGCCGGACACCAGACCACAAAGGGAAAGCGATGCTTAGCCATCCGGGCAGCTTACTAAGCCAACTACCAGCACTCCTCCATCAAAGACAAGTCACAATCCTTCCATGGTGATGGAAGATGTGATGGAGGACAGTGTTGAAGAAGCCCCTTTTGAGACTGATGTCACCGGGCAGACGGGGGAGGCTGTCATTGTCAAAAAAAGCAAGGGTAAATAGAAGCTGTGTTTAAAACATCCGGACCTGCCGGAGTCCCTTGAAGGCAGAGTGTGACCTTGCTTCCACAAGGTGAGCGTAAAGTATCTGCTAGCCATGCAGAACATTAACTACGCCTTCATTCATACTGCTGAATTAGGCCGGATCCAGACGAAGTGGTGGATCCCAGAATCTGTTAAAGTGAGGATACCGGTCGATCCAGAGACGCCAATGAACTGCAAGCTAAGTGAGATAGTTTTCCAACACAGAGTTGTTCAACTGGGGGCTTAGATTTCCCTTGGACCTAGAGATCGTCGGATATTTCCATCTGATAAAGCTTTTCCCAAGCCAACTGAGTCCCAATGCTTGGTACACTCTCATGGCCTATATCATGGCCTCTAGGCTCTCCGGAATCCCGCTTCCGATGGAGCATTTTGCTGTTGTGGCCAGCCTTTGCAAGAATCACATCATCCCCTTCTACCATTTCAATATGGGCGACAATTATAAAATGGTGGATGATCTGCTCGAATCGGAGAAGAATTGGAAGACCCAATTCTTGTCCATCGGGGGAGCTTGGGAAAATGGGAAGAAGATTAAGGCTGGTGACATCCCAAGCATGCTTACCAACAGATGGAAAAACACAGGTTAATATTTCATCATGTTTGTTTTTATTTACTTATAAAAAGTTTGTTTACTTAAATGCTCTTCTTTTTCTTTGGGTAGTGCTGCCGAATGAGTTCTCCGACTACTTGGAGGAGGGGCAGACTATTTGTGCCAAGCTGAATGCTTGGGCTGCTGACAAATGGGGAAATCGCTTCCATAATTTTTTTAGTACCGACAACCTGGTGAGATCCCACCTCTGGAACACAACCGGCCGGAGAGACTTGTCTTGGGAGGAATTGAGCACACTGTCTACTCCGGGTGTCATTCTACAGAGGACAGATGAGAAGGATGGGAAGCTGTCCTTACCGGGCAGAGCTAAATCCTCAAGAAAAATGAAGGGCAAGAAAGGCAAGAAAAAGCCAGATGTAGCTGAGGTCAACCAAGGTGGTGTTGAGGAGATTGTCCCAGCAAACCAGGAGGTGCAGAACCAAGGAGGAATTGATGCTTCTCTGTTTCAAGTGGTGGAAAATGAGAGTACCAAAGAGGAAGTTGGACTTCCAAAACCCTCAAAGGCTCCCATAAAAGACCGAAAACGAGGAGCAGATGATGGAGATACGGAAGCCACGAAGAAGAAAATCTCCAAGGGAGATGAAGTAGCTCTCCGGCCTCCGGAGTCTCTTCCTCCGGTCGACCAGACAGACCCAATACAGGTATAGAAAATCCCAAGTGATTTTCACACCGGAGAGGGTGCCGGAAGGGATATTAACATTGATGGACTAGACATCAGTGGCCTTCAAGGGATGGGACTTTACTTTGAAGACCTCGAGAAGGACGAATTTGCTTTGAAGACCTTTGAATACATTGATGGACTAGACATCAGTGGCCTTCAAGGGATTGGACTTTACTTTGAAGACCTTTGAAGACATCGTTACTTTCAACGATAAGTCTTTCAACAGTATTTGCTGACCTACTCCTTGTTGAGCAATATTCAACCGGTGCTCAACTTGGAGAGACAAGTGCGAAATCAATCCACCCTCATCAACACACTCAACTCAGATAAAGAGAGCTTGTCTAATGACCTCCTTAACGCCAACCAGAATGCTGAGGTGTTAAAGAGAGAGATCGAGGAGTTGAAGAATGGGAAAGAGGATTTGGCCACCAAGCTGGCCACTTCGGAGGGGGTTAACAAGGAACTCCAATCTAAGTGTTCTGGCTTGGAGAAGGATCTCTCCACTTCAAAAGATGAGGTAAAGGCCATAGACAATTTCATCCAGACCCTAACCAATGACAAAATTTCGCTCGAAGATGCTGTGTCTAGAGTTAACCAGGAGAAAGATGATTTGATAAAAGAGCAGGAAAAGACAATCCAAGCCAGAATCGATGCATACACCAACAAGGTGATAGATTCCCAAAAGGAAAGGTATGCTGAAGTCAAATCACACATGGTCTTGCTCTTTCATCAAAAAATTCTGAAGAGGGCACTAGGAGATTTATGGTGATTTGTGGAATACAAAGACCTTACTCACCATACTATGGTCGATGGTGATAAGCACTGGTACTCTAGTTGTTGGGATGATATTACTGATGAAGATGAAAGGACCGGAGAGAACCCTAACGAGGAACCTAAAGACCCCAAGAAAAAGCCAGATGAGGCTGGACCATCTAAGGAAGCTCAGCCTTGAAGTTTTAACTATCTTTTTATTTTCCTTTAATTTTTGTGTTAGACTAAAGTCCTTGGATGCCCAAAGAATTTTTGTAACCGTGTCCGGCTCTTGTCCGAATAAACTTTTTCTTTTAAAACTTCAAAGTTCTTGGATGGCCAAGGCACTTTACATATTTTAATATCACTCCCCGGTGCTAGCCGGGCATTTTGTTTCTTACACAATTCTTGCATTGTCTTATAGTTACCCAATTTCGATGGCTAATGTATAAATAGCCCTTAGTTATTTTATAAGTATTTTGAAGTGAAAGTGTTTAAATTCTCCGATAACAAATGTTTAAATGGTCATCATTCTACCAAATCAATCCGGTCTGCCAGTGATACTTTAAAAAGTTTTAAAGAAACTATCAAGCGAAACACTCCAAATTTTTCAAGAAGGCATAGAATTTCATTAAAAAGCCCGGACATCTCATTAAAACCTCCCCGCGCCACCAGGGTAGGAAAGAGTATGCCCCCTAATATTTACATGGACTTTAAACAAGTAAATATTTACATAATTTTCATTCTAGATACAATCGGAGGTGTTCAATGTTCCAGGGTGATTCAAGATCCTTCCATCTTTATCTTGAAGCCTATATGTCCCAGGCTTAAGCTTTTCACTGACCACATAGGGTCCTTCCCAGGTTGGAGCTAGCTTGCCGAACTGCTTCTCCTTAGTATGTAGGAACACTTTTCTCAACAATTTATCCCCTGGTTGAAAATCCCTCCTTCGGACTTTGGAAGCAAACCTGCTTCTCATCAAACCCTGATATTTTGTGGCTCTGAGATGAGCCTTAACTCTTTTTTCTTCTATCAGGTCAAGTTGACTTCTGACAGCCACTTCATTAGCCTGTTCGGAAAAATTGTGGACTCTGAATGAAGGAAGAGTTGCTTCTATAGGAGCTATTACATCCATACCATATACCAAGGCAAATGGGGATTCCTGTGTAGCAGCGAGTAGTCCGGTTGGCCCATAGTACTTCTTGTAGATAACTTGGCCACTTTCAAGCAGTCCCTTCTAAATTCTTTTTAAGACCGGACATAATGGTTCTGTTTTCCACTTCAACCTGACCATTCGCCTGTGGGTGGAAAGGAGAAGAAAAGCAATGTTGAATGCGTCTAGAGGCACAAAAGCTCTCCATATCCTTATTATCAAATTGTGGCCCATTGTCTGTGGTTATCTTTTGTGGAACCCCAAATCTGCAGCAAATATTAGATAAGATAAATTTTATAACATCTTTTGAAGTAGTTCATGCCAATGGGGCTGCTTCTATCCACTTTGAGAAATAATCGATGGCCACTATAATAGTTCTGCATCCCCCGGACGCCATAGGTAGAGGTCCCACCAGATCTATCCCCCAACGAGCAAAAGGTATTGGCTCAGAAATTGACTCTAATGGGACAGCTGGGATATGAATTTCATTACCGTATCTTTGGCATTGATCACACTTCTTCACCAATTCCTTGGCATCTTCCATTATAGAGGGCCAGTAGTATCCGGCCAACAAGACTCTTCTAGTTAAAGCTCTATAACCACAGTGTGCTAACCCCTCACCATCATATAGTTCAGACAGCACTACTTGGGACTCTTCAATCCCCAAACATCGTAATAGAGGTTTACTAAAAGACTTCTTGTAAAGAACGTCTCTTAGGATTACAAATCCACGAGCCTTATACTTTACTTTCCTTGCCATTGCTTTCTCCGGTGGCAAGATACCATCTGAGATATATTGAAAAAGAGGATACCTCCAGTCTTGAGGTCGGCTTATTTGTATGTTTAAACTCCCCCCCCCCCCATCCTTGCTCTGATTGAGGTGAATGGATGGGAATTTCTGCACGTGAATCCATGGGTAGGACTCAGAATATGCTATGGTTGTCAAGGAGTCAGCTAGAGTATTTTCTGTTCGGTGTATGTGCTCATAGGTGATGTCTTTGAAGTTAAGTGCCACTTCTGTAAGAACGAACAAATATTTAATCAGTTTCTCTTTTTTGGCCTCAGATTGACCTTGTGCATGATCAGAGACTGCTAAATATAGGTACAGTGCCTCTCCATCAACAGGTTTAAACAAAGTTTTAGAGGAGGATAAGTGTTTTTTAATTTCATCAAAAGCCTGGTCGCATTGTGGAGACTAGTTAAATTCTTTTGCACCTTTTAAAGTTTGATAAAACGGGGCACATCTATCCGAAGACCTTGGGATAAAACGGTTTAGAGCAGCTAACCTCCCTGTCAATCTTTGTACTTCTTTAATATTCTGAGGAGGCTCCATCTGCAATAAAGCACTAAGCTGGTCTGGATCAGGTTGTATCCCTTTCTCACTTATCACATACCCCAAGAAATTCCCGGACTACACTCCGAAAACACACTTCTCTGAATTCAACTTTAAATTTACTTTCACCAAGTTGGCAAACGTTTCTTGCAGATCTGGCAAGTGTAGTTCTTTTTCCACACTCTTTACCATCATATCATCAATGTAGACTTCCATGTTTCTTCCAATATGAGTAGCGAAGGCTTTGTTCACCAACCTCTGATAAGTAGCCCCACCATTTTTTAACCCAAAAGGCATCAACTTATAACAATGAAGGCCCTTATGAGTAACAAAAGTAGTGTTTTCTTGATTCTTTGGATCCACTTGAATCTGATTATACCCGGAGAAGGCATCCATAAAGCACCACAACTTGTTCCCAGACGTGGAGTCCACCAACTTATCAATCTGAGGGACCGGATATAGATCTTTTGGGCAAGCCCTATTAAGGTCTGTAAAGTCAATGCACATTCGCCACTTCCCATTTTTTTTACTAACACCGAATTGGCTGTCCATAAAGGGTACTGAGATTCCTTTATGTGTAAGCCGGTCGACCTCTTGAACTATGACATCAGCTTTCTCCTTAGAAAAAACTCTCATCTTTTGTACAACAGGTGCTATATCTCTTCTGATGGATAGCTGGTGTGATATAATACTTGCAGGAACTCCGGTCACATCAGCATTGCACCAAGCAAAAAGATGCTGATGGTCTGTTAAAAAAGACAACATTTTACTCTTTAGTTCCGATGTCATCTTAGATCCGATCTTGAAATTTCTTCCTTCAGCCAGAGAGTGAGTTTCAACCTCTTTAATTGGTATTAAAACACTAGGGGTCTCTCTGAGGTCATCAATTTTACCCTCTCCCCCAGAGGGCCCCTCCAACTGCTAATCCTCACTGATCCGAACTGCCCCCAAAGTTTGGGGGGTCAGTGCTGTTGCATAACACTCCTTTGCAATCTTTTGACTACTTCGGACTACTCCCACTTATCCTTGCACAGCATATTTTAAACATTGGTGGACTGTTGAAGCCACAACATGCATCCTGGAAAGCCAAGATCTTCCCAAAATGGCATTGTAACAAGTGGGACAATCTACCACAATAAAAAGTACTCTAACCATCTTCTTAAAAGGGCCCTTGCCCAACAAAACCTCCTCCTAAAACTCCCCGATCACGTCCGCTGAGCTTCCAGTGAAACCCACAATTAACCTGTTCGAACGCTGAATCACTGTTGGATTCTTCATTTGTTTATAGGAAGTCAAAAAGAGGATATTGGCTGAACTACCGGTATCCACCAAAATTCGTCTGTTGTCATTGCCCCCAATGGATGCTCATATTACCACAACATCTTCATGGGGACCAGCTATGTCCCTCAAATCATCTTCATCGAAAACAATGAAGGGAAAAGGAATTTGAGATTAATAGGAAGTCATGCCTCCTTCCAGTTGAGTAGCCAGGGTATGAACATGCCTCTTCCTCGAAGAAGCAGTCGGTGCAGTTATGGTGTCTCCCCCAAATATTGTAAGTGACTCAAAAAGCCTCAGATATAGACATAAGCGGTACTGCTGGCTTATGAATAGCATTGACAAATCTCTGACAAGTATCACAACTTCAAACTAAATTCTTAACATCGTTCATGGTTGTAGACCAATAGAACCCTGCAAGTAAAACTCAACGTGATAGAGCTTTGAACCCGCAATGAGCTGACCCTTCACCATCATGCAACTCTGATAATACTTCTTGTGATTTTTGTTTGCTTAAACATCGTAACAATGGCCTGTTCAATACCTTTTTATACAAAATTTCATCCAGTACTATATATCCAAAGGCTTTACTTCTCAACTTTTTGGCCAATTGTGAATCATCTGGTAGTATTCCTTGAGTCAAAAAATTAAGGATATCTGATCGCCAGTCGCCTCGAATTTCACCAGTCGTAAAAAATTCATATATACATTCACATTGGCTAGATTGAGTAACAATTAAAGGATTTTTTTGTAGCAAAATCCAAGGATATTCTTCTTTGTAAGCAACGTTTTCTAACGTATCAGCCACCATGTTACTTCCTCTCTGAATATATTCCACAACAACATTGACAAACAGAAGCATTAAATTCCGAAGTTCCCGAAGATATAAAATCAAACAATCCTTTCTTGCTTCGGAAAATCCAGATACCTGATTTGCTAACAATTGAGAATCTGTTTCCAAGCGCACTGAAGTTGCCCCACAAATTTTTCTAATCTCAAACCTGCCAAAGAAACTTCGTATTCAGCTTCATTGTTCGAAGCATGAAAACTAAATTTAATAGATTGAACCATTGTCTCTCTCATTGGAGCTATTAATTGAATCCCAGCACTGCACCTTGAAACACTAGAGCCTCCATCTGTTCGGACAACCCACCTCGAATCAACAGGTTTGACTTCTTTACTTTCTTCCTCATCTGATCAACTTGAGTGGAATTCAATAAAAAATCAGCCAATGCTTGCGGCTTTATTGTTGTTCGAGGTGTAAACAAAATATCATATTCCCCTAACTCCACTAACCATTTGGTCATTCTCCCCAAAATATCAGGTCGTTGTAAAAAAAATTTCAAGGGGAACGAAGTTCGGACTTCAATAGTATGAGCTTGAAAACATGGACGCATATTCCTAGCAGCAATCACCAGTGCTTATGCCAATTTTTCTAATTTCATATATCTCTTTTCTGCTGCCACTAAACTTTTACTAATGTAATACACCGGCTTTGGAACTCCTGAATCTTCACTGATTAACACTGCTCTTAGTGCAAAATCCGATACCGCGATGTACAAAAATAATTTCTCCCCATTTCGAGGCTTTGACAAAATCTCTGGTGATGACAACAAATTTTTAATATTTGTGAAAGCTGCTTCACATTCTGATGTCCATTCAAACCTGCTGGGTCCTCGTAACACTTGAAACAAAGGAAAGTTTTTGTCATAAAATCTAGAAATAAATCGATTAAGTGCTGCTAACCTTCCTGTCAGAATTTGCACTTCTTTGATTGACCGAGTAAAATTCGTTGCTATCAAAGCTATCAATTGTTCTGGGTCAGCTTCTATTCATTTTTCACTACTGACAAAACCCAAAAACTTCCCCGATCGAACTCCGAAGGTGCACTTCTCAGGATTTAATTTCAACCTGATTGGACTTTAAATTCAAAAATTCTTCCTCTAAATCATCAAGATGCATTTCATTATTTGAGATTTTTACTACCATGTCATCTATATATACATCCATAGTTCTTCCGATCTGTGTAGCAAAAGCTTTATTCATCAATCTCTGATAAGTGGCTCCAATAGTTTTCAATCCGAAGGGCATCACCCTATAACAATGCAGGCCCCTATCAGTTATAGAAGTTGTGCATTCTTGATCTTTTGGATCCATTTGGATTTGATTATATCCTGCAAAAGCATCCATAAAAGTTAAAATTTTGTTTCCTGAAGTAGAGTCAATCAACTGATCTATTCGAGGAACAGGAAACGGATCTTTGGGACAAGCTCTATTCAAATCTGTAAATTCCACACACATTCTCCATTTCCCATTCTTCTTTTTGACTACCACTGGATTTGCCATCCACAAGGGATACTGTGACTTCCTTATGTGTCCGACCTTAGATAACCGATCCACTTTAGCAACTATCGCTTCTGGTTTCTCTGAGTAAAATGCTCTTCTTTTCTGAATAACCGGCGTGACCTTTGGATTTATAGCCAAGCTGTGGCGAATTATCAACCGCTGAAGAACTCCGCAGACAGGTGGAATAACTGTTGACGAAAGGCCACATCCGGGAGAGTCTTAGTCCTTGTGCGGTTCCTGTACTGTTAACACCAAAGAAGGATGGCTCAATGAGAATGTGTGTGGATAGCCGGGCTATCAACAAAATTACAGTCAGGTATCGTTTTCCTATTCCTTGCTTTAATGATTTAGTGGATCAATTGAATGGTGCTACTGTGTTTACGAAGCTGGATTTGAAGAGTGGATATCACCAGATTCATATTTTTATGGGCTATGAGTGGAAAACAACCTTCAAGACCCGAGAAGGTCTGTTTGAATGGATGGTAATGCCATTCGGTCTTTCTAACGCTCATAGCACGTTCATGCGGGTTATGAACCAGGTATTTCGCCCGTTCATCGGAAAATTTCTTGTTGTGTACTTTGATGACATTCTTATATATGATACCAAAAGAGAGCTGCATCTCCAGCACTTACACGAGGTGTTGGTTGTTTTAGGCGAACAGAGTTTTATGGAGGACTCGATAAGTGTTGTTTTATGACAGATTCAGTCATCTTCTTGAGGTATGTCGTGTCAAAAGATAAGCTGTCAGTGGATCAGTTGAAAGTGGCAGCCGTGCGAGACTAGCCTATTCCTACTTCCATCACTGAAGTCTGCTCTTTTCACGGATTGGTCTCCTTTTACAGACGGTTCATACATAACTTCAGCACTATTATGGCTCCTATTACAGAGTGTATGAAGGGTAAGACATTTTGTTGGACCCCTGAAGCAGCTACGACGTTTGAGGAAATCAAGGTAAGACTGACCACTGCATCGATTCTGGTTTTACCTGACTTCTCTACATGATTTGAACTGCATTGTGATGCGTTCGGATTGGGAATTGGCGTTGTACTCAACCAACGAGGCCGCTCTGTAGCATACTTCAACGAAAAGATAAGTGGAGCTAAACTCAACTACATCACATATGACAAGGAATTATATGCAGTTGCACGAGCTTTGAAGCACTAGAGTTCCTACTTGGCCTACAATGACTTTGTCTTGTACAACGATCATGATGACTTAAAGCATATGTAGAGTCAGGAGAAACTATCTTCCCACCATGCACGTTGGGCAGCATTTACTCAACAATTTACCTTTCCCATTAAGCATACTTCGGGGATAGTTAACCGCGTAGCTGACGCACTGAGCCGACACAACATGATGATTCGTATGGAAAGAGAAGTTGTAGGATTCGAGATGATGAAGGATCTACTGGCTATCGATCCATATTGTGGTCCTATTCTAGAGGACATCAACGCAGGTTTGAGAAAAGATTTTGCAGTGAGCAACGGTTACCCCTTCAAAGGTAATTTACTTTGTGATCCTGAGGGTAGTTTGAGGTTACTGATTGTACATGAGAGACACAACGAGGGGCATGGGGGTAGAGATCAAACCCTTCACTCTGTATCCAGTCAGTTCTTCTGGCCGCATTTGAGGAAAGATGTTATCCGTTTTGTAGCTGGTTGTCGGGTTTGCCAGGTGGCAAAAGGTATATCCTCCAACGCAGGTCTATACCTACCACTCCCAATACTGAAAGGACCGTGTCGAAGCGTTAGCATGGATTTCATCTCTGGGCTGCCAAGAACACAGAGAGGTAATGATTCTATTTTTATAGTGGTTGACAGGTTTTCTAAGATGGCCCACTTCATTGCCTGCAAGAAAACCACAAATGCTGTGAATGTTGTTAATTTATACTTTTGTGAGGTCTACCGCTTACATGGTCTACCCTTGAATATCGTTTCTGATCACGATGCGTGGTTTGTGGGGAATTTTTGAAGGAGTTTGTGGCGTCTCACAAACACAAAGCTAAGTTTTAGCAGTGCGTATCACCCGCAGACAGACGGCCAAACCGAGGTAACTAATCGAACGTTAGGCAACATGTTACGCACAAAGTACTTTAGGAACTTGAAAGCATGAGATTCCCGCCTTTATCATGTTGAGTTTGCCTACAACAGTCACCACAAGCGCATTACTGGGTATAGTCTCTTTATGGTAGTCTATGGTTATAACCCACAGGGTACCATGGACTTAGCTTTCCCAACGCTTGATAAGGTTCCAGCTAAGGTCGAGAACGCCATTACTGATCTATGGGAGATCCATGAGCACACCCGCAAACACCGAGAGGAAAAAACATAGAAGTACAAGATTGCCGCAGATAAGAAGCGCCTCCTGGTGGAGTTTGCAGTGAGGGACTTTGTATGGGCTATTTTGACCAGGGATCGCTATCATACACACGAGTACAACAAGTTGGCTGCAAGGAAGGTGGGTCCGTTTGAAATTATTGAAAAGATAAATCCCAGTACATACAGGTTGAAGCTACCCAGCCACATGAAGACCCATAATATTTTCAACGTGAAGCACCTGGTGCCATTTACCGCTGCTGCTGAGGATAATGAAGCTGAGAATTCGTGGGTGAATTCTTCCTAAGAAGGAGAGGATGATGTAGTTGCACAAGCCCATGACTATATGGCCCTTATGGACAAACGGAAACGGGCTTTATTTGGGGCCCAGATATCAGAATTAGGCGATGCGACCACTCAAATCAAACGCGTCGAGAAGCCTAACGATTTTCGAAAGAATCACATAGTGATGAAGTACAGGCCCTAAATTTAATCGTTTAAACCCTTGTTTTGCTGGTTTAGTAAATTTTCCGCATTTTCTTACTTGTGTTTGATTTTATTAAAATACTTAACCAGCTCCAATCGCTTTGAAATTAAGCTGGGTTTTATCTTATTAAAGTTTCTTTTACTCTGACCTAGGGTTACAACTATCTATCTTCTATTGTTCGTCTTCTTTCTCTGTATTTTCAGCTGCCTGTTCCATCTCGTAGCTTGGCGCTACCATATTGGTATCAGATTCAGAGATGCTACGGCGTGGTAACGACGGTATGCCGCCAAATTGATCTTTTCGGGGGAAGTCCACTCTTCCGATCACCGAATCGGTCGACCGTGATGAATTCAGTCAATTCCAATCTCAGGTTGGTGAACAGATGCACTCGTTGGAAAATCAGTTGAGAGACGTACAAGAAGCACTACACAGGTTGTTGAACAACCAAACCAACGGATTTCGAGCTCCAGGTTCGAGCAACCAGCCGTCGGGATCTGAGAGAGATATCGGCCGCGAGCGGAATCCGTTTGCTCCTCGGCGAGAACAAGTTAGGGGTCAATATTCACCACAAGATTGTCGTGACCAAGTCTTTGAGCAGCTGCTAGCGAGAGATTCTGATTTGAACACCAACAACCATTGGGAATCTGGATTCAGACTGGAGATCCTAGAGTTCCAAGGGAGTCTCGAACCGGAGGAGTTTTTAGATGGGATCACCTTAGTTGCAGAAGTCCTTGATTTCAAGAAGGTTCCGGATGCAAAGCGGGTACAGATTTTTAATATCAATGAATAAATTCTTACTTGTACAAAAATAAAAAATAATAAGAATATATATATATATATATATATATATATATATATATATATATATATTACATTACATATGATCTGTCAGTTAATAATTTTATTAAATATATATATATATTGTTTCATAGTCATCAAAGAGGAAGAGACAACTAAAATTTAGATTTGTGGCGTGAGAAGTAAAACTAATACAAAAATTAATGATAATAGGGATAGGACACATATTCTTGCTTTAATGGAATTCAAAATTTTAGACAAAAATAATGGTATTTATCATGTTTTAATATATTTTGTGCGGACGATTTAATATAAAACAAATTTATTTCATATGTTGATTCATTAGTTATTTTGACATATGAGTAATTGAGATATACTAAGTTCATTTTTATCCAAATAATATATACTTCCTCTTTTTTATTATATTAGTCGTTATAGGTTATGACACAGATACTAATAAAAATAATAAATATTTTTATTTATTATATATAAAAACAATTGATTGACCGATTATAATAAGAGAAAAGTACCGGTAAAATACGTAATTATCCGGTAGTACCCAAATTTTGGATAGTGTTACTTAGTACTTCGACTTAAAATTTGGATAAAATTACCCCGGACTATATATATCCATTTTTCAATTCAAACATATTTTCCCCCCTTCTCATCACCCTAAACCAACCCAAAGACGTCTAAATTTTTAGAAACCACCAGAAAATAAACTGTTCGACTTCTAGCCTCTCTCTCCAACCCGAAACCCTTCGAGCCTCTCTCTCCAAATCAGTCGTTCGTCGAACCCCTCGCCAGAATTGTACCGGTCACCCTATTGTATTCCGTCAAGTGATTAACCACCTTCTGTTGGAGAAGTTGTCGTCAACTGCTCGTTGGCCGGTGAAACTACAATGTTTTGCTGTAACCGGGTAAGCATTGTCGTGGAAAATGTATTTTTTTGCGTTTTTGATGACTTCTAACCACTTGTTTCTGTTATTTCACGATAGACGTTCCTTTTATTTACAGGAATCAAGTATTTAGTGATGATAGTTGTTCAGTTAGTTTATGGGTTTATCGTCGAACCAAGGGTAGAAGTTAGGTTGCATGTAATGTTAATACTTTCCTGATAATTGTGATGTAAGTTAGATGTGCATTAGGCAATTGATTGTTGATTTTGGTGTTGTTTCGATATTTCCCAGATCCTGCAACGTGCATGTGAAAAAGAGAACAATTCGCAGCCTGTATGTGTACGTTGTAGTACAGTTCGCATCTTCATCACGTAAGATGCAAACAATTCGCATCTTCATCTCTGTTTACAGTTCCTAACAATTCGCAGCTTGATTCAATATGTGCATACAGTTCACAGCTTATATTTGCAAACAATTCGCAGGCCAGTGTGTGAATTGTTTGTAAAACCGGACTGATAGATAAGCAGTTCGCATATTGTCATGCGAGTTGTGTGATATTCCAACTAATAAATAGGCAGTTCGCAGCTTATCATGCGAGGTGTGTGACACTCCAACTGATTTGTGTTTGTGCATGAAGTATGACAACAAAACCAAGCTATTACAAGTCAGGATTGGTGAGCCTTTGCAAATTGTTGAAAGAGAATCGTATTACTCGTCCCCACATAGAAGCTGCAAGAAACACACCCTTCTACACGCTTTTGAAAATGGATTTCGACATCCGTAATGTGGCAGAGTTGCCAAATAAGAAATTTTATTCGCTCATTCAGTATGTTGTCGAGAGGTTCTCCATCGATGAAGACACCTTCCTTATTGGCTTAAACTTTGTGAAGCTAACAGCAGACAATGTGAAGGTCATATACGGGATAAAGCATGGCACAGAGGAAATGTCGTTAACGAAATCCGGAGCATTTCATAACAAATACCTAAACGACGCGACGAGCGGATCTAGGATGATGAAGAAATAATTCATGGGTAAAATGTCTAGGAAGATAGGACCGACGAATATTAAAACAATAACGAACGCCATTTTAAACGTAGTTGTAAAATAGACTTCATCTTATAAAGTAAGATGTTGTACTTTATTAACATAGCATGTTGTCGTGGGTTTTACAGGCAGGTATAGAAAGAGCCATAAGCGAAGGGGGCAACATGAGTTGGAAGATGTTGCACGACTGTTGATACTGTTTTTGTGCTCGACCCTATTCTACTCCATATCTGGAGATATCCTGGGTTGGAGTACACTTTATTTTGTTGAAGACCTCAGCAAAATAAACAATTACGACTGGTCCGGATCAATAGTGTTCAAGCTTCTCCAGTCTATCAGGAGTTGTTTAGCTATCGAAAAACCCGATAGAGTCGTCGGCTGCGTCGCCCTTCTAATTGTAAGATTGCTTTATTCAGTATAAATATTAGTTATGTACAAATCATCTTGATGATGATATTTGTCCCAATGCAACCCTTCATCATGAGTCACTCGACAATCGGGCTAGAGGTAGCAAAGCCGATCTTGATCCCAATGGTTTTCAAATGGTTGGGATTAGAGTGTCAAACATCTACCGTGTCGCTGCTTGTTAGATTACCAATCTGAAAAATGATCAGGTATGATCTATATAAGTATTAAATTGGGGTTGCAAACAATTCACAGCCCGTCGTGAGTTTTGTTTGGTATTTTATTAAACTAAGGTATCAAGTAATTCGCAGACTACCCTGCGTTCTGTTTGGTATTCTATATAATCAAGGTATCAAACAATTCGCAACCTATAATTTGCAAACAATTCCCAGGGAACCTGAGAGATGTTAGACACCTAATAGGTGGTAGAGTTGCAAACAATTCGCATGGTATCGTGCGAGTTGTTTGCAAATCCAAGCTGATTGAATTCCAAACAACTATCAGGATATCATGCGAATTGTTTGCAAAAATCAATCTGTCTGTCTACATCCTGATATTTTCCAAATAAACCGCGTGCAGCTATTTACTTTCATGTTCCTCTGTTGGTAGGTTTTGGAAGGTCCACTATGTCTTACTGAGGCTGAAAGTGAAGTTTTCGGAGGAGCAATAGATAACGGAGATGCAGATGCTGAATCTCTTTCACCAGAAGAAAGACCAAAGAAAAGAAAGAAAAGCACAGCCCCAAAACCAAGGAAACGAGCATCACAGAAACAGAAAGAATCGAATCTGATGATATCACTCAGACACCAACCACAAAGACTCCCCCAGCCAACAATACGACCAACACCGATCGGTACATCCCGGTAGGAGCCCGAGGACGAGGGCACCACTAGTATGAGTGACGGAATCGATAATTTTATCCTCAAACGCATAGTGGCTACTCCAAAGAAGTCTGCAACTGTAGGGGAATGAAAGTGTTTGAAGACATACACCGATTAGAACAAGTACGAGAGAAAGATAGAAAAATAGGCAAAAGAAGTAAGTATGAAACTGATCCTTACATAAAGGCTTTAATCAGCACGTAATATGTTATAAAACGTATGTTATTAATTTTTAAGCTAGAAGAATTGAAATTGAAGATAGCGGAGCTTAAAGTATAACAACTCCACAATGCTCTCTCTCAGCCAATTTTCCATATTGGAAGCCCTGCAGTTGAGAAGGTACTTGGATTACCAGCATTGCCATCTGAAGCAATTCAGGCATCCGTGCCAGCTGAAAATCAAGATAAGGACCCGAATCAGGATGGGAAAATGCAGGATGCTGATGGAATACTGCCGAAAGAGAGGGATGATGATGGGAACCATTCACTCGTATCGGTACCATCTAGTAAGATACAGGAAGAGTTGTTGGTATTCACAGAGACGGACACCACGAAGAGACAGTCAGACAAGTCTCCTCTTACACAGGAGGCAGCCACAGCTCTGAGTCCTCCAACGGAGAAAGAAAGACACGAGTCTCTTCCAAATGACCAACAGCTCGTACTTCACGTAGCAGAGGAGGTAGGCTGCGAACAAAACAGAGCTAAGGAGGTAGAAGCTTGTGAGAAAGAAGTGGCAGCAGAAAAATCTGGACGTACAGACCCAGATTGTCGTGAAGATGTAAGTGGATCAAAAGTACACTAAGATTGAAATATCTTATTTATTATTGTGATGAACTTATTTCTATAATAATGTTTATTGTTGTATACATATTCAAACAAAATCAGTGTATGTATTTAGAACAGTCAGGGGGGTTTTATCGTTGTATACATATTCAAACAATTCGCATCATATGATAACTTTCAAACAAATATCAGGACTATTGTATAGTCCTGTCCAAACAATTCTTAGGATATCCTGAGACTTGTTCTATATTCTATTGATTTGGTTATTTCATAGATCACAGGTTACCATGCGATTTTTTTGATATTATGATCTCAAACAAATCTCAAGTTAGCATGCGATTTGTTCGCAACTCAGACTGCAGTATGCTTAACCCCTCCACCTTTTTATTTTGGAATTTGTATGAAATAGAAGGCCGACAGACAACAACAACAACAACAACAAAACAACAACAACAAGAACAACAACAACAGCAACAAGAACAGCACCAACACCGACAAGAAGAAGAAGAACAACAACAACACATAGCCTTGGCAAAGAGAGAAATGCTAACACAAGACGTAGCTCCGGAAGAGTCAGAATGTGTCAATTCCTGTGAGAAGCTGGAACTACTTAGCCAGGGAGGAGAATCGTTAGAAGACCAAAACTAATACAGAGATGTACCTCAAAGACCGACAGTGGCCTACGTAAAGTCAGAATTGCTAAGCCAATGTGAAATTTTAATACCAGTACCGAATGAACCGCAAGCTCTAGAGTCGAACGATAACATAGTAGGTTTACCGAATGCTTCAGTTGATGGTATTTACACTCAAGTTTCACAGACATTTTTAAATGAAATTGATAATGTATATTACGATGGCGTAATACAACGGTCTTTGGAGAATATATCGGAGGATGACATTAATGATTTTTTCTGAACTGATCCAGACATTATATAGAACCAGTCAACGGCATTCGTTGTCGCGGACCGTGTGGTAAGGGCTATTTCAAATAATTTCGCAGCATAACATAAGACTTGTGTAGATATATTTTACGATTTACAAAAGAATATTAGGATAGCATGCGAATTGTTGAACATTCAATGGAAACTCGAACAATTCCCATGATATCCTGATAGTTATCATGTACTATATTCAAATGAAATCCAAACAATTCGCAACATATGATGCGACTTGTTAGGGGAAGTTAATATTATAATGTCTGACACACTCTTTTAATTTTTGTTATTTTATAAGATCAAGTCAAATAAAGAGACAGAGGAGCCTACTTTTAATCTACTGACACCAACACAACATCCAGTTCTACAGGAAGAGGAAGATGAACAGATAATTATAACAGAACGCTAACCGACAAAAGTAAAATACACCGACTAGCCAAAGAAAACACAGACAACTCACTCTATCAATGCCGCAGAATACCACAAAATAAAGATAATTAAATCTTATGAGCATGAGACCATTGATTCAGTACTATGGAATTTACCATCGTCCAAATTTTCCTACGGAATTAGAGTGCAAACGAGTGATGTGCTGGCGCTACCTTTAGAACTGGAGTTGGACGTAAAGGTATCGAATTGTCAACCAAATATTTTTTTAATGTTTGAAACAAGTCTCGTATATTTAACGTAAATAAACAACTCGTTTTATAGGTTGTAGACGTTTGGATTCGAAAGATTCTCGTAGAAGTACACTTCAAAGTTCTATGCAAAGGTGTTCCAAGAGTGTATTATGACTGCGTAATGATTTCGGTAAGTTTAGCTACGGTAATTTTCAAAGTTCCTCGCATGTTCTCGTTGTAATGTACTCTCGCTTGAATGCAGCATAATATAGGCTGTGAATTGTTTGACATCCAACTTGGATTGATTGTTAAACAATTCGCAACATAGGCTGTGAATTGTTTGACATCCACATGTTGGATTGGTTGTTAAACAATTCGCAATGTCCCAGATCAAGTATTTACTGGATAAAGGATACCTACCTACTACAAGGACAGGACGAAAGGTGAAAAATTACAAAAACATTCCACAACAAAAACGTGGCACCCTTGATTGTGGTATTTTCGTCTGCAAATACGCTAAAGATATTATCTAACATGGATGTGTGCATCACACTTATGATGAATATATGGTTCCCGGATTCAGAGCATAAATGTTTTATTATTTCATAAATGATGAAGACACCAACTCATACTAGAAATAATATACACTTTCTGTATGACATTATGATTTTTTTTACATATATTCCTTGTAATTTTTTGGTGTATATAGAGTTTTTTATTTCAGAAATGTGAAATTCCATGGTATGTATAGAAGGATAGGATTTTTATCAAACAATTCGCATGCTAAACTGATATATAAAGTTTAGTTGGTATTCGAACAATTCCCATCATTCCCTAATATATAAAAATACAGGATCCTCACTAAACAATTCGCATGCTAACCTAATATATGCTTAGAAAACTACCACATTAAAAACTACAGCTGCGAAATTACCACTAAACAGTTCGCATCTAATCTTGATATAAAATAAATAATTCAAAATCTATCGTTGAAGAATACGAACAGGCTATGGCGTCTGCCTTGGTAAACGTTAAGTGCATTGAGCACGCAAAAAGAAATCTAAGCACCACATTGCATTAGTTGTTGATTGGACATGGAGGCTATGTAATGATTAATATAGTCACACCACCTCATAAGCTCAGACTTCGTACATGCCTATAAATAACACTAGTAACCATAGGCTAATTTAAAAACAAACTCTATATTCTTTTTAAAAACACCTCTAGTTCTCTTCAAATTCCAAAACATCATGTGATTTTCCACCACCACCACCACCTCAGGTTCACTAGGTTCTCTAGGTGACTCTTGGTCATCCATAACCACCAACTGGAGCTCCGACTTCATCACTCCGGCACCACCACCAAATAGCCCAGTCTCTGTCATGGATTTTGACACTGAAGACTACTTTTGGGCTATCTCTGAACCAGTGGAAGTGGTTCCACTGGTTGCTGTTGAACCTCAGCCAACAGAGGTTCCACCTCAGAGTGCAGAGGTTTCAAAGAAGAAACAGAAGAGGGAGGACGATGTTTGTTATATTTTTAAAATGTAGGGGACCGGTTTATTACAAAGACAAAGAATAGGGACCGATGTGTTACAAGTGGCAAACATGGGGGACCTGTGGTGTTTTTTACCCCTTCTTCTCATACTCAGGGACCAAATTAATACTCCAGCTTGACCCTTCTTCTTATCTTTGTGAAACTTGAGTCATACGCAAGACTCTAATCCAGTCAATAAACTAAACAATTGGTAGGCCGCAATATTTTTTGATCTGATTGTTAAAAGATTCTGCCGCAGTAGAAGCCATAGAGTCGTATCATTTCCCTTTAACGTAAGCATGTGCATACTTTTCCGGGGGTAAATTGGCAAGAAAATCACTCATTCTGTCACCACCTTGACATAAAAAATATGTTAGTATATCTTTAAAAAGCTCTCTACTGGGAGCATAAGCAAGACGATAGAAGAAATTCAACATCCTTTTTTATAGTCTCTGTTAGTATGTTCCAATTTTGCTTTCAAATTCTGCATGAGATGGAAATAACAGTACGCATGATTGCAGTTTGGATACAAGATAGAAACAACATTAACGATACCAGAATGACGGTATGAAATAAATGTGACTTGGCGCTCCAACAAATGTTGTTTCAAACACCCAAAAACCACACCCAATTGTCACAATCTTTAATGCTAACTATACTAAGACCAACAGGGAATAGTCCTAGAAAAAGACACCTCAAATGAACAATACAATAGCACTCAAGCATGTAAAAAATGTAAGCAATTTGCATGCTTTCCTGAGAGTTGTTCTCAAATATAGGTTGCGAATTGATCACCGTTTCATGGCTACACTACTCAATTTGCATCCTCCCTTGCGAATTGTCTGCAAATCAAGTTGCTGCTCAATTCGCATCCTCTCATACGATTCGTTCTCAAATATCAATATTTTATGAGAGTTGTGTGCTACCATAGGATGCGAATTGTTGACGAAATTTCAAACAAAACATCATAATCATTCAGATTAAATAGTTAAATGAAACTAATCATTGTTGCCGTCCTTTGCTACGAAAATAAGCAAGGTACCCTTATACTTTCCATATAAGTGGGTTCCATTGAAAAACAACATTGGACGACATGAATGGAAACCCTGAAGGGACGATCCAAATGCTACAAAACAACGCTTGAAGCGGTTTTCAACTGATAACTCCAACTGGCAGTCTGAAGTAATATCACGGCTCTTCAATCACTTGAAGTACCCGCTTAGTAAACTAAAAGATCTTGAACTATCTCTAAAAACTCCCCTCCTTGCCTTCTTTAAAGCATTCCATGACAAACGGTAAGAGATGTTAAGACCGTAATCTTGTTTGACATTCGATTGCATGGTTTTGGCTGTCAACAAATCGCAGGTCTAGAGAGAATCCTAAATTTCCTCCGCAATCAAATGCGATGTCAAATGCATATGCCGCTTATGCTTCTGGGAGAAAACGGACTGCAAGTATGGTGCGTAACATACTTCTTGATCGTCATCAAGCCGGTGCTGGAATCAATAGATGCATAAAGCCTCCATCTGCATCCGCTTGTGAACTTATTTTCACAATAAGTAGTTATCTTCGTTGCTGTGTTTGCTCTAAAGAAAACTTGCACAAAGATAACCTAAGACCTCCAGCACCTTCTTCAAAAGCCTGACTCACTCCTGTAATAGCATTAACCCAACCAGCAGTAGCAAGTTGTTTTTTTTGTTTGATCAGAATTAACTAAACCGTTACTACTCTCCATGTTAACTAGTTGATTAAGAGATGGTTCTCCCACACGTATGCTACGCTCTTTGCGCTTTACACCACAATCCTTACCACCAGAGCTCTTATCACCAGAACTTTTTTCACCAGAACACTTGTCACCAGAACCCTTACCACCAGAACTCTTTTCACCAGAACACTTATCACCAGAACCTTTATCGAAGACGTGTTATTCTATAAGAAAACTAACTCGTTTTAAACGGTCTAAATCAAGATATAACACCAACCCAACAAAATCCTTCTGGTTATTAAAGAAATAATTATTGTGATCCTCGCAGGAGTAGGTAATTAGGTAGTCACATGTGACAAGCTCCCACGTGTTCTCCACATAGTCTTGGATACTTTGAAAGATTTCAAACGCCATGAAAGGCACAATTGCAGTTTGGTGACCATGTTTAAAAATAAAAATTCGTGATTTAGACATACCTTATCTTACACCGAACAAGCTATTAGTTATTAATCCCAAAAAAACAGTGCAAGTTATTAATTAATGCACTGAGAAACTCGCATCTTAGCATGCAAATTGTGTGTAACTATAAGTTGCGAACCGTGTATAATTTCATTCCATAGTTGACCAATTCGCATCATCTCCTGAGAGTTTGTTGCAAACCAAGTAGTACACTCACACTAACCAAAAATGTAAAACAATTCGCAATTGGACCTGAGATTTATTCTCAACTATTTAATTTCATGAGATTTGTATGAAAAATGATAAGGTATGATATATATAACGATTCGCAACATATCATGTGATTCGTAAAGCAACTCGAAGTCCTGATATTTTTTTGAAAATGTAATACTTTGGATTTCCACACAATTCGCAACATATCATGTGATTCTTAAAGAAACTAGAAGTCCTTATATTTATTTGAAAATGCAATACTTTGGAGTTCCACGCAATTCGCAGCATATCATGTGATTCGTAAATCAACTAGAAGCACACAATTTGCAGCATATACTGATAGTTGTTTGAAACACTTTTGGATAGTTCATACAATTTGCATGAAGCCATGCAAATTGGTAACGCAATTAGCATCTTCCTCATCGGATACATCACACAATTCGCATCTTCTACATTAGAAAATCATAAAACAATTTGCATCTTATGTCGAGAATGCATGGACAACTAAAAATCATAGTCTACACATGTTTCACGTTCGAAATCAAAATCTAATACACTAAAATTGAGTATATAACTTCATAAACAAGGATTATCGACAAATATTAACAAAATAAGCACAAATAACTGAAACAAAAACAAAAAAAACAGAGAAAAGCTCGACATCAGGCTATGGCGTCTAAAACAATAGAATAACACCTATTCGAACTCTGAAATCCAATAAATAACTTCGAAATCGGTAGTTAATTACGATTACCTAAAAGTAACACGATTACTCAAAAACAACAGATTCCAACAATGACGATCAGTTCCTATATGTAGAAAATAATGGTTAGATAGGTTTTACACCACAACTTACAGAAATAAATAGAGCTTTGAATGCTCCGATCACCGGAATTGTGATTTCAAACGTGCTTTATGGTGGTTTGTAGGATTAGGTGGTTAGAGCGGCTAACAAATTCAAATCTTCAAAAGCTAGAAAAATAGAAAGAAAACAGAACTATATTATTACATGTGCGTTGATCAACCTTTGCTTTATAAAATAGTTGGGAATGCGCTTGAGAAATAATAAACTTACTTAGTTAATAATACACATGATGACCATTAACATATGTAAATAATGTAATTAGTGTAAATGTTACGATGTTAAACGAACTATAATTGAAAACTCTAGACTATGAGATCATGATGCTCGTTTGCTTGCGCACATGACTGTACGATTCACGCACTACAAATTATTTATCAAACTATCAACTTATTCTCTCTGTATATCTTTATCTCTACAAATCTTTATTTCAGCTTTAAAAACTACCTTAAAACCCTAGTAATTATTGCTCGGAACCCATTTCATAATCCAATTTGAATCCAAACACATCATTGCCATTGTATGTTGAAACTAAAAAATGCACGTAAAATTTTCTTCAAAAACCAAACCAAACTAAATAACTATTTCCGACAATAATCGAAAAAGGAAGATGTGATCTCCGTCTTGTCAAAACCTTTAGCTCCTCGTACTCCTGCCGTCACGTAAATTTATGTGATCGTCATTGTACTGCAAACCCTAGTTATCGCCACCACATGAAATTCTATTTTCATCGCTGTAACATAAATGGTAGTTACATCTGCCTTAACATACCATCTTGTTAACCTCGTAGCTCAAACTCTGTCCGCAATTGCAACTCCAGAAGTCGCCACCGTCAAAGGATATTATGTTGATTTGATCAAGAAGTAGGTCAACATCATACACAAAACTTATACAAATAATTTTTTTACCATCAAACAGTTAATCGCCAATGTCAAAGGCCCAACACATGCACGATATGTTTTCGTAATCGCAGATCGGCAAAGACCGTGATCCAAAACCTACTGTTCTGATAATGAATATAATTTAGACGAAAATGATGATGTTTCCCTTATTTTGATTAGAATTACTGACCAATTATTGCTTGCTTACCATGTCGCAGTCGATTGTCGTGTCACAAACGCAAAGAACATCACCCATAGAAAAAATCTTCAGGATAGACTTTCTCGAGCACGATCCAAAGAATAATCAACTAAAAATAACGAATATTTTCATGCTTAGCACAATCAGACTCAATCACGGAGACGATCCCCTGGCATTCATTGATATGACCAGGATCCATCTATAATTGAGTTTAATATTAGATTGAGCACGAGTTGAGTTGATTATCTCGTAGTATCGCCAAACCTTCATTTATATAGAGCACTTCCATTAGTGAATCGTAATCTATGATCAACAAATAAATTTGATACCAAAGATAACTACATGTAATCTATCCTGAATATTTAATATATTTTAAATACAAAAATACGACAAAATATGAGTCGTCGAGAACCGTATCGAGTAATTCTGAAACATGATATTTAGGTTTGACAATGATAATAGGCTCTTATATCGAGATTTCTCCATGACATTCCGAGGTAGTTTTCTAACATGGTTTCACGCGTTCAAATCTCCCTAGACTACATTCTTGGATATTTATTGGTAGCAAAATAATCCGCGAAGATATATACCACATCATATATTGCAAGCAGAAGTCCAATGAAAGCATGTATAGTTACATGCAAAGATTTGTCAATGTCAAGACCAATCTTAAAAACTGCCACAATTGTTTACCCTATATTACAATTTGTTAAGAATCCTTCTTAACGTCTTAGCCAAGGATATTATGAAATGCAAGGTCCGCATAAGGGAGAACATATAAGGGGAATAGGTAGAAAGAATCATAATTTTCTTCAAACGCATGATCAACATAAGGTAAGGCATACAAAGGGCTATGCGATCTTATATACTAATATGTTTATCCAATAAGTTGGATATTTTTAACTGAACTATGCATGTATTCATACGAGTCTCCACTTTGGGAGCCTACTACAAACTATCAATCAACAGTAGTTGTCGACTAATCAAACAAATATGTGGACTCTTGGCTTATCAGAAAGCCAGTGTGATCATAGTCAGACGATTAAACCAAATTGGTTGTATCATGAAAGCGATGTGCTCTGTATGGATACGAATCCAACTGATAAAGGGTGTGCGTAAATTTCACACCTTAATCGAGCATATCTAAAGCATTCATACTCGGGCTTGAGAATTGAATAGATGGTGGATGCCACTTCAAGAAATAAAATGTTATCTTTTATGGATACTCATTCAAGATACAATGAACTCGCCATGTGTCTCGATGATGAGAAGTGTATAAAATTCATGACCAAGCAAGGTCTCAACAGTTATAAATGAAAGCTCTTTGGTTTAAAAAATAAAAATGCAGCGTACCAAATGTCTAGTAAACAAAGCTTTCTCCATCCAGATACGACGAAACGTACATGAATATATCAATAACATACTAATCACTAGCCGAGAGGAAATATGGAACTTTTTTTACTATAAGAGACCTTAAAAAACCTCCAAAAAATCAATCGCAAACTGAATCTGGAGAAATGTCCCTTAAGAATCTAATACGAAAAACTATTGAGGTATTTGGTGAGTGAAAAAAAGATCAAGGAAGACTGAGTTAAGCTAACCAACCTAGTGGCGATGATACCACTATAATTCATTAAAGTGGTATAAATCTTCGATGACCATGTTGAAAAGAAACTAGTTTTTTACTGACCGAGTATTGAAGGTAATATCCCATTGGGTCGGTATTACTAGCTAAGATTTATTTTTTTGTTCACTTAGTTGATTATATCAGTTATTTTGTATCGGCATATATTCACAACTGTTATTGGATGATGTTTATCAGATGTTATTGTGGCCTTGTATCAGATATTTTATAGTTTTGTATCAAATGTTTATATATGATGTTTATAAAATTATGATTACTCGTTGAATATGTTAGTTGTAATAAGTGGTTTCTGAATTATGACGAATATGTTAGTTGGTATAAGTGGTTTTCGAATTATGATTCCTTGTTGTTTTTTTTTGCCGTAGTTAGGAATGATAAATGTTGTTTTTAGTCTACTATATTTTTAGTCATTGCACTGAAGGTTACAACCTAATACACTTCTAATGCATCACCAAACTGACATTCCAAATGTTCCATACTACTAGTGTAAAATGCACTGGCAATATGAGATAATTTGCAACATACAATATTTACTTTGTAAAATAAGGTAAAAGCACGTAGGTCTAGTCTTTTTCCAATGATTGCACTAACAATATGGACCCAATATACTACCAACACATAGCTGCACGGTTCGTGAAATTGGTTCATACTGCTAGCATTGCAATCGCAGTGTGATATTTCTGTACCACAAGTACGAGGTAATTTGTTGCATAAGCTATTAAACTTGTTACAACACAAGATACAAGGTGTGGGCTTGTTCATTTTAACCTATTTACTAACTATATTAACCTTTTATATTGTCAATGCACATTTGTACTAGCAACGCATTTGCACTGATAGTGCGGAATTCTTGCACGACGAGTGTAGTGGTCCAGAACTGAAAACCAGTTTAGAGCGAAACACTCGAAATCTTCTATTTTAAACGAATAAAATTAATTTTCTTACTAAACACTTGGTTAGATTAGAATTCTATTAAAATGTTTATCTCTTCCAAGTCTTAGATCGAAACTTTTATTTTCCAAAAATAATATGAACTGATTGTTTTTATTAAAAACAAAATATTAATTTAAAGATATATAAATTTCAGTCTTGTTAAGTTTAAAATTTAATAAAAATAAATATTTATGATATTTATTATTATTATTATTATTTATTCATTGATACTAGTTTTATAAATAAATAAAAATTGATTAAAATATAAAATTAAAATTATAAATACATGTCAAAATTTTAGCTAAATCTAATTGTTAAAAACATATCACAATTTTAGCCTAAACTATTCGATAATTATATTGACATTCTATAAACTTCTCACAATTTATTATTTCTTTTATCACGCATAGAAGTAACTAAATAGGTAATGGGTCACTTGAATGTTTTAATAGATTTTTGATAAGTTTTAAAATCCTTCCAATAACTTTAAGGTTCATTATTTTTGGTTGGTTCTTTTTATAAGTCATGACCATTATATCCCATAGATTATATAGAGAGTATTTAGGGTGAAGCTAATTCATCCATAACATGTTTTTATTTTCCCTATAAATCTAAAAAAAACCCCATTTTGATATGGGAATGGCTATATATACCCAAATATGGTTTAAATTTACCCAAAAAACGCAGTTGACTTTTGTTTGACTTTTTTAGGACGAAAAAACCCTTAAATAAAAAAATACACTAAGTATATCCTAGATATCCTATTTGATATCCAAATTGTCATTAAGTAAAAAAAACACTAAGTATATCCTAGATATACTTAATTCACAAAACAATCTATTTGGCTATGTATACCCAAAAAAATACAACTCCCTACTAGATCAAACCTCATATTACTACAATTTTGTGAAGTTCTTCAAATTGTTCTTGAACATTCCAAGTTGCCTCAAGAACATTCTAACTCTTTTCAATTTTTTTAAACTTCTTCTAATAAAAACACAAAATCAAACATGATCAACCGATAATTAAGGTAAAAACTTGTTTTTTTTGGAAGTTTTTTTAAAAAAAAATAAGGATTTAATTATTAGAAAAAACCATAATTTTAGGGTGTTTGGAGACCATTTTCCGGTCGGAATTCGGCCGAAAAATGGCCGGCAGCGAAGGCTGAGCGCATCATAGGTACAGGGGGTGTGTACCAGCCGGTACGCCCCCTCTGTACCGATGGTACAGGCGTAGTGTACCAAAGGGTACGATACGCTTGTACCATCGGTACAGAGAGGGCGTACCGGCTGGTACACACCCCATGTACCCGCCGGTACGCCCCTTGTACCTATGGTGCGCTCAGCCTTCGCTGTCGGCCATTTTCTAGCCGAATTCCGGCTGGAAAATGTCCTCCAAACACCCTAAAATTATGATTTTTTACCTAATTAAACCATAACCCTAATTTTGATACTAACACTAAGTTTGCATATTTTAGTTCGCCGGATAAATTAGACAGAACTTGGAGGTTTTAGAGAGAAGTTAGAGAGTGTAAGAGAAAAAATGAGGTAGATGAAGGTTTGTAAAAAAAACCTTATATACCCATACAATGGTATTTTTGTCAAAATTTGAGTAAACTTATACCACACATTTGGGTAAACTCAAAATTGGGTATACTTAAACCACATTTAGGTATATATATCTTGACCCCAACAAGTGCTAGATAAAATACAGTCTCAAGATAAAATTAAAGACGCTAAATCCAAAATTAGAAGAACAGTAACAATCTATTCTTGAAACTTCAACTCATTAGATTCTTCAATATCGAAATTCAGCTACCATCGTTCGGAAATCCAATCTTCAAACAAACGCAGCACTAAACTCAGTCTTCCATGACGAAAGAAGATGACAGATTGCAAGCTAATAAAGAATCCAGGAGTACGAAAAGAGGCACGAGAATCAGTATAAAAAAATTAAGAAAAATTATGTCTTTTTTAAAAAAAACATCTGATTCCGAGATGCCACCTCGAAATTAGGTGCAATTTTTAAAAAAAAGAAAACACATGATTCCGAGTTGACATCTCGGAATCAGATGTTTTTTTTTAATAAAAAACACCTAATTCCGAGATTCCACCTCGGAATTAGGTGCAATTTTTTTAAAACAAAAAACCTGATTCCGAGATGGCATCTCAGAATCAGGTGTCGTTGAACAAAACAACTAATTCTGAGATACCGTCTCGGAATCAGTCGCTTGTCGCTAAAAACTGCATAAATCGAGATTTCCTCTAAAAAAAGTTGTTACGAACGCGAATTTTCAAGTTACATTAATGTAAAACGTAAACACGAGATCAAATTATCTTGTTCGTTGATTGAGTGTTGTTCTCCGGTTTCGTTTGGGTTTCTTCCTTTTCCATGATTAATCTTTGACAAAATTAAAGTTTTTTGTTTTAGGGTTTAATTTTATAGAATAAAATCATATATGTTGGATTAAATTTGGATTAATGATGTGTTTCTTGCTATAAGGGTTTGTTTTTTGTTAATCACGTCTAATTATAAATTAGAAAGTAAAATGAGAGTAATCTTGTAAAAGCAAGTGACAAATGTTTTGGAGAGTTTGGATTATGGAGGAAATAATATATTTGATGGGGAAATAGCTTCACCCGAATATTTATTCGTAAGTAGTATGTAGGCATTGCATATCAACCCAACTTTTATTATACACGGTACATATATTAAAGATTGATACACTCTGAGCCGACTGAGTAACTTTTATTTCGTTTAAATTACATACCGGTTGTCGTTTTGAAGTCGATAAAAAAGTATGTAAATATTATAATTGGTATATCAAATAAGTATTCATTATTCATTTAATTTATTACTATTATTATATATTAACTATATACCTAATATATATATATATATATTGATGATTTATGAATCTATGGATGAGTAATTTGTATCGAACAATACTATAAAAGATTATTTCGTATTAACATATTCGTAGTCACTAATCTTTTAGAGAGAGAAACTTGACAATTAGAGAGAGAGAAAATATATTTGAATAATGATCCTTTTTTCCCAGATCTGGGGGTCCTTTTATAGTACAAATAATGGGTCCCACATGCCCAACTACCTAACAATTGCAAACTTAACCCCTACTTTTATTGTTTGTTCATAATTAGTCCTTTTTAATACATATTTTACAATCTTTCCCTAATTAAAGTATTTCTTCGCAATTATCTCCCTCATCTTTTATTCTTCCTTATCAGTAGCCCCCAGTCCTTGGGAAAATATTTTTGGCAAGGACTGTGATGTACTCTTCGAATGTCTGCTCATCTCTAGATCTCTTTGAAAATTCTCGTTCACTTGCCCTTAGTTACTTCAAAAATACCTCCTCGAAAATAACTTTTTTTCCTTCCGAGTTCCTCGAAAACATTCATATGAATGTAGCCCCCCAAGTCTTTGCTAACATATTGCAAAGACTAGAATCTAATAATTGTCCCTCGAATATCATTTCACAATAAACTTCATCGAATTTTCAGTCGCGTTCTTTCATATTCTAATCAAACAATCTCCCGCATTTACTTTTGTGATGTCAACCTAAAGAAAAATCTGTAACTAAATCTTTTTATAGATATTATCACATTTCCCTAAAAATTCATCATATCATTTGTCCCTTCACATTCCATCATGCCATTTTTTCCTAACAAATATTTACTAAACAATTCTTCACATTTCCTAATGTAAGAAAATTTCGCCTACCTTACCGGTAATACCCCTAGGCAAACAAAAGAAATGTCCCCGGGCCTTAAACCTTCCAAAAGCCCATTTGCTTTCTATGAATACTTTTTTCCAACTCACACATTTCATTCCAAAAGCCCACGGTCGCCACGACCGCCATAGTGAGCACCACGCTAAGGGCATTGCCACGCCCCACCCTAAGGTGATATCGCCTCGCCTCGCCATGCCCCACCCTGAGGTGATATCACCTTGCCTCCCCTCGCCACAACCGCCATGGACCGCCACTGCCCCCACGTGACAACTATACCTCGAACCCACACAATCTTTCTCTTTTTTGAACTAATGGAGGTAAATTTTTCAACTCATACTTTAATCTTCTTCGTACAACTATTTCACAAATTTTACTCCTCGAAGTTTTCTACAGCCATGACTGACATCTCTAAGCCCTATGCTGATTATGTGGAAAGTGCCACCGAGGTCTTCACCAAACTGAATCAGTGGTCTAAAGAAGCTTGGGAAGGATCGGTGGTATATAAGTAAGAACATATCTCAACTAGTACGAGGTCTTTTGTAAGTGGACCAAAAGTAAAGTCGTGCGGGCCAGTGGGCCCAAAGCGGACAATATCATACTAGTGTGGAGAACGGGGGATCCAGTTATGCATAGTGGAAGATTAAGCTAAAATCTTCATTGGTATTGCAAGGGCCATGGAAATAAGTGGAGAATAAGTTACCCAAAGAGATGAAAAAAGAGGAGAAGCAAGATCTTAAAGAAAGGGCTTTGTGTTGGATTTTAATGAGTGTGAAAGACAATGTTCTTCGCGAGACTAGTGGCGAGAATAATACTATCTGCTCATGAAAGAAGTTGGAAGAACTTTACTCGGAGAACTTAGTGGTGAACCGGTTATACTTGAAGAAACACTTGTACGATTTCAAATTAAAAGAAAGTATGTCAATAACTGAACATTTAGATAATGTTAAATTAATTATAATGGACTTGTAGAACATTGATATCAACATTGAGGATGATGATCAAGATTAATTTTTCATGAGATCATTACCAACTTCTTATGGAAACTTTATAGATACCATAATACATTGTAAAGATAAGTTATCGCTAGCAGATATCAAAGGGGGACTGAAATCAAAGGAGTTGAGACAGTTGCAGCTAGACAATCAGGCTGAAGGGGAAGGTCTTATAAAGCAAATCGAGTTATTTAAGAAGGAAGAACTGGAGGTCCAAATCAAGGGTAAAGAACTCAAATTGTTATAAATATGGTGAGCAATGTTATTATAGGAGAGATTGTCCAAAACCGTATGGTAAGAAGGGAAATAAAAAGGAAAATACAGCAAACATTGTTGAATGTATGTACGATTTTGATGACAATTAAAACAATTGTATATGAAATGTATTGTTCGTGAGTTTAGGCTATGGGAAAAAATCGTGGGTACTCGATACTGGTGTTACATATCACATGTGCCAGTTCAAGCAGTGGTTAGATACTTACAAACCAATGCAATAAACTGTCTGGTTAGGGAACAATCAGTCGTTGACTGTTGGTAGAATCGGTAACGTCAGAATCAGAATGTTTGATTGGGTTGTTAGAATCTTGACGTGCTGGCATGTTTCTGGGTTAAAGAGAAACCTAATTTATCTTGGGACACTAGACTTTCGGGCTTACAAGTACCATGCAGAACATTGTGTAATCAAAGTGACAAAATGCTCAATGGTGTGCATGAAAGACAATTTGCAGAATGGGCTTTACATTCTCCAGGGAATGTTGTTATGAATGATGTTGCAGTAGCATCATCAAGGAGTAATAGCCAAAGTAGACAAGATCAAAATAAGTTGTGTCATTGGCATCTTTGTCACACGAGTGATAGAGAATTAGCTGTTTTGGGAAATAAACATTTGTTGAAAGAGTATAAAGCCAAATCATTGGGATTTTGTAAGCACTGTATGTTTGGTAAACAAACTAGAGTCAAATTTAGCAAATCAGCTGTAAGAAAGACTAAAAGGAGATTGGACTACATTCACTCAGATCTTTGGGGCCCAAATACAATTCCATCAAAGAATAGAGCCAGATACATCATGGGTTTGATCGATGATTATTCAAGGATGCCGTTGGTTTAGTTTCTGAAAATGGAAGATTGAGCATATTCAAACTTTCTCAAATGGAGGACGATAATTGAGAAGCAAATAGGAAGAACAATCAAACGTCGTAGGACAGATAATGGGTTAGACTATTACAGTCGTGAGTTCAACGAGTTCTGCAAATCTGAGAGAATTGTGTCATAAAACTTGTTCAAGAATGCTACAACCAAATGGGATCACATAAAGAATGAACATAACGCTTTGTGACAAGGCACGAAGCATGCTCTCGAATTCCGGTGTGGGAAAGGACGGTTGGACTGAAGCTATCAATACCACGTGTTACTTGGTGAATCGGTCTCCATCAATGGCTATTAATTGTAAAACTCTTTTTTAGAGATTTTCTCTGGATCTCCGGTTGATTACGAATAAATGAGGGTGCTCGATTGTCCTCCGTATGCTCATGTGAGAGATGGTAAGCTTGAGCCGAGGGAAAAGAGGTGCATATTTTTAGGATATGCTACTGGAGTGAATGGATATAGGTTATGATGTACCTCTCTAAATTCTCCAGGTTTTCTCATCATTAGGGACGTTACTTTTAATGAGTTTGCTTCGATAGACAGTCAGAAGGAAGTAGGAGAAATGGTCGAATCAGGATCGGTTGTGAGTAAACAAGTGGAGCTTGAAGTAGAATCAGTTCCTAGCAGGTCTAATAATTCAAGTGGTTCTGAGGTGGATCCAGAATCAGGAGGTGAAGCGTCAACATCGGATGATAGTGACGATGATGCGCCTGAACCAGAACAACAACCTTATATCATAGCATTGGGCAGAGAAAGAAGAGATATTAGACTTCCAAAAAGGTATGCGAATCTAGTTGTATATGCTCTGTCAGTTGCAGAAGAAGTTGAGATGCAGGAACCTAGTAGCTACAGCGAAGCTATAGCGAGTTCAGAGGTAGATCGATGGATTGGTTCTATAGGGGAAGAGATTGAACCTCTTCATAAGAATCAAACATGGAAGCTTGTTGACTTGCCAAAATGATATAAGGTAGTAGGCAACAAATGGATGTTCAAGAAAAAGGAAGGTAATCCAGGAGTTGAAACATCTCGGTTCAAGGCAAGACTAGTCGCTAAGGGTTTTACTCAAAGCAAAGGAATCGATTTCAATAAAGTGTTTTCTCCACTGGTGAAGCATAGTTCGATTCGAGTTTTATTAGTCGCGGTAGTTTTGCAAGATTTAGAAATTGAGTAGTTGGATGTGAAGACTACATTTCTACATGGTGAATCGGAGGAGCGAATATGCATGAGACAACCATATGGATTTATCGAAACTAATATGGACGAAAAGGTTTGTCTGCTGAAAAAGTCACTATATGGTTTGAAACAATCATCTATGAAATGATACAAAGGTTTTGATATATTCATGGTGTCAAAAGGGTTCACGAGGAGTCCAAATGACAATTGTGTGTATCATCAAAAGATGTCAGATGATTCTTCTATTTACTTGTTGTTGTATGTGGATGTTATTCTTATTGATGCTTGTTGTATATCACACAGTGTGCAGATAAATAACTAGCTTAGTCCGAGTTTGAGATAAAGGATCTAGGTAGAGCAAAGAAGATTCTCGGTATAGATATTATCAAGAACAAAAGTGTAGGATCAGTACCCTTGTCTCAACGAAGCTACATTGATAAAGTGTTACAACGATTCAACATGTTTTATGTTAAGGTAGTTAGCATCTCGTTTGCTATTCATTTCAAGTTGTCTGCAGTAGGAGCGACCAAGGATGATACTGACTTGAACAAATCTTGAAGGTTCCATATTCAAGTACAGTTGGTAGTCTAATATATGCTATGATATGCACACGTCCTGATATTTTACATGCGGTTAGTGTAGTTAGCAGGTACATAAGATGTCCTGGGAAAGAATACTGGCATGCAGTGAAATGGATACTTTGGTATCTTAAGAATATTGCGAACGTTGGCTTAAATTTTAACAAAATTGATATTGGTGGATCGCTGAATGATATTGCAGGATAAGTGGTTGATTTTGTTGATTCTGGTTTTGTATGTGATATGAATAAAATGATGTCTCTGACAAGATATGTATTTACTCTAATTGGGAGTGCAATTAGTTGGAAAACACAGTTGCAAGCTACTGTATTTTTGTCTACAACAGAGGCAAAGTATATGGCGGTAACATAAGCCGTTAAAGAAACAATATGGTTGCAAGGTTTGGTGGAAAATTTGGGCTTCGATAGGACTACTATAAAAGTGTATGTGACAGTCAAAACGCTATACACCTTACAGGGTACCAAATGTACCACGAGCGTACAAAGTGCATAGATGTTAGGTATCATTTTATTCGTGATATAATATCAAAGGGAATTGTTGATGTGAATAAAGTGTCTACACACGATTGGTGTTCGTAGTATAGAGTGAATGCCTTAGGAGCATTTGGTGAGTCATAAAAAGAGAAGTTTATTTGTTGATAGTGAAGAAAGGGTATTCGTCTCAATGGGAAGATTTGTTGATAGTGAAGAATCAACATTCAACATATTTCTTTGGCAATATTAACCTTTTCAATTTAAGTGTTAACTGCTTTGTATGTTGAGAATGAGTCGAATAATATCTTCATATTGTATCGTGCTTGATGGTACTGTGTAATGTCATGACAGTGTACCATGTCTGCTGGTACAGTTTGGTGTCATGGATAGTTTTATGTATATGAGCCCTTAGGCCATTATCTAGTAAGTTCTATTTATTCTCTATAAATAGACTGTTAGTGCTACATAAAAACACAATCTGAAAATCTGAACCCCTTTTCTATCATAGTGAAACACTTTTCTCTGACAACGCCCATGGACGTAGACAATTGTTGAACCATGTTAAATCATGTGTCCTTTTCTTTTCTTTATTTTGTTTTATACTTGAGTCATCTTGTCTTATAATCTCATTCTTTCTTTTTTCTGTATTTTTTTGTTCTTTTCCAGTTTAAGCTCGTTGGTATTGTAATCAGTACATATATTACGATGATCATATTTGAATGCTTTGCGGAATTAATATTAAATAGTCAATTGGACTAAAATTATATTTCGCTAATTTAGAGTTTGGAATACTTGATATCTCGAAAGGAATATGCAAAGTTTTGCGGGTAAGAAAAGGGTCACTGGATAGTAGCTAAATGCCAAATAATGTTTACATAGATTATCCATTGAGTTGTATAAATATTGTTGTCTTATTTGGTGTATTTGTTTTTTTTTTTTGTTCTTTAAGATATCATTTTTGTGAATTGTTACTCCAAAATTAGAATTAAATTTCATGTAGGTCGTTGAAAACTTATTATCTTATCTCATGCTCTCATTAATAAGAGTTACCTTAGAATCCATAGAAATCAATGAAGATTATTGATTGAAGGATTATGTTATTGAACTTCAGAATTTAGATATTACAGATAATTATGATTTTTGAGAACCAGGAAGACTTCTTCATCCCCATCCCACACACAAAATGATGTAGTGTAATATAGGAATCGCAACTCCATAGCATATGTCTAAAGAACCAATACTAAAGATCATTTTGGGCACTCTTTAATTTTATTACCATTGGTTATTACCTTCAGTTAGTTCTCCACTTCAATATCTAAAATAATTTTTTCTTTCTTTCTTTCTTCTGAAAACTTTGTAGACATCCAAACAAGGGAAGATCTCTCAGAATTTTTCTTGAACCAATTATAGAGTCTACAAATCATCAATCTTACTCTTTTTTCGACTTATTTAATTGAGCTCTTTTCCGTTCATAAAGAAATGATGATAAAAATAAGAAAATAACCATACTTAATACTCAGACGGAATTTGGTTGGTAATATATTTTTATATAATAGTTGGCTGGTAATATATTTTTATATTAATGTCGTAAAAAGACTTTTCAGAATAACCTTTTATATATAATCGTTAAATGATATTATATTTTGGATTGTTTACTCATGAGTCATGATTGATTGTGATCTCATATGATTGCCTGAAAATAATTATAATAAAGTTTTCATAAATATGTTTTAAATTGTATAACTAATTTAAGGTAAATTAAATTATAATTTGTGGGGTGAAAATTAGTTCTTTTTGTATGCAATAATTTCAAATAACTCAAATCTTCTAAGAGTAACCACTGATTGCATCTTTGATAGATGAGTTCGGACAAATACAACAGGGACAGTAAACAAAAGAACAAGATAAAACAAAGCAAATCCAAAATCCCTCAAATCTCTATGCCCTATTATACTGACAGCAACAACAAAAAAATACTTCCCATGCATATTTTGTTGGTTTCTCTTCTTAGGTGTCAGTTTCATTTTGTGTATTGACTATTTAATAGTAATTTATATTTCCTAATAAAATCATCGGAGCTTTTCATAGCTTTTGTCTGAGATTTATTCATCTGAAATCAACAAATTTGGTATCAGAGCCATTAAATTAAAAGAGAAAGAGAGCAAACACATAGAAAAGATGGGAGAATCGAGTAATTTTGGGCAACCTTGTATACCAAAATTCGATGGAGATTATGACCATTGGAGTTTCCTTATGGAAAATCTTCTTCGGTCAAAGGAGTATTTTTGATGTTGTGGAAGATGGAATTGATGAACCAATTAACAAAGAAGGATTGACCGAAGCAGAGAAGAAGACCATTGCCGATGCAAGGTTAAAGGATTTGAAGGCAAAGAATTATTTGTTCAATGCGATTGACAAATCAATTCTTAAGACGATAACTTTGAAAGAGACGTCAAAGCAGTTATGGGATTCTATGAAGACCAAATATCACGGAAATGCAAGAGTGAAGCGTGCGCAATTACAAACTTTGAGGAGAACGTTTGAATTGCTGGAGATGAAAAATGGAGAATCCATCTCCAATTACTTCACAAGGGTGATGGTGGTCGCAAACGACATGAGAAACTGTGGGGATGATGTGCAAGATGTCAAAATTGTGGAAAAGATCTTGCGAACTCTGACTGAAAACTTCAACTACATTGTGTGTTCAATTGAAGAATCGAAAGATATTAACAGTTTATCAGTCGATACCTTGCAAAGCTCATTACTCGTTCATGAACAGAAAATGAGAAAGCCGAGAATAGTAGAAGAAGAACAGGTACTCAAAGTTTCATACGAGTATCGAAATGGAAGAGGCAGAGGAAGACAATTTGGCCGAGGAAGAGGAAGAGGTATATTTAACAAGGAAACGGTGGAATGCTATCGTTGTCACAAACTTGGACATTTTTCATACGAATGTCCTATGGAAGAGAAGACGAACTATGCAGAGATTGGAGAAGAGGAAGGTGATGTTTTGTTAATGGCGTACACACCAGTTCCAGAAGAAAGAAAATTTGTGTGGTATCTTGATTCAGGCTGTTCCAACCACATGACAGGAGACAAATCATGGTTTTCAAAGCTTGATGAAGAGTTTCAATCCTCCGTAAAACTCGGTAACAATTCTATTCTTTCGGTAATTGGAAAATGTGATGTAACTTTACGTGTCAATGGAAGAACTCATGTCATTTCAGATGTATATCTAGTACCAGAATTAACGAGTAACTTGGTAGGCTTGGGACAACTTGTTCAAAATGGCTGCAAGATTTTGATACATCATGAAGTATGCAAGCTTTATCACCCGGAGTTAGGGCTGGTTATGCAAGCAAAAATGACGGAAAATAAATTGTTCAAGATTTCGGCCTCAAAGGTAACTTGTTTACGGCTGAGAAATGTTTGAAAATAACAGCAATGGATGAGCTTAAACTTTGGCATCGAAGGTATGGGCACTTAAGTTACAAAGGTTTAAGAACTCTCAAATATCAGAATATGGTCAAAGGGATACCACATCTGAGCACCAACGAAGCTGAGAAATGTGTTAGCTGTTTTGTTGGTAAACAACATCGTGAGAGTATCCCTAAACAAAGTTTGTGGCGTTTGTCAAGGAGGTTGCAGCTGGTACATTCTGATATATGTGGGCCAATTTCTCCAGCATCGAACTCCGACAAGAGATATATTCTTACTTTCATCGATGACTTTAGCAGAAAGGTATTGATATATTTTTTGTCATTAAAGTCAGAAGCTTTTATATTCTTTACTCGATTCAAGATCCAGGTAGAGAAAGAGAGTGGAGAAACGCTAGCATGTCTACGAACGGACAGAGGCGGTGAATTCACTTCAAACGAGTTCACTGATTTTTGTGAGGAAGCCGGAATTAGCAGACAACTCACTACAGCTTTCACTCCGCAACAAAACAGAATTGCTGAGCGCAAGAACCGGACAATAATGAATATGGTGCGGTGTATTTTGAATGACAAAGGAGTTCCTAAACATTTTTGGGCGGAAGCATCAAAATGGGCTATACATGTCTTGAATCGAAGTCCAACTTCCGTAACACAAGGAAAAACACCTGAAGAAATGTGGAGTGGAATAAAGCCTAGAGTTGATTACTTTAGAATTTTTGGTTGTATCGCTCATGTCCATGTTCCAGATCAGAAAAGAAAAAAACTTGATGATAAAAGCAACATATGTGTGCATATTGGAGTAAGCAGCGAATCCAAGGGTTATCGCCTATATAACCCAAAAACAAAAAAGGTCATTACAAGTAGGGATGTGATTTTCGAAGAAGAGAAAAGCTGGGATTGGGGACATAAAACAAAAGAATTAGAGGCTGAGAAATTAATCTGGGAGGATAGAGAAACCGAAGCTGAGGAGAATGTTGAAGAAGTGACTCATGAGCCTGAAACAGAGCAAATAAATGAAGAAGAAGTTTTGAATCCAACAGAATCTCTTAAGCCTCAGAGAATCAGAAGAAGACCAGCTTATTTACAGGATTACGAGACCGGATGGGAGGAAGAAGAAGAAGTTTCGGGTCTTGTAATGTTTATGTCAAGCGATGATCCTGTAACATTCAATGAAGCTATTAAGGAAGAAAAATGGGTTAATGCTATGAAGACAGAGTTGGAGTCAATAGAAAAGAACGGAACTTGGTTTCTCATAAGTCTTCCAAGTGGAGCAAAGAGAATTGGTGTTAAATGGCTTTATAAAACCAAGCTCAACGAGAAGGGAGAGGTTGAAAAATACAAAGCTCGATTGGTGGTCAAAGGCTATGCGCAAGAAGAAGGAGTAGATTACAGTGAAGTCTTTGCTCCTGTGGCGCGTTGGGATACTATTCGTACGATGCTAGCTATAGCAGCTCAAAAGAATTGGTGTGTTTATCAGTTAGACGTAAAAAGTGCGTTTCTTTACGGCAAACTAACAGAAGATATGTTTGTAGATCAACCGCAAGGATAAATAAAGGAAGGAGAAGAACACAAGGTTTACAAGTTGGTGAAGGCTTTATATGGTTTAAAACAAGCCCCAAGAGCTTGGTACAGTAAAATTGAGGCATACTTTGTTAGAGAAGGATTTCAAAGGTGTGAGCATGAGTACACACTATTCGTGAAAACTGATGGAGGTAACAAGATTATTATTGTTAGTCTTTATGTAGATGATTTAATCTTCACAGGAAATGATGAAAATATGCTTGAGGAGTTTAAATTATCGATGAAAAAGGATTTTGAGATGACTGATTTGGGGAAAATGAAGTATTTTTTTGGGTGTTGAGGTGACACGGGATGGTGATGGAATCTTCATCCATCAAAAGAAATATGATAGAGAGATTCTTGAAAGGTTTAATCTGCATAACGGAAATGATGTCAAGAATCCTTTTGTGCCCGAAGTGAAGTTATCAAAAGATAGTGATGCTAAGAGAGTTGATTACACAATATATAAACAACTCATTGGAAGTTTAATGTATATCACGACGATAAGGCCTGATCTGATGTTTGTGGTTTGTCTATTGAACAGATACATGTCTGATCCGAGAGAGGAACATATGCAAGCAGCAAAGCGTGTGCTAAGGTACATAAGAGGAACGACTGGATTCGGTGTGTTTTACAAAAAAGGAATGTTGGAGGATTTGAGTGTCTATACTGATAGTGATTATGTTGGAGACATTGATAATAGACGAAGCACAAGTGGATATGCTTTCTTATTGAGTGGAGGAGCAGTTTCTTGGGCTTCAAGGAAACAACCGGTAGTCACTCTATCCACCACTGAAGCTGAGTTCATAGCTGCATCATTTTGTGCTTGTCAATGTATTTGGATGAGAAGGATTTTAGAAGAAATTGGTATGATGCAGTCAGGTTGCACTACGATTATGTGTGATAACAACTCAACAATTAAACTATCAAAGAACCCTATTCTTCATGGTCGTAGCAAGCATATTGATGTTAGGTTCCATTTTTTGAGGGATCTTGTCAAAGATGAAATTGTGAAAATGGTTCATTGTGGTACCAATGATCAGGTTGCAGAGATATTGACTAAACCATTGAAGTTTGAAGCTTTTGTTCGATTAAGAGAGAAACTTGGAGTTTGCGAGAAGATAAACTGAAGCTATTGCTTTCAGTTTAGGGGAAGCAATGTTAGGAATTTAATGTTTTATTTGAGGGATCCAATAGTGCATCTACTAGCAAAGGACACAGCAGAGATGCATCTACCAGCAGAGGTATCTAATAAGTGTTAGGACTTTTAATGCTTTATTTGGTCAAGATAGGAGTTACACTCCACTTCAAGTTTGTGTTGTGTTTCCGTTTTTTTTATTGATAGTTTCTCTTCTTATATGTCAGATTCATTTTGTGTACTGGCTATTTAATAGTCATTTATATTACCTAATAAAATCATCGAAGCTTTTCATAGCTTTTGTCTGAGATTTATTCATCTGAAATCAACATATTTACTCCGTATTTGATATTGACACTGTAATAACTATAGCAAAGCATAGTCGCCTAACCTATTCCGGCAACATTCAAATAAAAAAAACAGTTTGGAAATCTCCACAAGGCCAGAAAAGCTGTGAATAGCAGCAACTTTCAACTCGATATAATAACTGTTTAAGAGAAGAGCTTGCTAGCTCCCCCGTGGCGCCAAACACTTTGCGCAGGCAGACCTCCATTATTCAAGTTACCATCTGATCCCATTTCCTTCAGATCTTCATCAGGTTCAGGGTCTGAGTTGTGATTCGATATTACTTTAACAACTATAGACTTCCCTTTACCATTTTTGGAACTACCACTCTCTGCTTTACCCTTCTGCATATCATTTCTCAAAGTAGCATTATAGCTTTCAAGCAACTCCTTCTGCTTCTGAGCATCGGGACAGAGCCGAGCCATTTCAGGAACCAGATGTGACAAGCCAAATTCCCTCACATGGTCCATGTATCTTCCTGTGTCAATCAAACTCTGACGATACCGTCCAGATATATCTTTAAAAGCAGTGAGCTTGTTATCATTGTTTCCATGGCCTGCACGTATATTTTCAACCCGAGACTTGTTTGCAGCCTGAACATCCTGCACATTCAGAGATGTTTGGACGTTTAAAGGCGACTTGGATTTTTGTGTTGTAGAAACTGGAGAAAAATTAGAAACAGAACATTCAAACTGTCTAGTAAGATTGTGATTACTTGGACGAATGAGAATAACTGGAGGAGATGCAGATGGTTCCAACTGTCTGGTACTGTTAGCCTGGACCTGTTTGGTACGATTAGGTTCCCACTGTCTCGTAAGAGCAACATTAACTGGGGGGAAATCAGAATAGATGGTTCCAACTGTCTGCTGCGATCCAGATGAACCGGAGGGAAATCAGATGCAGACGGTTCCACCGGTCTAGAATGAACGAGATTGGGAGCTGCTGCAGAGTGAGTGATCCTATTGGCATTGCTAGCATTCCATGCAGAACCAACTGCAATTCTATTAGCTGTTTGCCTCACCTGAGCGTGGCCTGAGCTCTGCAAGCTTGGTAGTGCAGGTCTATTACCAGTAACCAATACATATGCAAAATTGCTTGTTGCAGGCCGAAATTGAGTTGAAGTGCTCGATGACTGGATTGTCCCATGATTCGTTCCTGACCAAGCCGGAGCTGCACTGGGAGTTCTGTTATTTTTATTTGTTTGGCGGCGAAGATTAGCTGCCATTGTTTCACTAGAAGAATTTCAAGAGCTTTGTCTCGAATTCTGTTGACTACTACCAGGAACAATGGGAAGGGGAGAAAATGATGAATCTCCTAAAGGTAGTTGAGAGTTGTGCCCCAAATCTTGACGATATCTCGAAGGCGTTTCATAGGCCATTGCCAATGGTTCAAACGTCTGTATTAGAGGATCAACCTCATCAGTAAATACATTGTCAGAAAAAACTTGCGCACTAGAAGATGGTGATGGAGCATGGAGTAGGACTTCAGCTATGACTGTCACAAGACTTGCCTCAATAGCTAAAAAAGTTCATTACCACCAGATTCACGGCCAAATGTCAGTCCTCTTCCGCTTCTATCTTGTTCGATTGTATTATGCCTCTTCAATTCTGCTTCAATTTAGAATACGATAGATTTCTTAGCAAGGCAGGATTCATCCTCACAAAGACACTGTTATCGACGGAAATAAATCTTTGACATAAATGACAGGTACAGTGTTCGGTAGACATATGCAAGTACAATTCATTATCTCCATAAAATGGAGACATGCAGAACTCACACAACGGATGTACCATGAAGCCACCTCTTTCACTTTCACTTCCATCTACCTCAGAGTCACCGACACGACACGATGTATCTATTTTGTATAAGTCCATAGGATATATAAAACTAATTATCCATTTAATATTCTATATTTTAAAAGAAAAATGTGTAATATTTCTTTTATATATATAATTATATCTTGTAGAACAAATGTGTAATAAATATATTATGTGTTCAGATTATTAAATTTAGATTACCGTCGGAATTTTATATAACTAGTATCTATAATAGAGAGCCATCAAAAGCCAATAGGATACACATACCAACATGTTTGTGTATATACCAGATTGTTCGGCGTGAATATAATGAGACATTGATAGATTTTTGGTCATAGTGATAGACAGTAAAACAAATACGGATAACTAATGATTTTATTTTTACAGGTTAACAAAGGTCATAAAATGTTATTAAATGTTTACATTACTCTTAATTAGTACATTTCAGGTATGGTTTAGTTATTTTTCAACCATTTACCATTCAAAGAACTGAAATCTTATTCATAAACTCTTGAAACCTGAAATATACCAACTTGGATATGATTAAAAAATATTCACAGCCAAACAAAAACTAGGAAATTCCAGTGACAATTCGATAGAAAATGTAAGCTGCTGCTAAATTAAGACTTAGTGATCAAGAACATGTTCACATTCCTTCGCAAACCTACCCTTCACTCGCCTCCTCTTATCGGCTATTGCTTTCATCGACTCGTATCGTATGGGGTTGTCATATCTGTAGGTTAAATGTTAAAAAACTATAACCCAAATACTAATTGAAAAACACAAGTTTTACCTTCGTTTTTTCTTCTTTTCCTTGTAACGCTGCTTCGCATTTTCTCTATTTCGTTCATATTCTGTATTTCGCGCTGCCACAAGCTTGGGATCAGTTGTCTGAGCTGCAATATCCGTTCTACTTCTAATCACCGAAAGTTCATTGTCCACAGATTTCTGTAGTAAGGCAGATTTCTCAACGATCGAATTCAATTGTATCCAATATGGCTTCTTTGGTCCAAATTATGATACAAATAAACTACTTCCTGATTGGTTTGTCTAACTATCCAAACCTGTTGATAACTTTGTTGTCCAAATTGGATACAAAAAATGAAATACTTTGACGGACAATATTTCTAAATATTAATCTATCCTATATTAAATTCTTAGGCAGCTAGTAGGCTATAGAAAGTCTTATTTGAACACAAGTGAAATGGATGAGTGTTAATACCATCATAATAAAACTTATCAGAACCAATAATAAATGGAAAACTTACATCGTGCGATCTTATATCTTCTTTTCCCGAGCTTAGCTGGTTATTGATAGATGTTGTTTTCTTAAGCTCAAACTCAATAGGTTTGATATTGGTACCACCTCTTAATTTTCCCAAACGAAAATCCCATATCTGTGCAACTCCGCCCTCATTAGAATCGTCAGTACCACGCCGTAATTGTCCAGAATGAAAATCCAATATGTGAAGAAAGATTCAGCTTATAATATGGACCAAGAAATATAATCTCATACCCAACTTGGACCTATACGATATCCAGAAACTTTACTACTAATCGCAACCAAACAATCTATGATTTTCATTCTGATTAACAGCATGTTACTGAAAACTGATTTATAATATGAAAACATAGAGTTCAAAATTTATAACTACCGTACCGAGCAAGAAACACTTACCAAAGTATCTTCTTTTAAGTTTATTAGGGGCAGCAAAAATGAAAATGAAAATGACGGCGTCGGCTTATGCTGATGACTAAATAGACCACAACCATCACTATTAACACCCACATCAAAATTTTGAACATCCAGCGGCCATCCAGGGTTCTCCAATCGACTCTGCGCCATTCCACTGTCTATTCCTACTCTCCTTCCTTCACTATCTCCATCACCGTCGTCGTCTTCGTTCCCACTAACAGAATAGTTCTCCATGTACTCTATCAACTGTTTATAAATAACATCCTTGAAATCCCGACAATTATGGTTTTCTTTTTTCTTGACCACCTCAATCAACAAATCATCGAAATTCTCATCGGGAAGATTCGCCATGCCACCTCCGGGCCATGAGTCATCAAGAAACAACTCGTTCAATTTCTGGATCAATGAACTCGATCCGAATTCTTCTGCACCAAAACTTTTTCTTTCTCCGATATCGATTCCCCACAGTTTTCCCAGCTCCACGGCCGACGGACAGCCCGAAAATCCTTTTACGGGAGCACGCTCGTGCGAAGCGTAAACGGAACAACCGTCTTCACCGTGGACGTGGGAGTCGCAGTCATGGCAGAGGGCAACGTTTTCGGTATCGCAACGAACAGAGACCGGCAGTATGCCACAGTAGTTGCATATCTGAGATCGGAGGTGCCTGCCGGAGATAGCGCTATCCGCGTGAACCAGTCGGTCGCAGAGCAAACATATGTTGGCGGAGTCGGCTCTGCAGTATAGAACTGCAATATGTTGGTTGCAGAGATAGCAAGGTGTTTGGAATTCATTAGTGAGAGAGTATAGTCCAAATAAGTAGTTTCACTGCAGTAGCCTACAAACAACTTACGATACTCTTTTTTGATTTATCTTGTATTCAAAACAAAAACACTAATGAAATGCACTGAAGAAGCTAAAAGTATGGATGGAAGTTGAAGTTTGGTTGACGATGAAAGCCAAAAATAGAGATAAAGTCAGTTCATGTCATGCCCTACCTTTTCAATTCTGTGTTGCTTAGGATTATATAGTGAACGAGTAGATGATAGAAAGTACGGATATTGTTGCACATTGTACCCTTTTGTTAATTAAGGAAATCTATGGTGAAAGAGACCATATACGTTTTCGGATATGATATTATATGTTGCAGTGACTCTTCGGGTCTTAACTGGGATGTGGTGTGACGATGAGGCACACATTTCAACATTTCAACTTGCGAATTTTATAAACATGTTACATGCTGCAAGTGGCTAGGGCTGTTATCGGTCCGGTTCGGTCCGGGTTTTGCCGGAACCGGACCGGACCGCTAAGCTTATCGGTTCGGACCGGACCGAACCGTTAAGCTTTCGGTTTTTTTTTGGAACCGGACCGAACCGTTAAATTTTCGGTTCGGTTCGGTCCGGTCCGGTCCGGTTCGGTCCGGTTCCGATTTCGGTTCGGTCCGAGTTCGGTTCGGTTCGGTTTCGGTCCGGTCCCGTTTTGGTCCGGTTTCGGTTCGGTTCGTTATCGGTCCGGTTCGGTCCACTTAAAAAAAATTTAATTTAATTAAAATTTAATTTTTAATTTTTTATATTGAAGTAAATAATATAAAAATTAAAGAAAATCAGTAATTAACTATTAATTTGGTACTATAATTTATAAAAGAATAAATAATAATAATAAATAATCGGTTCTAACGGTTTTATTTTCCGATTTTTTATCGGTTCTACCGGTTTATTGGTTCTATCGGTTCGATTCCATATCGGTTCTATCGGTTTACCGGTTTTATCGATTCGATTCCATATCGGTCCTATCGGTTATCGGTTTTATCGGTTCGGTTCCTAACCGGTTTTTTGTTTCGGTTCCTTATCGGTTTCGGTTTTTAGAATAGAACCGCGAACCGAACCGTTAAGGTTCGGTCCGGTTCTCGGTCCGGTCCTTATCGGTTCGGTTCCGGTCCGGTTCTCGGTTCCGGAGAACCGTCGACAGCTCTACAAGTGGCTATGATGTTATAGGTTGCAGGTACGTCCAAACTTTCGAGTCTAAGCTCAACAACTCGATTTAGGGAGATGGTGAGATCAGGCACATTATATGCTGCAAGTGCAAGTGGCTACTGGTGAATGTAAAATAAATTTATAAATAGAGAAAAATTATATGAATAAATACTAATATGAAATAAAAATTATAAAATTTCTAATTTACCGATAAATATTTCACGATTTTGTGACGAGTCAAACGATATAAATCGGTGATTTTTAATTTATATATAATGTCTAGTATTTTTTATTATTCCGATGATGATGATTATAGCGATTGATTAGGGATTTTTTTTCAAATATATTACTAAAGTAATGAGCGATAATTAGGAAAAAAAAGTTAATGTATAACCACCAAATGGAGATTCAAGCCTTTATTTATGATATTTGCAATTCATTATTATGCAATTAGAGCATTACACCTGTTACAACAACTTAAGAACTTATCTTGACGACTTATTAAATGATGACACGTGTTTTTTAGTTGTAGTTGTTCGAATAATGTTTCTCGTTCACTTACTTCATCTTATATCTTCCTCACAATATTTGTTTAAAAACTTCTTTATGACCCTTGTTTAAAGTCTACTAAAAACCATCGTCTGATCACTTTTACTTGTCCCTCGTTTAGTCACTTCTTTATGGTTTCTTATCTTCTTATTAGTTGTTGACTTGAATATACCTCGTCCATATAAGGAATATATTAAATCTAATGGATATATCCTTATCAATAACTGATAACGATGTAATTAGTGCAACCCAAATATGTGGCAAATCATCATTTTAAGACCCTACAACTAAAACTATTTTGTCAAATATACAATTAACTACAAAAGCTAAGTAGTTAGAGAAAAATAAGTTATAATCTCTTACTATTTGATAAATATTTATTATAACCCTATACATGTAAACCCTAATCTCTCTCTCTCTCTCTATATATATATATATGTTTGTTGATGTTATTTGTTACAATACTTAAAAATATTCTTGAACCTCAGACTTATCACAAAGAGAAGTGATAAGCTCAAGTTATAGTAGGTCATGAGGGAATAAATGAATTCTCTGAGGTAGAACATCACATGGATTCTTGTTAAAATCCAAAAAGTCAGAAGCTTATGGGATGTAAATGGATATTAAAGAGGAAGAAAATAATATCAGGAGTTGAATCATCTATGTACAATGCTATATTGGTGGCTAATGACTTTACGTAAAATGAGAGTGTTGATCTTACTAAAATATTTTCATCGGTTATGAAACAAATCTCAATAAAAGTTATAGTATCAATCTTTACTAGATTAGATCTTGATCTAGTTTAAGTTGATGTTAATTCTACTTTTATGTATTGAGAATTAGATGAATATATCTATATGAGTCAGCCATAAGGTTTTGAAAAAATACATGAAGGCGACGTATGTCTGTTGCATAGACCACTATATGCTTAAAACAGTTGTCGAGACAGTCCAATAAAAGAGTTGACTATTTAATTAAGTCAATCAACTATGGAATAAGCTGTTATGAAAACTAATTCAACTGAAATGGGGAAATATATACGAAAATACATATTTTGTTATTGTTGTATGTTGATCACATACTTATAGATGGGGAATAAATAATGAATATTAAAACTTCGAAGAATCAACTAAGGTAGAAATTGAAATGAAAGATATGAGAGAAACCAAAAGGATTTTACCAATATACACTAAGAAGAGCATAATGAGGAGTTATTTATTCAAATGTCCAAGAGAATACATACATAAGGTGCTTATAAAGTTTGGAATGTACGAAGCTAGATAAGTTGAAACTGATGTTGTTGCTCATTTCAATCTCAATGGTACCATACAAGAGATACATTATGGCAATGCCATTAAAATTATTATGTATGTTATGATTTGTATTATGCCAGATCTTACACACACAATTAGAGTTGGGGTTGATTTGGGAAAACCTCATTAAAATACTCTTAAATGGCTCGTGGGATACTTGAAAGGTTCATTAAATGTTTGAGTACGTTATAATAAAAATCATAGATATGATGATATACCTTAAGGGTACGTAGACTTTAATTTTGCAGGTTGTCTCGATACACGTAAGTTAACTTTGGGCTATCTATTTATAGTATTTGGTGGAGTGGTTAGTGAGAGAGCTAGTCTACATAAGATTTTTGCCTTCTCATCTAGATAAGATAAATATATGGCTGCTACTAAAGCAATTAAAGATGTCATTTAGTTAAAGGGATTGTTAAATGAAATCACTAGTATGAAGCGAATATATTATTATAAATCTAGTATTTTTCACTTGAATGAAGAATCTGAATTTCCATCAAAAGACGAAACATGTAAATGTAAACCCTAAATTCATAGAGATGGGATAGAGAAAGAGAAATCTAAAGTTAAACATATTAAAATTGATGATAATCCATCGGGTGATCTCAAAGATATTGCCAATTTCAAATCTTACCCAATTGTATAGGACTTGTTTCGTTCTGGAGTACAAGTGAACTGCTACTTTCGATAAACATTACTTGGAACATTGGGACAACGAATGATGGAATCACTGAGAGAATATGTGAACAACTTTAAGTATAGGCTACCATTGTAGTGATTAGAAGATGGAACTTAAACTCGAAGGGTAATGTCTCGGTTTAGAGGTTTCGAGCATTATAGGGTTTCCGCCTTATGAAAGGTTTCGACCATTGCACGATTCATACTAGGATTAGTGTGTTTCTGCTACTACAAGGTTGCGAAGTCAGTAGAGCGTTATAGTATCAAAATATTTTGTTTATTATATTGGAAGTAACAGGTTGGAAAGAGATAAGTCTCATCATGGTGGGAAGATAATTTAGGAGTTCTTGATAAATTGAAAACTTTGACTATCATCAAAAAATCAGTTTTAGTTGAGTTGGATTAGTTGATAGGTTTAATAAATAATAGTGATGTGGCAAGGTAGTATAAGTTTTTTATTTCTTAGTTTGATGTACTATTTAATCACATCCGTTGATTTGAAATAAAATGCAGGTTCTATAAAAAACTTGTGTATGAGTTGATCAAAACCATTGTTTTGGATCTTTTGTAACTATCTTGATTTGATATTGTGAGCATAATGTATGCTTGTTTTAAACTACATTCAGTTAGATATTATATATACTCATGGTATAACACATAGACAATTATGTCTTGATAAACTCGATAATAATTTATTCTTGATGAAAACAAAGTTTCTAGAGATAGAAAGCTTTGTTTGTGAGAGATAACACTTATAAAAGTAAGTGATTTTAGATTTGATAAAATTTTAAGAGAATCACTTGAAAAATCACTGACTAAAATACTAAAGGTTGTAATATATCACTGAAACTTGATACTTTGTTTCAAAAAGTTTGAACATAGCACATTTGTTTATATTTTGTGTTCATTGAAATTCTTAGTAATTGTTTCATCTAAATAAAATCAAATTTGTTCGCACGTGGATGTATGATTGCTCTATAATCTGAACCATGTAAGTTCGTATGTTTGATTTTATTTTTTGTCATTGTTTCATTATTGATGAGAGTTGACCTTGTTGCATGAATTTTTCTTCCAAAACCTAAGTGCTAATACCAAAGGAAACTAGTTGATGCCAAAGGTTAGTTTCAGATTTTGTTGATATTTCTTCGTTGTGTAGGTAAATCCTGCTTAGACTTAGGGTCTTATGAAATTTTATGATTAGACTGTATGTAATTGAGATTCATACTGTAATGATGTATGAATTTATTATTGGATTGATTTGGTAAATTACGGTTAACATTTGTAGATGTTGTATCCAAAAATAATAATTGAATCCTTAAATTAGAATATAAATAGTTTTTGTTTATTCGTTGTCCCGAAGGACATCAATTTATGATACTACAAGATTGCATTGCTTCACCATGAATAAGTCTCATAGTATATTTTGTGTGTATTTTGCTCTTCCAAACTCTTTCTTACATACAACAAACCATTTTATCTTCAATCATATAAAATTAATGTATTTAAATACCATGTTTATTCATGTATGTATTTTCATGTTTAGTTTTGATGTATATATTTGTATGTTTTCGATGTTTTTAGAAGAAGTAAATTTATTTTTCTCATTCTATATAAGTTTTAGTTTGCATGCTAGAGCTGACGTGAATGTTTCCCATCAAGATGTAATAGTATCATCCTATAATCGTTGATCAGTGTGACCTTAAGATATATAGAATAACGTTCTACATGCCTAATGATTCTTTGTTTCAAGTGTGGATTTTGAATGACAATTATCTCCCTTCTATGAGGCTTCAAATTGATATTCTAGTCCTTTATATATCAATGTATATAAATGTTTTTAGGGTCAAAAGATCCTAATGATTGATTTGTTGTTAATGCTATGATGCAACACATTTATTTTATTTAATGAAAGACTGATGTTCTCCATGAGTCGTACATAAATATTCATATGTTCATTATTCAGAACTATATTGACGAGAAGGGAAATATGACTAAAGTAATTCGTTTTAGAGAGACATACAATAAAACATTTATGGTGCTCACACCAGAAGTCGTAGTTATGTGCATGAGCCGACCTAAAGTAAGACGATGGACACATTTATACAAATGTAAACAAACCACTACATAATATAGCTGTTACGTTTACATACCACATTCTCATTGACAACCCGAATTCAATGTTGAATGGTTTTGGTAAAGTCTGCCATAAAATATTTAAAAAAAAATTGATGGAATATTTGATTATTGTTATAGATGGTCTTCAACCAACCCTAGTGTTTGAAAATAATTATCCACAAACAATAATGTATAATGCGATGGTCTAAAAGCCTCAACTAAAGATTACAATTAGTCAATTTCATATGAATGCATGTCTAATATTAAAATATGAGAAAATTTAGTTTTAATCTGAACATTTTTGTTTGGTATTTGAATGAACTGTTAATTAATTTAGTATTTTATTTTATTTGTCATTTTTATTGAGCTTTAGACAAGAAGTTGAGAAAAAATATAGATATTTTCTATTTTTTTATAAAGATGAGCAACCTTAAAGATTAGAAGCATGATATCATGATCATATTGAGATTCAATGATATATATATATATATATATATATATATATATATATAATTAGATTCTAAAGTCACCAGCAATTTATCTTACAGATAAAAGCACGCGTTATAAGAGGTTTCACTTTGATATCAGGGAATAAATGAATTTTATGAGTAGAATATCACATGGATTCTTATTAAAATCCAAAAATTCAGAAGCTTATGGGATGTAAATGGATATTAAAGAGGAATAAAATAAGTTTAGGAGTTAAATCATCCATGTACAATAATATATTGGTGGCTAATGATTTTACGTAAAATGAGTGTTAATTTTACGTAAAATATTTCTCATCGGTTATGAAACAAATCTCAATAAAAGTTATATTATCAATCTTTACTAGATTTTATCTTGATCTATATTAGTTTTGGTGAGGAGTATTTCTTATCAAAGGGCATTCTTCGAAAGAGTTTTATCTCTTCCAGGTATTTATTGTGGGAGTGAAGGGTAGAGAGATAAAAAAAAGTATGTTTAAGCTATAAGTTTTTCTCACCCTCTTAAATGAGGTTGGTCTAGGTATATATACTTATTTTATGACCCATGGGCTATTCGGGTCGGACTTTGGATTCGGTTTAATCTTCAAAGCTCAATACCTAAACGGGTTAGCACACAACTAAGTCATGATTTACTTAGTTGTATTGTTCATCATAGGTTTGGTGCAAAACATGTCTGAATTACCCCTTTAGTTTAGGCAGTAGTTCCCTTCCAAAAATATCTAAACTTATTAATAGCCCCTTTAAGTCTTTCAAAAATATTTTGGAAGAGCTAAATTATTAATGAAAAGATTTGAATCATATTCAAAGTGTTTTTTTGAAGAGTTAGCTTCCAAGGAGAAGACCATGACCGGATCCAAAGTGTTTTCTTTTTGTAGGTGGAAATAACAAATGTCAGAATTTTGAAAAATAACACGTGTCCTATTCTGATTCGACCTCTCAGACAATTGGTACTTGCACTTATTTTTCAAAAATTAATTATGGTGAACTTAACAGCCCATAAACATTACTTGAACGATTTATCTTCCATAGGTGAAGAACTCAAGTGGTTTTTTACATCTATATAAGTCAGTTTTACAATTTCTTTTTTCAGAAGCAAGAAACGTTTTCTAGAGAGAGAAACCTTGAGTTCATGATTTTGTTTTATACATGGGAAATTGCATTATCACAACCAGAACTGCTCTGGTCAAAGGAGGTTGGTTAAATATATCTAATTTGGAAAAATCAAGAAAAGAGGCAAGAATCACAGTCGGACTCCCTGCTTCTCCTGGTGGAGTAATTAGTCAAACTGTACCAGAACCGGACAAGAGCTCATCGTAGTCCAGGACATCGTTAATCCGGAAAAAAAAATTATCCTGACCTTATCTACCTTAGAATCCGAAGATTCAGTTCAAGTATCCCTAAATCATTTTTCTAAGGACAAATCAATTTCCATTGTTAAGAAACCCTCACTATTTCTCGCCATGGGATCAGACACTAAAAATGCAACACCCCGAAGGGTCACTCGACTCTCCAAGGCCAAGAGTACCCTTCCCTCTTTAAAAGATGTTAGTTTAGAGACCTTAAAACCTCTTTCCCAACCTTCTGTGGACCCGAATCCATTGCCTCCTCTTAATGAGGCCACCCAAATTGAGAAAGAAGCCACCGGTGCTAAATCATCCGAACAGCGGTCGACTATAATGTAAGAAAATATGAAAGATAGTGGGGAATATATCCCATTGAAGACATCCGGACACACTGGGAATACCACATCGGATCGGGCAAGTAGAGGAAAAGTAGGACAGCCAAATACTGGGGTGCCGAACTGGGGTCTTCATTTCCTCTTAGACCCGGAAATAGTCGCATATTTTACCTAATCAAGCTTTTCCCAAGTCAGCTAAGCCTGAATACCTGGTATACTCAGTTAGTCAAAATTACTGCTTCTAGATTGTCAAAAATTCCAAATTCTATAGAACAGTTTGTTGTTGTGGCTGGTGTGTGTACAAATCACCAAATCCCTTTTTATCATTACAATATGGGAAACAAATTGCCCCCAAGGGGGTAGCCGAGTTGGTTGAGTAAGGCATGCTTGTGACCAAAATTCATGAGTTCTAGTCCTTCTACATACGCTTTCTCGGCTGAGCCTGTCACCTTATGTGGTTTACCTGCTGCTGTTGGTTTGCAGGTTATTGCATCAGATTGAGGGTTTACGTTGTGCGCACTCATTGCACTCCGAGTAGCGGTTGCGGGTTCTCTCTGGAAAAAAAACATGGTAAACAAATATAAAGTAGTGAATGATCTATTAGAGGCTGAGAAACCACGGGGGACTCGGTTTATTTTCATAAGTGGAGGTTGGGAGAATGGGAAAAAGATCAACTACAAAGAAAATCTAAGAAAATTGACTGGATACTGGAAAAGTTCAGGTAACTCTTTTTCAGACTTTTATTAATATTTAAACTTTATGTTGATATACCGAACTGATTATTGTATCTCTTTGCACTATTTTCGAAAATGTTCTTAGAGAATCTAGAGGTACGAAGGGCTATATTTTCTAAGTTAAATCAATGGGCATCGGAGAATTGAGGGCTTGCATTTCACAATTGTTTCACTTCTGGAAACATGCTGAGGGCTCACTTGTGGAATACCACTGGAAGCAGAGACCTTTCTTGGGAAAAACTGGCCACTCCCCCTCCATTGGATGTCATCCTTAAAATAATTAAGGTAAAGGATGGAAAACTCTACTTACCAGCCGAAAATAAATCTCTTAGCTATCTGGACAAGATAAAGAAGAAAGATGAAGTTGACCCATCTCATTAGGTTCCCGAAGCAGCTAGTTCGGATAATCTTGAAGGAATCAATGTTTTTTTGTTAGAGGCAGTTGCTGCAACAGTTGGGGGAATCCGGGGGATCGGATCGGGTTCCCCAAACTAAGAAGAAAGGTCACAAGATGCATAAGGAAGGTATTGACCGAAGGGTTGGAAAAAAGATGAAGAGTAACTTAGGGTTAGAGATAATCCTCCGTCCTTCAACTGTTCCTTCTACTCGTTCAACTGATATTTCTCCACAAAAAGAGGTACCAGTTAATCCTCCTTCTCTAGTGTTTCCCACATCCGATCAGCCAGCTATTGAAGGAGAGGTTAACATGGTTGACCTTTGTAATATGTACTTTAGTGACCTTGATAAGGATGACTTCGGTCAGACATTTCCTCAGACCACAATAGCCAATGCTGTAATTTATAATGGTGAATCTTTCAAGGTATCGAGTGAGTCGGGTACTTTGGGCCATGCAGTTTTGGGCTTCATCAGGCCAATAGTCGATCTAGAAAGACAAGTCAGAGATCAGGCTAATGATATAACTTCTCTTACCACAGACAACAAAAACTTGAAATATTCGCTTTCATCTGCACAACAAAAAGTGGAGGCTTTAAATAAAGAGAAATAAGAACTGAACGCCAAACTGCGCCAATCCAAGACTGCCCTAATAGACATCCAGACTAAGCATTTCGAACCGGAAACTACCACATCTAATGAGATCAAGTCTTTGAAGGTAATAGAGAAGTATGTTGCTAGTATTGTGGATTCTTTTTTAAAAGAGGGATGAAGGTATCAAATTGGATATGGTTTTGCTATTTCAGGATACCTTTCTAAAGAAGAACCTTGGACCTTTGTTGAAGTTCGTACCATATGAAGAGATACCTTTTTATACCATGCCAGATGGTGATAAACATGGTTTCTCTTTACCAAGTGAGTGTGGCTCTCATGAGGCAATCGATGAAATCTCAAGCACCGATGCCTAGAGTCCCAAAAAAGATGATGGTAAGGAAAAAACCGAAGGGAACGAGCCCTACGGTTATTGTATTTACTTTTTATGTTTAAGACTAAAGTCTTTGGATGGCCAAGGCATTTTTTAATTTTCTTTCAAATTTTATTCTGTGAACCAAAGTCCTTGGATGGCCAAGGAATTTTATGTAATGGTGGATCAGACATATTCCGATCAATGTGTACTATTAAGTTTCCCTTCGTATGCATTCTTTTTTATTCTTATGTCTAGTTTTTAATTAGTATTTAATTCTTCTGGCGTTTTTATTAAGTGTTTAATTCATTGAATCACTTCAAAGATATTTCATTTGAAGGATGAAAATGTTTAATAGATTCAATCACTTTAAGGATATTTCATTTGAAGGATGAAATTTTTTAATAGATCCAATCACTTAAAATATATTTCATTTGAAGATGAAAATGTTTAATAGATCCGATCACTTCATCAAATATATTTCATTTGAAGGATGAAAATGTTTAATAGATATGATAACTTCAAAGATATTTTATATGAAGGATGAAAATGTTTAATAGATCTGATAACTTTAAAGATATATCATTTGGGGTATTCCTCTCTAACAACATTAATCCACTTATTATTTTCCATTAAACTCAACAAGGGCTAGAACTAAAGATGGAAAAGATAATTCAAGGAAAGGATTTAAATTTTCTTCATGATTAATTAGTTAGGTTATGATTAATTATGTTAGATTAGAATTCAAATATATTAATATATAGATCAAGATTGATATTGATGGTTGATTTGGGATATACATAATTTATCTTAGTTGGATTTTGAAGATTTATGGTTTTAGTTTTTCACGTTAATACTTATTGGTTATTCATCATATGTAATGGTAGTGCAAAGGCTCCACACTTCCAGTATAAACCCTTTACAATTCTAGTCAGAACTCTTGTACTGCAACTGTAGGGAATTTGTACAGTAAATGCACACTCAAATCATTATTAGTTCCAATCCCACTTACTGTTAGTCTAATAGGACATTCAAACCTATTGACTAGCTAATTTTTTTAGTGTACGCAGTCGACAAACAGACAACCCACCACTAGATACATCTCAACTGAGGAAAACTATAACGAAAGTTAAAGTCGTTTATGAAAAAAATATGTTTCTCAACCATTAGTAATATTGCGGCATGTGAGCTAAACAAGGAGCATACAAAACGGTTAATGCGCAAAATGAACTATATGGGAAAAATCTATTAGATTCTCTAAAGGTGGTCATTTGAGGGAGGTGAATCATTTAGAAGAGGTTTATCTAGAGGTGGGGGAGATGATGAGGAGGATTCTGAAAATGAGTCGAGCTTTTCTGCCGAGAATCCATTTGGTCCTCTCGTTTCTCATTTATATAAGTTCCACCAAAATCTTCCTTTGAATGAGGTTTTTGACGAACAATGGGACTAGGAGACGAATACATTCAATTTTCAATTTCGCGGAGATAGTTGATAAGGAAATGAGACTTCAAGGACTGAAATGTGAAGAATAAATAGCTTATGATAGATTGTAAAATGAGAGGAGGAAATTGGTATCTTGTATTTTTGTCAGGGACTAACGCGCAATTATCCTATTTTGTGTAACCGTTTCAGTTATGAGCGTATTTGCGCCTTTATATAAAGGTCAAGGCAGATGTAATAAAGGGGTTGGATTTTTAAGTGATATCATTTGAGCACTTTGATTTTCTCTCTATAAAATCTATTTATCTCTCTATAATCTGACTTGTGTCGATTAACGAACGCAATCTAAGTAATCAAACTCACCAAATTGGCGAGTTCATTGGGGACCGATCAAAAATTGGTGCCCATTACTAATTCGATTTTATTGATCTAGAAATAAAATCTTAAAGAAATGAATCCAGAAAATCACCCGTTGGTTCGATCAGCTGTCGAAACGCTCAAAAATTATTTACAGAGGACAAATGATAGACAAAAAGGATCTACTCTGATTCACCAGACTCAGTCTGAGATAGAGTTGCGAATGAATCAGCTTCCAGATAAGATAAATGCTCTGAATGAGAAATACGATCAAAGAGAGCATGAAATTCAGTCGGCATGGATGAAATCTAAGGTAACGCAAATGAATGACCAAAATGATGTTAGCGGTCAATCTGATCGATCTTGCATCGATCATCAAGTCAGTAGCGAACAAAAAAAGAATCACTTTGAAGCGCCAAAAGAGAGTTATTCTTCTCGAAAAAAAAAGGATAAACAAAGGTATATCATATCTAGTGATGAGGGGTTAAAAACTCTGGATCCAGTTTTAAAATATATCGAGGATATTCGAAAAAAGAGAAAGATCAACCTCGCAAATCTAATAAAGAACATCAAGTTAGAAGAGATAGTGTACCTCAATGTTTGGGAAGTCTAACTGGTGTGAAGAAAATACGTCGAATCAGTACAATGGGGATACAATCATCCAATGCAAGAAAGAAGTTGGACAAAAGTTGAAAGATTATACGAAATGCTTTGTCATGACAAAAGAAAGTCTGGATAATTGTGAAGAACTGGTGGCGATGGCAGCTTTTTGCAAAAGGTTACCGCCAAAAGATCTGGTTAATGAAACAATAAAAAGAAGAGTCTTAACTTTTAGGGCTTTAATGGCTCAAGTGAATGAAAAAATTAAGGTTGAAAAATCAACGAGGGTTCGAGGGACATCAATTAACATTCCAAAGAATTTGGGGCAGACACCCCATAATCAGGGGAAATCTTTAAATTCTGCCCAACAAGCCTGTTCGAGGAATAACAACTTACCACCTCAAAATGGAGGTTTCACAAATCAAAATCCATCATATCAATTTAATAGGACAAGGCCAAATCAATGGATAAGGCATGAATACTATGCAGATCTGACAAAAAATATGGCTGCAATCTTTGATAAAAATGATATGTAAACTTCAGGAAGCCCGCTCCAATCAACAGGCCTAGGGAGGAGCAAAACAACATGTTTTGTAGGTATCACAATGATTTTGGCCATGATACTATTGACTGCATCGTTTTGAAGAAGGAATTTCAAACTTTGATTGAAAATGGGAAGTTATTGAACTATGTAAAAGCTCAGAGAATGCATCCAAAAATCCCAGAGCATCGACTTCACAACCAACCAATCCAGGTGCACAGGCTGAAACTTTGATGATCCTGGATTCAAAGGTTGATGATTTTGATGTTGCATCCGAATACTTGGACATGGATCCAGATCGGTTAATTTTGATGGCATTGGAAGAACCAGTAAAGAAAGGCCATTTTCAAAGCTATTTTGAGTCTTTGTCTATTTTTGGGGGTTGATTTTACAGACTTAAATCGAGCCTATCATAAAGACCCATTTTTTGATCAAAATATTACCTTTTATGGATGCTTTTTTCAGGATATAATCAGATTCATATGGATCCAAAGGATCAAGAATGTACCACTTTCATCACTGATAGAGGCTTACATTGTTATAGAGTTATGCCTTTTGGATTGAAAAATGTTGGGGCCACCTACCAAAAATTGATGAATAATTCATTTGCTACCCAGATCAGAAGAAACATTGAGGTATACATTGATGATATGGTGGTAAAAATCATAGCAGACGATGTGCACTTGGAAGATTTAGAGGAGATATTTATGAATTTAAAGGCAATAAGGCTGAAATTGAATCCAGAAAAATGTACTTTTGGAGTTCGATAAAAGAAATTCATGTGTTATATTATTAGTGAAAATGGGATATAAGTTGATTCAGAACAGTTACAAGCTATAGTATCTATGAAATCGTCTCGAACTATCAAGTTTTTGGCTACATAGTATTATATGGAGTTTTATTTAAGAAAGAATTGAGTATGCCATTACTATGATGTTTGTATAGACAAGAATCGCATGAGGTTTTATCAGAGCTGCATGATGGAGAAAGATCAGCGCATTGTGGGTTTAAGCCATTAACTCGTCAAGTTCTGCTTGCAAGGTTTTATTGGCCCTCGATTATGAACGATGCTAAGAATTTGCTTCGAAGTTGTGATATTTATCAAAGGTTTGATAATTCTATCTATAAGCCAGCAGTTTCACTTATGTCTATCTATAATTCTATCTATAAGGTTTGATAATTTTATCAAGTGTTACCTTCATTAAACATTTTATGATGTTCGAAGTGTTACGTTTTATTAAACACTTCATGATGTTCAAAGTGTTATGTTCATTAAACACCCTATGATGTTCGAAATGTTACGTTTATTAAACACTCTATGATGATTCGAAGTGTTACGTTCATTAGATACTTTATTGTGTTTTTATCTCGAATAACAAAATAAATAACAAGCGAATGTAAATCTAACTTAAAATGAGAAATGGAGCATAAACAAAGACCTTTGTTATTCAAATTAATTTGGCGAGCACAAAAAGTTACAATGATGATATGACAGGTACAAAAAACCTAAAGATAGTAAAATTACTCGTCCTCAGAGCTTTTTTCATACTCTTCCATTTCGGGTGATCATTTTAGCACTTTAATTTTCTCTCTCTAAAATCTATTTATCTTTATATGAACTGACCTCTCTCGATTAACTAAGGCAATCCAAGTAATCAAACTCACCAGTTATCACCATTGATGATGTATACATTGTGAAGGGACTCCCGATTATAGATAGAATGTTGGAAGTATAAATATTCGATATAATTGAGTGTATGTATTCCGAGTACACCCGATTGTTTGGACTTTTTAGATTTATTGTCCATCAAAATATGAATAGGATGAGAGAATTTGGTTTTAATATGAGGTGGTTGAGGAATCAGTTCATGAGAGTTGCGTATCTAGATTCAAATCCAGATAAGACTAGATACATTGTCGTAGAAGATTCATGTACGTACCTCTTATGCTTTTTAAATTCATCATCTTCACCGATATCATCCATAAGTCTGTGTAGGATTACGTACTATTGTCTCTAGATGACATTGAATTACTGTATGACTTTGCTTGAGGTACGTGTGCATTTTCTTGGCTATATTATGGGTTAGGATATGCAGCGAAGACGTCAACCAAGACTCTATAGGGTTTCATAGGTATGTATGTCTATATTTTAAAAGATATTTATGAGAACTAACATATATTTCATGTAATGACGTTATATTCATTAAAGTTCTCACGCGATGATTCTTTTGTTTTAAAGATATCTAATGTTAATAATATTACATGTTTTATAAGTATGTTTGACTGCTGGATATATGATAATTTTCTAAGCTTTCAATATGTTTGAACGATAGATAGAACAACCTGAAACCAAAACTTCTGAATTGGTCACTGAATATGATGATTACCGTGAATGGGCAACCAAAGAGCAGCTACTGTGATACCCACAACGGTCTCGTGGAGAATGATGTGAGTATATTATATATCTTTTAATTTTATTATTTTTACGATTAATGTTTGATATTTGATTGAATTACTATTGCACGTTGTATTTTAGTCGTATCTTGACATGCGAGCTGACTTTTCGTTCCAAGAGGCCCATCTATTTGGTTATCCCATTCGATGTATGGACACCATCCAAATATACATGCCCGATAGAGTGATGCGGAACTTCAGATTGATTCAGGATAACTCTGATGCTTCTAATAACCTAGACTAAACCCGAAGAAGGAAAACCACTGTTGATATAGTGACAATACAAGTATTTGACATGAGTCACGTTGATATTTACTTTTGTTGACCGTATCACTACTACCATATCCAAAACTGTAAATCTAGTTTCCTTAGTACGTTGAGTATATTGGTCAATATTTGTGGTATCTCATCACTCTAACGGTGATTGACGATGGTGAAACATTAGAGACGATTAATAAGATCATCCATATTAGAACTCTAGACGACTCTGTTGAAAATAAACTAGTTTTTTACTTACCGAGTATTGAAGATCATGTCTCATTGGGTCGGTCTTACTATTCTAGGATTGAATGTTTTTTTGTTTGCGTAGTTGTTTATATCAGTTATATCTTATCGGCATATATGTTCACAACTGTTATTCGACTATGTTTATCAAATATTTTTGTGGTATTGTATCAAATGTTTCATGAGACATTCATCTATTCTAATAAATAAAATCTTTTTCTTACTCAATACTTGTTAAATTAGAATTCTATTACAATGTTCTATCTAGATCAAAAATTTTGACCTTTATAAAAAAAACATATACTCCATAAACTTTTCATAATTTATAGAATAGTAGTCGAGTTGAATATTTAAATAGATTTTAACAAGCCAAGAAACATTTGTTATCTTTATATTCGTTATTTTTTTTGGTTGGTTCCTCTTATAAGTTATGAGTCTCGTGACCCTTATATTGTATAAAATATAATTGTAGTTACTAATGACCCGACACAAATAACAAAAGATCCATGTACCCTACTAGCCATAAAACCTAAGTCTTCTTTTTCTCACCTTAAGATCTCCCTGTGTCGATAGTCTCTTCCCCTCTTCCACTGATAGAAACAATTCTGCTAGGCGACGAATAAATAGAATTGAAGTCGTCGTTGGATTTCCGTTGGTTTCCTTTCTTGGGAGATTAAGAGGTTCGAAGTCGATGCTCAAAAAGTGTGCTGCGACCAAGAAATATCTCAATCTCCATAAAGTTGTACAATCATATAGGTAGATCTCATTCTTCCATTTCCTTCGTTTTTTTTTGTTCTTTTCCGGTTGAAGCTCGTCAGTATTGTAAGTGGGTCATATGTTTTACGATGATCATATTTTGATGCTTTGCGAAATTAGTATTGAATAGTCAATGCGATCGGACTAAAATAATATTTCGCTAATTTTTTATTTTTATTTTTTTTTTCGGAGGGAACCCGCAGCCGTTACTCAGAGTGCAATGAGTGCGCACAGGGTAAACCCTCAGTCTAACGCGGTAGCCTGCAAACCAACGCCAGAAGGTAAACCACACAAGGTGATAGGTTCAGGCGAGAAAGCGTATGTAGAGGGACTCGAACTCATGACCTTTTGGTCATAAGAATGTCATACTTAACCAACTCGGCTATCCCTTGGGCTATATTTCGCTAATTTAGAGATCAGAATAGTTGATATCTGGAAAGGAATGTACAAAGCTTTGTGGATTTTATAAACATGTTACATTACATGGTGCAAGTGGCTATGATGTTTTAGGTTGCAGGTATATCCAAACTTTCGAGTCTAAGCTCAGCGACTCGACTCTTCGAGTCTGAATTAGGAAGATGGAGATCAGGCACACATTTCACATAGGGAGGTGGTGAGATCAGCCACACATTTCAACAGCTTATATGCTGCAAGTGGCTGATGGTGGATCCTAAAATAAAATTTATAAATAAATTAAAATTATATAAATAATACTAATGTAAAATAAAAATTATAAACTTTTAATTTATTAATAAATATTTTCACGATTTTGTGACGAGTCAAATGATATAAATCGGTGATTTTTAATTTAGATATACTGTCTTGTATTTTTTATTATTCCGATGATGATGGTTATTGTGATTGATTTGAGAATTTTTTTTTCAAATATATTGCCAAAGTAATGAGCGATAATTAGAATAAAAAAGTTAATGCGTAACAACCAAATGGAGATTCAAGCTTTTATTTACACTATTTACAATTCATTATTATGCAATTAGAGCATTACACGTGTTACAACAACTTAAGAACTTATCTTGACGACCTATTAAATGATGACACGTGTTATTTAGTGGTAGGTGTTTGAACAACGTTTCTCGTTCACTTACTTCATCTTATATCTTCCTCGCAACATTTGTTTAAGAACTTCTTTGTGACACTTGTTTAAAGTCTACTAAAAACCATCGCCTGATCATTTTTATTTGTCTCTCGTTTAGTCACTTCTTTATGACCCTCGCCTTAAGTCTTATGATGACCTTCTTCTTAATTACCATTACTTGTCCCTCGTCTAGTAACTTCTTTATGGTCTTCATCAAAAGTCATTTATACGACCTTAATCTACTTACTTCTGCTGGCCTCTTGTCTAACTACTTCTCTATGACCATCGTCTAAATACTTTTATATCCATCGTCTAGAACTTTCTTGGTGACCCTCGTCTAGCCATTTCTATACACCTCTCGTATAAGTCATCCTGATGACCCTCATCTAACATCTCTTTATTTCTGGTTTCTTATCTTCTTATTAGTTCTTGACTTGAATATACCTCGTCAATATAATAAATATATTCTATCTAATGGATATATCTTTATCAGTAATTGATAACAATGTAATTAGTCCAACCCAAATATGTGGCGAATCATCATTTTAAGACCCTAAAACTAAAAATATTTTGCCAAATACACAGTTAACTACAAAAGCTAACTTAAATATGTTGATGTTATTTGTTACAATACTTAAATATGTTGATGTTATTTTAACATCAGACTTATCACAAAGAGAAATGATAAGCTCAAGTTATAGTAGGCCATGAGGGAATAAATGAATTTTATGAGTAGAATATCACATGGATTCTTGTTAAAATCCAAAAAATCATAAGCTTATGGGATGTAAATGGATATGAAAGAGGAAGAAAATAATTTTAGGGGTTGAATCATCCATGTACAATGCTATATTGGTGGCTAATGACTTTACGTAAAATGAGAGTGTTGATTTTACTGAAATATTCTCATCGGTTTTGAAACAAATCTCAATAAAATTTATAGTATCAATCTTTACTAGATTAGATCTTGATCTAGTTTAAGTTGATGTTACTACTACTTTTATCTATATAAGTCAGCCATAAGGTTTTGAAGAAAGACATGAAGGCGGCGTGTGTTTGTTGAATAGAACACAATATGCAAAAAGATTCGCCGAGACAGTGGAATAAAAGAGTTGACTATTTCATTAAGTCAATCAACTATGGAATAAGCTGTTATGAAAACTAATTCAACTGAAATGGGGAAACATATACGAAAATGCATATTTTGTTATTGTTGTATGTTGATGACATACTTATAGCTGGGAAAACATAATGAATATTAAAACTTTGAAAAATCAACTAAAGGTAGAAATTGAAATAAAAGATATGAGAGAAACCAAAAGGATTTTACGAATATACACTAAGAAGAGCATAATGAGGAGTTATTTATTCTTATCTCCAGGAGAATACATACATAAGGTGCTTATGAAGTTTGGAATGTACGAAGCTAGATATGTTGAAACTAATATTGGTGCTCAGTTCAATCTCAATAGTACCGTACAAGAGATACATTATGGCAATGCCATTAAAATTATCATGTATGTTATGACTTGTATTATGCCAGACCTTACACACACAATTAGAGTTTGAGCAGATTTGGGGTTGATTTGGGAAAACCTCATTAGAATACTATTAAATGGCTCATGGGATACTTGAAAGGTACATTAGATGTTTGAGTACGTTTTAATAGAAATCATAGATATGATGATATACCCTAAGGGTACATAGACTTTTATTTTGCAGGTTGCCTTGATACAAGTAAGTGAACTTTGGGCTATCTATTTATAGTATTTGGTGGAGTTGTTAGTCATAGAGCTAGTCTACATAAGATTTTTGCCTTCTCATCTAGATAAGATAAATATATGGCTGAAACTAAAGAAATTAAGGATGTCATTTAGTTAAAGTGATTGTTAAATGAGATCACCGGTATGAAGCGAATATATTATTATAAAGCTAGTGTTTTTCACTTGAATAAAGAATCTGAATTTCTATCAAAAGACGAAACATGTAAATGTGAACCCTAACTTCATAGAGATGGGATAAAGAAAGAGAAAACTAAAGTTAAAACGATTGAAACTGATGATAATCCATCGGGTGATCTCAAAGATATTTTGTGTGTATTTTTCTCTTCCAAACTATTTCTTACATACAACAAACCATTTTATCTTCAATCATATAAAATTAATGTATTTAAATACTATTTTTATTCATGTTTGGTTTTTATGTATATATTTGTATGTTTTCAATGTTTTTAGAAGAAGTATATCTATTTTTCTCATTCTATATAAGTTTTAGTTTGCATGCTAGAGCTGGCGTGAATGTTTCCCATCAAGATGTAATGGTATCATCCTATAATCGTTGATCAGTGTGACCTTAATATATATATATAGTAACGTTCTACATACCTAATGATTCTTTGTTTCAAGTGTGGATTTTGAATGACAATTATCTCCCTTCTATGAGGCTTCAAATTGATATTCTAGTCCTTTCTATATCAATGTATATAAATGTTTTTTTTAGGTCAAAAGATCCTAATGATTGATTTGTTAATGGTATGATGCAACACATTTATTTTATTTTATGGAAGACTGATGTTCTCCATGAGTCGCACATAAATATTCATATGTTCACTATTCAGAACTATATTGACGAGAAGGGATATATGACTAAAGTAATCCATTTTAGAGAGACATACAATAAAATATTTATGGTGCTCACACTATAAGTCGTAGTTATGTGCATGAGCCGACCTAAAGTAAGACGATGGACACATTTGTACAAATGTAGACAAACCACTACTTAATATAGCTGTTACGTTTACATACCACATTCTCATTCACAACCCGAATTCAATGTTGAATGATTTTGGTAAAGTCTGCCATAAAATAATAAATTTTTCTTGAAGGAAGATTTGATTATTGTTATAGATGGTCTTCAACCAACCCTGGTGTTTTAAAATAATTATCCACAAACAATAATGTATAATGCAATGGTCTAAAAGCCTAAACTAAATATTACAATTAGTCAGTTCATATGAATGCATGTCTAATATAAAAATATGAGAAGATTTAGTTTTAATGTGAACATTTTTGTTTAGTATTTGAATGAATTGTTAATTAATTTAGTATTTTATTTTATTTGTCATGTTTATTAAGCTTTAGACAAGAAGTTGAGAAAAAATGTTGATATTTCTTATTTTTTTATAAAGATGAGCAACCTTAAATATTAGAAGCATGATATCATGATCATACTGAGATTGAATGATATATATATATAGTTAGTTAGTTAGTTAGATTCTAAAGTCACCGCCAATTTATCTTACAGATAAAGCACACGTTATAAGAGGTTTCACTTTGATATGAGTGAATAAATGAATTTTATGAGTAGAATATCACATCGATTCTTGTTAAAATCCAAAAAGTCAGAAGCTTATGGGATGTAAATGGATATTAAAGAGGAATAAAATAAGTTTAGGAGTTGAATCATCCATGTACAATGATATATTGGCGGTTAATGGTTTTAAGTAAAATGAGTGTTAATTTTACGTAAAATATTTCTCATCGGTTATGAAACAAATCTCAATAAAAGTTATATTATCAATCTTTACTAGATTTTATCTTGATCTATATTAGTTTTGGTGAGGAGTATTTCTTATCAAAGGGTATTCTTCGAAAGAGTTTTATCTTTTTCAGGTATTTATTGTTGGAGTGAATCGTAGAGAGATAAAAAAGTGTGTTTAACCTATAAGTTTTTCTCACCCTCTTAAATGAGGGTGGTCTAGGTATATATACTTATTTTTTGACCCATGGGCCGTTTGAGTCGGAATTTGGATTCGGGTCAATCTTTAAAGCTCGATACCTAAACGGGTTAGCACACACCTGAGTCATGATTTACTTAGTTGTATTGTTCATTATAGGTTTGGTGCAAAACATGTCCGAATTACCCCTTCGGTTTAGGCAGTAGTTCCCTTCCAAAAATATCTAAACTTATTAGTAGCCTATTTAGGTCTTTCAAAAATATTTTAGAAGAGATAAATTATTAATAAAAAGAACTGAATCATATTCGAAGTGTTTTTTAAAGAGTTAGCTTCCGAGTTGAAGACCCAGACCAAATCCAAAGTGTTTTCTTTTTGTAGATGGAAGAACCAAATGTCAGAATTTTGAAAAATAGCACGTGTCCTATTCTGATTCGACCTCTCAGCTGTTTTCCCTTTTGGTACTTGCACCTATTTTTCAAAAAGTAATTAGGGTGTACGTAACAGCGCATGAAAGCCCACCTACATTGCATTGACAGAATCCATGTTGTATATTTGAAAGAGCTTGACCTCCTTGCTTCTATGGTACAATCATCTTCCCGCTGAGCCTCCATTCTTCTCGGTCCACAAAGATGAAATGTAGGACTGGCGCCAATAGTTAATCACGGAAGAAAGGACACACTAAGCTGAGATCACTAACTAATAGTTTCATGTTTGATTTTTGAATCTGGCTTATCGAGACTTCATTTAACTTAGATTGATCTAAACCAGATACTTGAACGATTTATCTCATATAGGTGAAGAACTCAAGTGGTTTTTTACATCTATATAAGTCAGTTTTATGGTTTATTTTTCAGAATCAAGAAAAACTTTCTAGAGAGAGAAACCTTGAGTTCATGATTTTATTTTATACCTGGGAAATTACATTATCACAACCAGAACTGCTATGGTCAAAGGAGGTTGGTTAAATCTATATAATTTGGACAAATCAAGAAAAGAGGCAAGAATCACAGTCAGACTCTTTGCTTCTCATGGTGGAGTAATTAGTCAAACGGTACCAGAACCGGACAACAGCTCATCGTCGTCCAGGACATTGTTAATTTGAAAAAATTCTTTTATCCTGACTTTATCTACCTTAGAATTTGAGCCTTCAGTTCAAGTATACATAGATCCTTTTTTTAAGGACAAAGAAATTTATAGTGTTAAGAAACCCTCAATATTTCTCGCCATGGGATCAGACACTAAAAATGCTACACCCCGAAGGGTCACTCGAATCTCCAAGGCTAGAAGCACCTTTCCCTCTTCAAAAGATGTTAGTTTAGAGACCGTAAAACCTATTGCCCAACGTTTTGTGGACCCGAATCCACTGCCTCCTCTTAATGAGGTCACCCAAGTTGAGAAACAAGCCACATCTGTTAAATCGACCGAACAACGGTCGACTATAATGAAAGAAAATATGGAAGATAGTGGGGAAGATATCCCATTGGAGACATCCAGACACACTGGGAATACCACATTGGATCAGGCAAGTAGAGCAAAAGTAGGACAGCCAAATACTGGGGTCCCGAACTTGGGTATTTGTTTCCTCTTAAACCCAGAATTAGTCACATACTTTACCTAATCAAGCTTTTCCCAAGTCAGTTAAGCCTGAATGCCTGGTAAACTCTGTTAGTCAGCATTATTGCTTCTAAATTGTCAAAAATTCCAATTCATATAGAACAGTTTGCTGTTGTGGCTGGTCTGTGTACAAATCACCAAATACCTTTTTATCATTACAACATAGGAAACAAATTTCCCCCAAGGGGGTAGCCGAGTTGGTTGAGTAAGACATGCTTGTGACCAAAGGTCATGAGTTTGAGTCCCTCTACATACGCTTTCTCGGCTGAGCCTATCATCTTGTGTGGTTTACCTTCTGACGTTGGTTTGTAGGCTATTGCGTCAGACTAAGGGTTTACCCAGTGCACACTCATTGCACTCTGAGTAACGGCTGCGGGTTCCCTCCGAAAAAACATGGTAAACGAATATAAAGTAGTGATTGATCTGTTAGGGGCTGAGAAACCATGGGGTACTCAGTTTATTTTCATAAGTGGAGGTTGGGAGAATGGGAAAAAGATCAACTACAAAGAAAATCCAAGACAATTGACTGGATACTGGAAAAGTTCAGGTAACTCTTGTTCGGATTTTTATTAGTATCTAAACTTTATGTTGATATACCGAACTGATTATTGTATCTCTTTGCAGTATTTTCGAAAATGTTCTTAGAGAATCTGGAGGTAGGAAGGGCTACATTTATTAAGTAAAATCAATGGGCATCGGAGAATTGAGGGCTTGCCTTTCACAATTGTTTATCTTCTGGAAACATGTTGAGGGCTCACTTGTGGAATACCACTCGAAGCAGAGACCTTTCTTGGGGACAACTGACCACTCTCCCTCCATTAGATGCCATGCTTAAAATAATTAAGGCGAATGATGGAAAACTCTACTTACCAGCCGAAAATAAATCTCTTAGCCATCTGGACAAGAACAAGAAGAAAGATGAAGTTTACCCATCTCATTAGGTTTGCGAAGCAGCTAGTTCGGATAATCTTGAATGAATCAATATTGTTTTGTTAGATGTAGTTGTTGCAACAGTTGTAGGAATCCGGGGGATCGGATCGGGTTCCCCAAACTAATAAGAAAGGTCACAAGAGGCGTAAGGGAAGTATTGACCGAAGGGGTGGAAAAAAGAAGAAGAGTAACTTAGGGTTAGAGATAATCCTCCGTCCTTCAGTTGTTCCTCCTACTCTTCCAGCTGATATTACTTCACAAGAAGAGTTACCAGTTAATCCTCCTTCTCTAGTATTTCCCACATTCGATCAGCCAGCTATTGAAGGAGAGGTTAACCTGGATGACTTTCGTAATATGTACTTTAGTGACCTTGATAAGGATGACTTCGATCAGACCTTTCCTCATACCACAATAGACAATGTTGTAACTTATAATGGTGAATCTTTCAAGGTATCGAGTGAGCCGTATACTTGGGGCCATGCAGTTTTGGGCTTCATCCATACTAAGCATTTCGAACTGGAAACTACCACCTCTAATGAGATAAAGTCTTTGAAGGTAATAGAGAAATATGTTCCTAGTATTGTGGATTCAGTAGAAAAGAGGGATGAAGATATCAAATTGGATATGGCTTTGCTATTTCATGATACCTTTCCAAAGAAGAACCTTGGACCTTTGTTGAAGTTCATACCATATAAAGAGAACTTTTTCATACCATGCCAAATGGTGATAAACATGGTTTCTGTTTACCAAGTGAGTGTCGCTCTGATGAGGGAACCGATGAAATCTCAAGCACTGATGCCAAGATCCCCAAGAAAGATGATGGTAAAGAAAAAACAGAAAGGAACGATCCCTAAGGTTATTGTATTTACTTTTTATGTTTAAGACTAAAGTATTTGGATGACCAAAGCATTTTGTAATTTTCTTTCAAATTTTGTTCTGTGAACCAAATTATTTGGATGGCGAATGAATTTTGTGTAATGGTGGATCAGATATATTCTGATTAATGTGTAATGTTAAGTTTCCCTTCGTATGTATTCTTTTTTATTCTTATGTTTAGTTTTTAATTAGTATTTAATTCTTCCGACGTGTTTAATTAATTGAATCACTTCAAAGATTATTCATTTGAAGGATGAAAATGTTTAATAGATTTATGGTTTTAGTTTTTCACGTTAATACTTATTGGTTATTCATCATATGTAATGGCAGTGCAAAGGCTCCACATCTCCAATATAAACCCTTTACATTTCGAGTCAGAACTCTTGCACTGCAAATGTAGGGGAATTTGTACTCTAAATGCACACTCTAATCATTGTTAGTTCCAATCTCACTTACTGTTAGTGCAATAGGACATTCAAACCTATTGACTAACTAATTTTTTAGTGGACGCAGTCGACAAACAGACGACCAACCACTAGATATATCTCAACTGAGGAAAACTATAACGAAAGTTAAAGTCATTTATGATAAAAATATGTTTTCTCAACCATTAGTAATATTGTGGTATGTGAGCTCAACGAGGAGCATACCAAACGGTTAATGCGCAAAATAAACTATTTAGGAAAAAACTATTGTATTCTCTAAAGGTGGTCATTTGAGGGAGGTGGATCATTTAGAAGAGGTTTATCTAGATGTGGTGGCGATGATGAGGAGGATTTTGACAATGAGTCAAGTTTTTCTGTCGAGAATCCATTTGATCCTCTCGTTTCTCATCTATATAAGTTCCACCAAAATTCTTCTTTGAATGAGGTTTTTGACGAACAATGGGACTAGGAGACGATTACATTCAATTTTCAATTTCACGGAGATAATTGATAATGAAATGAGACTTCGATGACTGAAATGTGAAGAATAAATAGCTTATGATAAATTGTAAAATGAGAGGAAGAAATCGGTATCTTGTTTTTTTGTCAAGGACTAACGCGCAATTACCCCATTTTCTGTAACAGTTTCAGTTATGAGCTAAGTCTTTGCGCCTCTATATAAAGGCCAAGGCAGATCTAATAAAGGGGTTGGCTTTTTAAGTGAGATCATTTGAGCACTTTGATTTTCTCTCTATAAAATATATTTATCTCACTATAATCTGACCTGTGTCGAAAACTAAGGCAATCCAAGTAATCAAACTCACCAAATTGGCGAGTTCACTAGGGACCGATGAACAATTGGTTCCCTTTACTAGTTCGAATTTTATTGATCTAGAAAAATAATCTTAGAGAAATGAATCCAGAAAATGACCTGTTGGTTCGATCAGCTGTCGAAACGCTTAAAAATATTTACAGAGGACAATAATAGACAAAAAGGATCTACTACGATTCACCAGATTTAATCTGAGATAAAGTTGCGAATGAATCAGTTTTCGGATAAGATAAATGCTTTGAATGAGAAATACGATCAAAGAGAGCATGAAATTCAGTTGGCAAGGCTGAAATATAAGGTAAGGCAAATGAATGACCAAAATGATGTTGGTGGTCAATTTGATCGATCTTGCATCGATCGTCAAGTCAGAAGTAAACAAAAAAAAAGCACGCTTCAAAGCGCCAAAAGTGTGTCATTCATCTCGAAAAGAAAAGAAAGATAAACAAAGGTATATCACATCTAGTGATGAGGGGTTGAAAACTCTGGATTAGGTTTTAAAATATATCAAGGATCTTCGAAAGAAGAGAAGGATCAACCTCGTAAATCTAATAAAGAACATAAAAAGCTAGAAGGGATAGTGTACCTCGATGTTTGGGGAGTCTAACTGGTGTGAAGAAAATACGTCGAATCAGTACAATGGGGATACATTCATTTAATGCAAGAAAGCAGTTGGAGAAAATTTGAAAGATTATACAAAGTACTTTGTCTTGACAAAAAAAAGTCTGGATAATTGTGAAGAACTGATGGCGATGGCAGCTTTTTTCCAAGGGTCACTGGCAGCAGATCTAGCTAATGAAACAACAAAAAGAAGAGCCTTAAATTTTAGGGCTTTAATGGCTCAAGTGAAGGACCAAATTAAGGTTGAAGAATCAACCAGGGGTCGAGGGGCAGCAATTAACATTCCAAAGAATTCGGGACAGATGTCCCATAATCAGGGGCAATCTTTAAATTCTACCAACAAGCCCGTCCGAGGAACAACAACTTACCACCTCAAACTGGAGTTTAATCAAATCAAAATCCACCATATCAATTGAATAGGACAAGGCCAAATCAATGGATAAGGCCCGAATACTATGCAGATCTGACCGAAAAATATGGTTGCAATCCTTGCTAAAACTAAAGGATATGTAAACTTCAGGATGCCTGCTCCAATCAACAGGCCTAAGGAGGATCGAAACAACAAGTTTTGTAAGTATCATAATGATTTTGTCCATGATACTGCTGATTGCACTGCTTTGAAGAATTAAGTTCAAACTTTGATTGAAAACGGAAAGTTATTGACCTATGTAAAAGCTCAAAGAAATGCATCAAAAATCCCAAAGCATCGACTTCACAACCAACCAATCTAGGTGCGCAAGCTAAAAATTTGATGATCTTGGATTCAAAGGTTGATGATTTTGATGTTGCGTCAGAATACTTGGACATGGATCCAGATCGGTTAATTTTGATGGCAGTGGAAGAACCTGTATAGAAAGGCCATTTTCAAAGCTTGTGTGAGTATTTTGAGTATTTGGCTATTTTCGAGGGTGATTCCATGACTGGAAACACTGATAGCTCTTGGAAAAGACATATTATGAGTTTGGCTACTTAGATAGAGGGAAAATGTTTACTCATTTGTATGAAAAGAGAGACCTTCTCTTTATCATATTTGATGAAGATGATTTAAGGGGTACTGCAGGGCCACATGAGCATGCAGTGGTCATTGTGCAGAAATTGATGGCGTTGAGATTCGACGCATATTGATAGATACTGGGAGTTCTGCAAACGTCCTTTTTGAAGCTACTTATGATAGATATCGCAATCCTCTTCGGATTTTCCAGTAAGAGCGCACTATTGGTTTTACTGGAGTAACTGCGCGTGTAATAGGAGAATTTGAGGGGGAGGAAAATTTAGGAAATTGACCTTTTCGGAAGAAGGTTCAGCTATTTCTCATGGTGGTGGACCGTCCAACAAGCTATAATGCCATTTTTGGAAGATACTGGTTGTCAATGATGTATGGCGTTGTATAAACTGTTCATCAATATTTCAAGTATGTCATTGGCGATCGAGTAAGGGTCATCAGGAGCGACCAAAAGGTTTCCAAGGAATGATATGCCACTGTGCTTCAGATTCGAGGATCCAGCAATGGTGATATAATGAGTGAATAATAATCATGGGGGTTGACCTCGTATTTTGAGCAAAGGGTTAACGATCTGAGAGAAACCCCAGGGTCATTAACAGTAAGTGAATAAATAAAGAAATATATTTTTTCTAAGTGAAAAGTACTTCGAATATGAACCTTACTAACCCCAAGTCTACGTCAACAACTCTTACAATTTTATATCATAATTTGGGTGTTTTCACCTCGAAAACATAGGACGTGATAGGAGTGCCAATTGAAGTAATTTGTCATAACATAACTATTAATCTGAAGGTGAAACCTGTTTTTTAAAAAAGGCGGGTATTTTCATTTGGAACAAGACAGAGGCGCTATTATTTCCGAAGTAGACTGGTTATCCAAGGTCGGACATAAATGAGAGTCATAATATCCTTTATGGACGGTAACTCTAGAAGTGGCAAATAAGAAGAATGGAAAGCGGAGAATGTGTGTTGATTTTACAGATTTAAATCGAGCATGTCGTAAAGACCCATTTTTTGATCAAAATATTGACTTATATGGATGCCTTTTTAGGATATAATCAGATTCATATGGATCCAAAGCATCAAGAATGTACCACTTTCATCACTGATAGAGGCTTACATTGTTATAGAGTTATGCTTTTTGGATTGAAAAATGCTTGAGCCACCTACCAAAAATTGATGAATAAATCATTTGCTACCCAGATCGGAAGAAATATTGAGGTATACATTGATGACACGGTGGTAAAAATCATAGCAGACGATGCACACTTGGAAGATTTAGAGAAGATATTTATCAATTTAAAGGCAATAAGGCTGAAATTGAATCCAGAAAAATGTACTTTTGGAGTTCGATCAAGGAAATTCATTTGTTATATTATCAGTGAAAAAGGGATAGAAGTTGATTCCGAACAGTTACAAGTTGTAGTATCTATGAAATTGCCTCGAACTATCAAGTTTTTGGCTACATAGTATTAAATGGAGTTTTATATAAGAAAGCATTGAGTAGGACATTACTACGATGTTTGAATAGACAAGAATCATAGGAGGTTTTATTAGAGTTGCATGATGGAGAAAGATCAGTGCATTGTGGGTTTAAGGCATTAACTCGTTGAGTTCTGCTTGCATGCTTTTATTGGCCCTCAATTATGAACGATGTTAAGAATTTGGTTCAAAGTTGTGATATTTGTCAAAGGTTTGCTAATTCTATCTATAAACCAGCAGTTTCACTTATGTCTATTATCGAAGATTTTCATTTTGATAGACGGGGAATAGATTTAGTAAGACCTTTGCCGATGGCTTATGGAGGACGACAAATAATAATTGTTGCAGTGAATTATTTTACAAAGTGGGCAGAAACAGAGCCATTATTTGTAACAAAAACTAAGGATGTGATTAAATTCATTGTAAACAGTATTTTCTGTCGTTTTGGAGTCCCTCGAAGGATTACTATAAACAATGGTCCTCAAATTAATAATAAAGAAATGGATTCGTTTTATGCTTCAAAGGGAATCAAGCAATGTTTTTCAGCACATTTCATCCCCAAGAAAATAAACAAGTGGAGGTAACATACATGTCTATTTTGGAAGGTTTGAAAAAGAATTTAACACGAGTAGTGGGAAAGTGGCCTAATTATTTGCAAGAGGTACTTTGTGCTTATTGAACGACTCATAGGGAGGCTACTAAAGAGACTCTTTTTGCTTTAGTGTATGGAATGGATGTTGTTAGTCATTTGTAATCTACTTTGTCATATTTTAGAATAACTCAATATTCTGAAGAGTTGAATGACGAAGCTAAATGAGTGAGTTTGGATTTGATTGATAGAAAAATAGTTCAAGCTCATTTAAATGTAATTCATTATGAAACTCTAGAGAAATAGATATAATTCCAGGGTTAAAAAGAGGGAGTTTAAGATAGATGATAAAGTGTTGAGAAAGGTATTCTTACATACCAAAGAAAAGAGTCTCAGTAAGATGGCCCCGAATCGGGAATGACTTTATACAATTGTTGAAAGGATAAAGTCGGGTTCTTATCACCTTTGTGATAGTCAGGGGAGGATGCTTCAACATCCATGGAATATACAACATCTAAATACTGGGAATGACTGTGTTGTATTTTGAAATTGTTTTCTTTGATTGATTAGCGCACTATTTCCAACCCTGGTGGCCTAAAGAGGTTTTAATGAGGCATTATGTACATATTCATAATTATCAATAAAATGCAGTTTGGGCCAATGGTTGTTTACAACTGCTTATTTAAAACTATTTTGGTAACTGATCAAAGGCTGATCATCTCTGAGGTTGACCAAGAGTAGAATATTCCAAAGTGTTGAATACACTTTTCGAAGAAACAACCATGTTCGAACTGTTATGTTCATTAAACACTCTATGATGTTCGAAGTGTTACGTTGATTCTATGATGTTCAAAGTGTTATGTTCATTAAACACACTTATGATGTTCGAAGTTTTACGTTCATTAAACACTTTATGATGTTCGAAGTGTTACGTTCATTAAACACTCTGTGATGATCGAAGTGTTACGTTCATTAAACGCTCTATGATGATTCGAAGTGTTACGCTTATTAGACACTTTATTATGTTTTTATCTCGAATAACAAATATAAATTACAACTGAATGTAAATATAACTTAAAATGAGATATGGAAGTATGAAGGTCATCAAGTTTTTTCTTCTCAATAGCTAATTCTTCAAAATGTTTAGTCTTCAGTCTATTTATGTCTTCCTGGTACGAAGTGTTGAGATCTTCTTTCTCGATTCGATGTTTTTTTCGGAGATACTTTTGACATGCAGAAGTCCTCTAAGAAATTAAGATCTTTCCATTTGGAATTCATGAAACTTCTCTCCTATGAGGTCATCAAAGATATCCCTTATATTTTTTTCGCAGCTTCAGCAACACCTTTATAGCGAACCATCTCTTTAGCCATATGTTTCAATTGCTTTTGAGAGGCTTCGATTTCTTTGAGTAAGTTTTTTTGCTGCACTGTCGAGATTGTAGGAACAATAACCCCAGGAGATGCAGCTTCAGAGGTAGCAGGTGCAGATCTTTTACTAAGATTATGCAGATGATCTTGAATCTTTAGAATGAGCTTGCAATTCGTTAAAGTTAATGAAACTGTCAGGATCAAAGTGTTCATCGCCTTGGTCATCTTCCACGACAATAATTTCCCTTTGTTGGTTGGTAGTGTCTTCAACATTTCCTTTATTTTTCTTTTGATAACTTTGCTGATTTCTACAGCTATAACTTCATTGTCATCAGACAGTATTTCTTCGACAATTTCTATAGCCTTATTTTTCCCTTTCTTTTGGGGATTTTTCTTAGTGGTGCCTTATTAATCCAGTCGTTTTATATTCTTCTACTCTTTCACTGATGCAAAAGTAATCGTGAGCTCTGAAGACGTTGTTGTCTGACTTTGGGGATTTAGGTTTCTTGGGAATTCTGGCTTTAGATCTCTTGGATTTTTTACGCTTTCTCAAAAACTGGTTGAAGATTGAACGAAAAAGATGAGTTTTCCGGTGAAAATAGCCAGTAGATTAAAGAAGTCGGTAAAGGTAAAGGAGTGTAGAGTTTTTTCACTTTCTCTCTCAAGGAATTCTCTTTGCGAATCAAATAATGGGTCATAACAGAATTTATAAGAAGTAAAGAGTGGTGTTGAGAAGTGGACGTTTATTACACAAAAATTAAAGCGGTTACGTAGATAAGAATTCAACGCATGTTGCGCTATGGGCCTAGTTGCAGACCTAGCCCTTAGGGTGTCATTATTGTTTGAGAAGTAGACTTGATACATAAGAATATTAGCTACTGCTTCGAATTGTGATGTAAAGAGGTGATTTCCTATTTGAAATATTTTGATACACTTGACAAAAATAATGGTATAACAGAATAATCAACGCAGTTCAAATTATAGAAAAGAATATTATCTTCACTTTTGATTATGTTCGAGGATAATTAGTTCCAATTCATTTACTAACATGAGAACTAATGGGGCTACTGATAAGGAAATGAGACTTCAAGGACTGAAATGTGAAAAATAAATAGCTTATGATAAATTGTAAAATGAGAGGAGGAAACTGGTATCTTGTATTATTGTCAGGGACTAACGCGCAATTATCCCATTTTCTGTAATTATTTCAGTGAGCTAAGTCCTTACGCCTCTATATAAAGGCCAAGGCAGATTTAATAAAGATGTTGACTTTTTAAGCGAGATTATTTAAGCACTTTAATTTTCTCTCTCTAAAATCTATTTCTCTCTATGAACTGACCTCTCTCGATTAACTAACGCAATCCAAGTAATCAAACTCACCAGTTATCACCATTGATGATGTATACGTTGTGAAGGGACTCTCGATTATAGATAGAATGTTGGAAGCATAAAGATTCGATATGATTGAGTATATGTATTCCGAGTACACCCGATTGTTGGGGCTTTTTAGATTTATTGTCCATCATGATATAAATAGGATGAGAGAATTTGGTTTTAATATGAGGTGGTTGAGGAATCATTTCACGAGATTTGCGTATCTAGATTCAAATCCAGATTAGACTAGAGACATGGTCGTAGAAGATTCATGTGCGTACCTCTTATTCTTTTTAAAATTCACCATCTTCACCGATATCAGCCATAAGTCTGTGCAGGATTACGTACTATTGTCTCTAGATGACATTGAAGGACTGCAGGACTTTGCTTGAGGTACGTGTGCATTTTCATGGCTATATTATGGGTTAGAATGTGCATCGAAGACGTCAACTAAGACTCTATAGGGTTTCATAGGTATGTATATCTATATTTTAAAAGATATTTATGAGAACTAACACATATTTCATGTAATGACGTTATATTCATTAAAGTTTTCACACGATGATTCTTTTGTTTTAAAGATATCTAATGTTAATAATATTACATGTTTTATAAGTATGTTTGACTGATGGATATATGATAATTTTCCAAGCTTTCAATATGCTTGAACGATAGATATAACAACCTAAAAACAAAGCTTCTCAATTGGTCACTGAATATGATGATTACCGTAAATGGGCAACCAAAGAGCAGCTATCATGATACTCACAACGGTCAGTGGAGAATGATGTGAGTATATTATATTTTTTTATTTTTTTATTTTTACGATTAATGTTTGATGTTTAATTGAATTATTATTGCAGGTTGTATTTTAGTCGGATCTGGACATGCGAGCTGACTTTTCGATCCAAGAGGCCCCTCTATTTTATTATCTCATTCGATATATGGACACCATCCAAATATACATGCCCGATAGAGTGATGAGGAACTTCAGATTGATTCGGGATAACTCTAATGCTTCTAATAACCCAGACTAAACCCGAAGAAGGAAAATCACCGTTGATACAGTGACAATACAAGCATTTGACATGAGTCACGTTGATATTTACTTTTGTTGACCGTATCACAACTACCATATCCAAAACTGTAAATCTAGTTTCCTTAGTACGTTGAGTATATTAGTGAGTATTTGTGGTATCTTATCACTCTAACAGTGATTGGTGATGGTGAAGCATTAGAGACGATTAATAAGATCATCCATATTAGAACTCTAGACGACTCCGTTGAAAAGAAACTAGTTTTTTACTTACCGAGTATTGAAGATCATGTCTCATTGGATCGGTCTTACTATTCTAGAATTGAATATATTTTTTGCGTAGTTGTTTGTATCAATTATATCGTATCGGCATATATGTTCACAACTGTTATTCGATTATGTTTATCAAATGTTTTTGTGGTCTTGTATCAAATGTTTTATGAGACATTCATCTATTTTAATAAATAAAATCCTTTTTTTACGAAATACTTGGTTAAATTAGAATTCTATTACAATGTTTATCTCTTCCAACATTAAATGTTGGAAGTTGAAAACTTTTATCCTTTATAAAAAAATTAAATATGAACTATTTTTTAGAAAAAATAAAATATTAATTTAAAAAATAAAATTCAATTTTGTTAAGTTTAAAATATAATGTGAATAAACATTGATGATATATTTATTATGATTTATTCATTAACCTTAGTTTTATAAATAATAAAAATGAATTAATTTCTTTAATTTAAAATAAAAATATAAAATAAAAATTATAAAAACATGTTAAAATTTTAATTTGATAACCAATTCGAGAGAAGATAATTACACAGAGGATAGGGTAAAGAGGTATAAAAAACATATATTCCATAAAAGATCCCTTTTCGTTATGAGTCTTCTTTTTCTCACCTCAAGATCTAAGTAACGCTTCGTCTCTTTGACTCTATCTTTTCTCCCTGTGTCGATAGACTCTTCACCTCTTCCACTGATAGAAACAATTCTGCTCGGCGACGAACACAATTGAAGTCGTCGATGGATTTCCGTTGGTTTCCTTTTTTTGGGAGATCAAGAGGTTCGAAGTCGATGCTCAAGGAGTGTGCTGCGACCAACAAATATCTCAATCTCCATAAAGTTGTACAATCATATAGGTAGATCTCATTCTTCCATTTCCTTCGTTTTTTTTTGTTCTTTTCCGGTTGAAGCTCGTCAGTATTGTAAGTGGGACATATGTTTTACGATGATCATATTTTGATGCTTTGCGGAATTAGTATTGAATAGTCAATGCGATCGGACTAAAATGATATTTCGCTAATTTAGAGATCGGAATAGTTGATATCTGGAAAGGAATGTGCAAAGCTTTGCGGATAAGAAATGGGTCACTGGATAGTAGCTAGATGCCAAGGAGTGTTTACATGGATTATCCATTGAGTTGTATGAATGTTGTTGTCTTCTTTGGTGTATTTGCCTTTTTTTGTTCGTAGGATATCATTTTTGTGAATTGTTACTCCAAAATTAGAATTGAGTAGGTTGCTAGAAACCTATTATCTTGTCCCATACTCTCAGTAGTCGGACTTACCTTAGAATCCATAGATACGTCTATCAAATTTTAAGCGGAAACGTTTGGGGATCAATGAGGATTATTGCAGTTAATTATGATTGTTTAGAACCAGGAAGACTACTTGGTATCCTTACATTTGTGTATAGAAAAATAATGTACTGTACTGGTGGAGTTGCAACTTTTAAGCCTATGTTTAAGGAAACAATACTAAAGATCATTTTGTGCACTCTTTATCCCCCATTGGTTAATACCTTCAGTTAGTTCTCCGCTTCAACAGCCAAAATAGTTTTCTTTCGCTCTTTCTTCTAAAAACTTCGTAGACATCCAAACAAGGGAAAACATTCATTTCCCATTTTATTTAACTCCTATTCACGGCCTTCCGAATTTTTCTTGAACCAACTGAAGCATGAGTTATAGAGCCTCCACAAATCATCAACCTTACTTATTTTTCTTTCGACTGTTGTACAGTGATTATGCAATGCAGAGAATTCGACTCACGAACCTCGATTAAAGGCTGAAGTAGGTTCGATTTCCCTATCCTGTTCCTGGTGTCACAAGCGATTCTCACCAGATTCTGAAGACATTCTTAGTCAAGCAGCGTTGATAATTAATGGAGCCAGCCTTGTCATTGTACTAGACAGTGAAGCTGACGAGCTGGTAACTTGCTTTCAACTAACAAGGTGTGATATTATATGCTTTTGGCTTATACATCTCGTAGTAAAAGGTATTCTTTTTGTTTTTGGCAGCTCTTCGAGTTAGCATGTTACTGCTGAGTGGTGCTCTGCTGCCGAGTTGCTCCCCTGCAAAAGGCTGGAATCGTTTCCCTCGTAAAGCACCGAACCTCGGACTTGACTCTTGCAATTGGTGACGGTAATTGCTTCTTGGATAATATGAGTTTGATCAGACTCCAGATCAGGTAGACTTTTTGTATGTGTTATGGAGCTGATTTTACTGAATGCAATAGATGTAGGTGCTAATGATGTCTTAATGATCCAAATGGCTGATGTTGGGGTTGGGATCAGCAGACAAAAGGGTCAGCAAGCTGTAATGCTGTCAGATTCTGCAATGAGACTGTTTAGATTTCCGGTTCCACTTTTACTGGTCCACCGGCATTGGGACTACCAACCGGATGGGGTACAAGATTATTTTACAACATTTACAGAAATGCAGATGACGTTCTTGTATTGTTTTGGTAAGTTTAACTCTTTTCATTTGTTTAGCATAATTTGTTTTCATTTTTAAAAAAGTAGAAAACTTGTTTGGTTAATGAATAATAATTGGTTTCTCTAAACAACAGTATACATTTTGTGTAATAATATTTACATATATCAATATGCAAAGTATTGTCAACTTCGACTATAAATTTATTTTCATTTTAATAGTCTAAAACATTGATAAAAAACTCTGAAATCAAAATCGGTGTGGTCTAAGTGTACTAGAAAACACTTCATTTTCAGCAACTAAACTTGTTTTCACACCAGTTTCCGCATTTAGTTAAAGTTTTCGCAAACAAAACAGACTTATAATTTGGATTTTAATGCTTGCTTCATATGTACAGGTACTTTATGTTTGCTTGCTTTACATTGACGACAACGATCACGGACCGGAGCAGTGTGCTGTACCAACAGTTATTATTGGAATACTCGAGAAAGATCTTAGTAAAAAAATACTTTTCAACTATCCTTAGCTCCACAGAGCTGGACACGGTACGACTCAAAATTGTTTCGGGTAACAATAGTTGACACAATATGGCAAAATGCAATCATCTTCTTTATCCTTCTGGTTGATATTGGGGCTGCACTATAGATGAATCTAGTATTGGAGATATTTAGACGATTACGGTCGATTGTGTGGTGAATTTGCCATGGATCATTTGGGGTTCTATTATTGCCGCCGTCATTTGGTGCAGGTATGAAGGTATCACTGGTGTTGTTGGAGGCTGGAAAGCGTTAGGTTACTTTTTGGTGGCTAATCATGTTAGTAAATGTAGTACATAAATCAGACTAACTTTACTCTTGTACTTCTTCATTTGTTTTTAAATGTTAGATAATTAATTAATTAACTTTGCAGAGGGATCTAAGTTATTAATAATATTTTATTAATACAAAGAGCGTCCCAAAAATCCTGTTGGATTCTTTATTTTATGCTTTCATTATCTTGGATCCTCACTGGTTGTATCTATAATAGAGAGCCATCAAAAGCCAAAAAGATACAGATACCAAAGTGTTTGTGTATATTCCAAATTGTTTTGGCTGGAATATAACAGCCATTGATAGTTATCCGGGTCATAGAGATAGACAGTAAAACAAGTACAGATTTTTTTTTGAGTCACTTAGTACCCGTAACAATGGTTTCGTTTTCACAGGTCATAAAATGTTATTACATTGTTCGATTACTCTTAATCAGTACGTTTTAGGTATGGGTTAGTTATTTTTGAAAGATTTGCAAATCGGAGAACTAAAAAAACTTATTAAGAAACATTTGAAACCTAAAAAATGTACCGATTTTATATGATTAAAAAATATTTACAGCCAAACAAAAAGCAAGCAAATTTCACTAGCAATCGAATCGAAGATGTGAGCCGCTGCTAAATTAAAACTTAGTGATCAAGAACATTTTCACATTCCTTCGCAAACCTACCCTTCACTCGCTGCCTCTTATCTGCTCTTTCTTTCCTCGACTCGTATCGTACGGGGTTGTCATATCTGTAGGTTAAACGTTTAAAAACTATAATCCATATACTAATCGAAAAACACAACTTTTACCTCCGTTTATTCTTCTTTTCCTTGTAACGCTGCTTTGCATTTTCTCTATCCGGTGCTGTCATAGGCTGGGGATCAGTCACCGGAGCTGCAATAGCCATTCTACTTCTAACCACAGAAAGTTCATTGTCTACAGATTCCTGTCCCAAGCGAGAGTTATCAGCAATCCAATTCAATTGTATCCAACATGGATTCTTTTGTCCAAATTTTGATACAAATATATTACTTCACAACGTTAGAATCGGATTGGCTTGTCTAACAATCCAAACCTGTCAATAACCATTTTTTGTCCAAATTGGATACTGAAAATGAAATACTATGCGGACAACTTACATCATGCGATCTTAAAGCCTCTTTTTCCGAGCTTATCTGGTTATTGGTGGATGTTTTGTTTTTAAGCTCAAACTGGTTAGGTTTGAACTTGGTACCACGTCTTAATTTTCCAGAACCAATATCCCATGTCTGTGAAACTCCGCCCTCATTAGATTCATCAGTACCACGCCGTAATTGTCCAGAATGAAAATCCAATATCTGAAGAAAGATTCAGCTTATAATATGGACCAACAAATATAATCTCAAAGCCAACTTGGACTTTTACAATATTCAGAAACTTTACTATTAATCGCAACCACAAAATCTATGCTTTTCATTTTGATTATCAGCTATAGCCTATAGGTATGTAACAATCACGTATCGAATCTAGGATTGTGTTATTGTAAATGTTACTGAAAACTGATTTATAATATGAAAACATAGAGTTCAAAATTTATAACTACCGAGCGAAGAAACACTTACCAAAGTATCTTCTTTTGAGTTTATTAGGGGCACTGGTTGATTCAGAAGCAAAGATGAAAATGACGGCGTCGGATGACTAAATAGACCACAACCATCACTATTAACACCCACATCAAAATTTTGAACATCCAGCGGCCATCCAGGGTTCTCCAATCGACTCTGCGCCATTCCACTGTCTATTCCTACTCTCCTTCCTTCACTATCTCCATCACCGTCGTCGTCTTCGTTCCCACTAACAGAATAGTTCTCCATGTACTCTATCAACTGTTTATAAATAACATCCTTGAAATCCCGACAATTATGGTTTTCTTTTTTCTTGACCACCTCAATCAACAAATCATCGAAATTCTCATCGGGAAGATTCGCCATGCCACCTCCGGGCCATGAGTCATCAAGAAACAACTCGTTCAATTTCTGGATCAATGAACTCGATCCGAATTCTTCTGCACCAAAACTTTTTCTTTCTCCGATATCGATTCCCCACAGTTTTCCCAGCTCCACGGCCGACGGACAGCCCGAAAATCCTTTTACGGGAGCACGCTCGTGCGAAGCGTAAACGGAACAACCGTCTTCACCGTGGACGTGGGAGTCGCAGTCATGGCAGAGGGCAACGTTTTCGGTAGCGCAACGAACAGAGACCGGCAGTATGCCACAGTAGTTGCATATCTGAGATCGGAGGTGCCTGCCGGAGATAGCGCTATCCGCGTGAACCAGTCGGTCGCAGAGCAAACATATGTTGGCGGAGTCGGCTCTGCAGTATAGAACTGCAATATGTTGGTTGCAGAGATAGCAAGGTTGTGGTTTGGAATTCATTAGTGAGAGAGTATAGTCCAAATAAGTAGTTTCACTGCAGTAGCCTACAAACAACTTCTGATACTCTTTTTTGATTTATCTTGTATTCAAAACAAAAACACTAATGAAATGCACTGAAGAAGCTAAAAGTATGGATGGAAGTAAGTTGAAGTTTGGTTGACGATGAAAGCCAAAAATAGAGATAAAGTCAGGTCATGTCATGCCCTACCTTTTCAATTCTGTGTTGCTTAGGATTATATAGTGAACGAGTAGATGATAGAAAGTACGGATATTGTTGCACATTGTACCCTTTTGTTAATTAAGGAAATCTATGGTGAAAGAGACCATATACGTTTTCGGATATGATATTATATGTTGCAGTGACTCTTCGGGTCTCAACTAGGGATGTGGTGTGACGATGAGGCACATATTTCAACATCTCAACTTGCCAATTTTATAAACAGCTTACATGCTGCAAGTGGCTATGATGTTATAGGTTGCAGGTACGTCCAAACTTTTGAGTCTAAGCTCAGCAACTCGAGTCTGATTTAGGGAGATGGTGAGATCATGCACATTATATGCTGGTGGTGCAAGTGGCTACTGGTGGTGAATGTAAAATAAATTTATAAATAGAGAAAAATTATATGAATAAATACTAATATAAAATAAAAGTTAAAAAATTTCTAATTTACCGATAAATATTTTCACGATTTTGTGACGAATCAAACGATATAAATCGGTGATTTTTAATTTCGATATAATGTCTTGTATTTTTTATTATTCCGATGATGATGGTTATAGCCATTGATTGGAGATTTTTTTTTTCAACTATATTGTCAAAATAATGAACCATAATTAGAATAAAAAGTTAATGTATAACCACCGAATGGAGATTCAAGCCTTTATTTATACTATTTACAATTCATTATTATGCAATTAGAGCATTACACGTGTCCGGACTTATCAACTTTTATGAGTCACTCATAATTTTTGGATGAGATACCATGACACCACCAACAGCTTCTTCGAGAAAGAGACATGTTCATACTTTAGCTACCCAACTAGAAGGAGGCATGACTTCCTATCAATCGCAGATTCCATTCCCCTTCATTGTTTTCGATGGGGCTGACTTGAGGGATATAGCTGGTCCTCATGAAGATGATGTTGTCATAGGAGCATCCATCGGGGGCAATGACATAAGACGAATTTTGGTGGACACTGGAAGTTCAGCCAATATTCTCTTTTTAACTTCCTACAAAAAATGAAGAATCCAGCAGTAATTCAGCGTTCGAACATGTCAATTGTGGGTTTTACTGGAAGCTCAGCAGATGTGATTGGGTAGTTCGAAGAGGAGGTTTTGTTGAGTTAAGGCCCTTTTAAAAAGATGGTTAGAATACAGTTCGTCGTGGTCGATTGTCCCACTTGTTATAATGCTATTCTGGAGAGGTATTGGCTCTCTAGGATGCATGCAGTGGCCTCAACAGTCCATCAATGTTAGCAATATGTTGTGCAAGAACAAGTGGGAGTTGTTCGGAGCAGCCAAAAGGTAGCAAAAGAGTGTTATGCAACCGCACTCGCTCCTCAGACGTTGGGGGCAGTTCAGATCAATGAGGAATAGCAGTTTGAGGGGCTTTCTGGGGGAGAGGGTTAAATTGATGACCCCATAGAGACCCTTGGAGTTTTAATACCGATTGAAGAAGTTGAAACACACTCTTTGGCTGAAGGAAAAAATGTCAAGATAGGATCCAAGATGACAGTGGGATTAAAGGGTAAAATGTTAAAGTTCTTGAAAGACCATCATCATGTTTTCGCTTGGTGCAATGCTGATGTTACCGGAGTACCAGCATATATCATATCGCACCAACTGTCCATTTGAAGGGACGTAGCACCTGTGATACAAAATGGAAGATATTTTTCTAAGGAAAAGGCTGATGTCATAGTTCAAGAGGTCGACCGACTTACTAAAATGGGGCACATAAAGGAGTCTCAATATCTTTTATGGACAGCCAATCCAGTATTGGTAAAAAAAAAAGGCAAATGGCGTATGTGCATCGATTTTACAGATCTCAACAGATCTTGCCCAAAAGATTTATACCTGGTCCCCCGGATTGATTAGTTGGTGGATTCCACATCTGGAAACAAGCTGCTATCTTTTATCGATACTCCTTCATTGTTACAAGGTGATGTCATTTGGGTTAAAAATGTTGGGGCTACTTATCAGAGGTTGGTAAACAAGGCTTTTTCTGATCAAATTGGAAGAAACATAGAAGTTTACATTGAGGACATGATGGTGAAAAGTGTGGACGAAGAACTACACTTGACAGATCTCCAAGAAACTTTTGCTAACTTAGTGAAAGTAAATTTGAAATTAAACCCAGAAAAGTGTGTGTTTGGAGTGCAGTCCAGGAAATTCCTGGGGTATGTAATAAGTGAGCAAGGGATACAGCCTGATCCAGACCAGCTTAATGATTTACTGCAAATGGAGCCTCCTCGGAATGTTAAGGAAGTACAACGATTGACTGAGAGGTTGGCTGCATTAAATTGATTCATTTCAAGGTCTTCAGACAGGTGTGCCCCGTTTTTTCAAACTTTGAAAGGTGTAAAGGACTTTGATTGGTCCTCACAGTGTGATGAGGCCTTCGATGAAATCAAAAAGCATTTGTCCTCTCCCAAGACTTTGTTTAAACCCGTTGATGAAAAGACTCTTTTCATATACTTGGCAGTCTCTAGTTGTGCCATAAGTGCAGTATTGGTAAGAGAGGTAGATAATTATCCCCGTCCGGTGTATTACATTAGCAAGAGTTTGATTGATGCAGAAAAACGCTATTTGAAGCTTGGAAAATTAGCGTTAGCCCTGGTGATTGTTGTGAGAAAGATAAGACTTTATTTTCAGGCTCATCCCATCATTGTCCGGACGTCTTTTCCCTTAAAAAACGTTCTCCAAAAGGCCGACATTTCAAGTAGAATGACTAAGTTGTCAGTGGAATTGGGAGACTACGATATTTATTTTGCCCCTAGGACAGCAGTCAAAGCCCAAGTGGTGGAAGATTTCTTAGTTGAATTTCACTCATATAGGGATACTAAGCAAACAACTGGTGTGAAAGACAAAAAAGTCTGGGTCATCCGGACTGATGGTGGATCAAGTACCATGGGATGTGGTGCTGAGGTATGTTAGACCTCTCCGTACGGTGACAGAATGTACCAAGCTATATGTTTTGCTTTCAGGGATTCTAATAATGAGTCCAAATATGAAGGTGCTATAACTAGTTTGAAATTAGCTCTTATTTGTGGAGCCAAAAGGGTCAAGCTAATGAGCTATTCTCAGCTTCTTATCTATCATGCACAAGGTCAATCCGAAGCAAAAAATGAGCAGCTGGTTAAATACTTACTCCTTCTCAAAGAAGTGGTACTTAATTTCAAGAGCATCATCTATGAACACATACCCCGAACAGAAAATATACTGGCAGACTCCTTGGCGACCATAGCCTATACTGAGTCCTACCTTTGGATTCATGTGCTGGAGTGCCCATCCATTCAAATAAATCCGGATAAGGGAGAAGAAAGTTTCAATATACAGATAAAACAGCCTCAAGATTGGAGATTTCCTCTCCTTCAATATCTCTCAAATGGCATCTTACCTCCTGAAAAATCAATAGCAAGAAAAGTAAAGTACAAGGCTCGTGGTTTTGTCATCCTAAGAGATATTCTTTATAAGAAGTCTTATAGTAAACCTCTCTTACGGTGTTTGGGGGTTGATGAGTCTCAAATAGTGCTCTCCGAGTTACATGATGGCGAGGGATCAACTCACTGTGGATTCAGGGCTCTAACAAGAAGAGTTTTGTTAGCTGGGTACTATTAGTCCTCCATAATGCAGGATGCTAGGGAGTTGGTAAAAAAGTGTGACCCATGCCAGAGATATAGCAATGGAATTCATATCCCAACCATCCCTTTAGAGTCGATTTCTGAGCCAATACCTTTTGCTCGATGGGGGTTGGATCTAGTGGGACCTCTACCCATGACATCCGGGGGGTGCAGAACTATAATTGTTGTTATTGATTACTTTTCAAAGTGGATCGAAGCAGCTCCATTGGCAGGTACGACATCAAAAGCTGTTATAAAATTCATTTTATCCAATATCTGTTGCAGATTTGGAATTCCACAAAAGATAACAACAGACAATGGGCCACAGTTTGACAACAAAGAAATGGAGAGTTTCTGTGCCTCTAGAGGAATACAACATTGCTTCTCTTCTCCTTTTCCACCCACAAGCAAATGGTTAGGTCGAAGTGGCCAACATGACAATACTGTCCGGTCTAAAGAAGAATTTAGAAAGGGCTGCTGGAAAATGGCCTAGTTATTTGCAAGAAGTTTTGTGGGCTTACCGGACCACTCCCGGGGCTACAACACAAGAGTCTCCCTTTGCCTTATTATATGGGATGGATGCCATAGCTCCCATAGAAGCTACTCTCCCTTCATTTCGAGTTCATAATTTTTCCGAAAACGCTAACGAGGTGGCAATCAGAGGCCATCTTGACTTAATTATGGAAACAAGAGTTAAGGCTCACCTTAGAGCTGCACACTATCAAGGTTTGATGAGAAGCAGGTTTGCTTCTAAAGTTAAGAGAATGGATTTTCAGCCAGGGGATAAGGTATTGAGAAAATTTTTCCTACATACTAAAGAGAAGCAGTTCAGTAAGTTGGCTCCAACTTGGGAAGGACTCTATGTGGTCATTGAAAAGCTTAAGCCTGGGACATACCGCCTCCAAGACAAAGATGGAAGGATTTTGAATCACCCCTGAGACATTGAACACCTCCGGTTGTACTTGGAATAGAAACTATGTACATATTTACTTGCTTAACAGTTCATGTAAATATTTGGGGGCATACTCTTTCCTACCTTGGTGGCGCGGGGAGGTTTTAATGAGGTGTCCGGGCTTTTTTATAAAATTTGATGCCTTCTTAAAAGATTCGGAGTGTTTCAATTAAAAGCTTTTTTAGAATTTTTTTATCTATATCATACCGGATTAAATTGGTGGAGTGATGACTACTTAAACATTGGTCATCGGAGAATTTGAACACTCTCACTTTAAAGTACTTGTGAAATAACTAAGGGCTGTTTAAACATTAGCCACCAAAATTGAAAAAAAAAATCATGAAATGATGCAGGAGTTATGCAAAATGAAATTACTCATTAAAACGTACAAAATTCCTTGGCCATCCAAGGACTTTGAGTTGTCAAAACAAGAAAGGTTTATCCGGACAAGGACCGGACACGGTTACAAAAAATGCCTTGGTCATCCAAGGACTTTGGTTCAATCACAACAAAATTAAAAAGATAATTGATACCTTAAGACTGAGCCTTTGAAGATGGCTCAGCCTCACTTAACTTTTTCTTCTTTGGGTCATCATCCGGACTCTCCCCGATCTCTTCTTCTTTATCACTGGTGTCCTCACTGGAATGGTTGTACTTATCACCAACAGACATGGTATGATGAGGAATGTCTTCGTACTCCACAAATCGCCATAAATCCCACAAGGTCTTCTTCGGAAATTTTTCATCAAATAGTAGAACCATATCTGACCTAACCTCAGCATACCTTGCCTCTTGAGAATCAATCACCTCACTGGTATAAGCATCCATCCTTTCCTGGATTGTTTTCTCCTGCTCCCTCAAAAAGTCAGCCTTTTCTTGCTCAGCCTTGGACACACTATTCTCAAGAGAGACCTTGTCATTAGTTAAGGCCTAAATGGTGCTATCTTTGGCCTTCACCTCTTCTTTTGATGACCAAATGTCTCTTTCCATGACAGATTGCTTTAGTTGGAGTTCTTTGACAACTCCTTCCGAAGTGGCTAACCTGTTGGCCAAGTCCTCCTGACGTTTCTTCAACTCCTCATTCTCTTTCCTCAATGCCTCAGTATTTTGGCTGGCACTAAGAAGATCGCTAGACAGTTTCTCTTTGTCAGAATTAAGGGTGTTGATGATGGCTGACTGATTGCGTACTTGCTTTTCCAAAATAAGCAATGGCTGGACATTTCTCAGAATGGAGTGAGCAATGACATCCCTTTCGCTTGAGACAGAAAAAGACTTACCGATTGAATGTGACGGTGTTCGAAGAACTTGGGGGGAGGTAAGGCCCAGCAAAATCATCTTTGAAGAGGTTTTCAAAGTAGAGACGAAGCCCCTCAAGCCCAGTGATGTCGACACAATCAATACTGATATCCCCTCCTCCAACTTCTCCGGTTTGAAAGTCACCGGGGATTTCTTCTGCTCGAGTAGGATGAGTAGGGTCAGCTGGAGGTAGTGGCTCCGGATCCCGGAGAGAAACCTCATCAGTCTTGGAAGTTTTCTTTCTCTTGGCGTGTCGGCCTTCACCTTCTACTCCCCGTTTTCTGTCCTTTTTTAGGACCTTTTGAAGTTTTGAAGACCCAGCAGCTTCCTTGGTGCTCTCGTGTTCCACCACCTGTAGTAAGGCATCATCGATTTGCCCTTGACCTTGTCCCTCGGGATTTTTTGGGACAACTTCTTCCACCTCAGTAGGATTTGCCTCTGCCACACCTCGCCCGGCCTTAGCCTTTTTGCCCTTCATCTTGCTTGGGGCTTTAGCTCTACCCGGTAAGATCAGTTTTCCATCCTTTCCCTCTGTCTTCCGGAGGATCACTCCCGGAGGGGGTGGAGTAGTTAATTCGTCCCAAGACAGATCCCTCTGGTCCGTTGTATTCCACAGATAGGATCTGGCTAGTTTGCCTCCGGTAAAGCAGTTGTGGAAGCGGTTTGCCCATTTTTCAGCTGTCCAAGCATTCAGCTTGGCACAAGTAGTCTGCCCGGCCTCTAGGTAATCGTTGAAATCCTTGGGCAGCACTACCAAAAAGCAAAAGGAAAAAGAGTTAGATAAAAAAAATTATAAGTGAAAGTAGATGTATCTGGTCAGATTATTACCATCACTTCGCCATCTGCTAGTGAGCATGCTTGGGCTGACACCAGCTTTAATTTTCTTTCCGTTCTCCCAAGCACCGCTGACGAGCAGAAATTGAGTCTTCCAGCCTTTCTCTGACTCAAGTAAGTCATCCACTACCTTGTAATTGTCACCCATGTTGAAGTGATAGAAAGGGATGACATGATATCTGTAGAGGCTTGCCACAACAGCAAATTGCCCCATCGGAAGAGGAATTCTGGAGAGCCTTGAGGCCATAATACATGCCATAAGGGTGAACCATGCATTAGGACTTAGCTGGCTTGGGAAAAGCTTAATCAGATGGAAATATCTGACTATTTTTGGGTCCAAGGGAAACCTAAGTCCCCATTTGAATAGCTCAGTATAGAAGACAATCTCGTTGAGCTTACAATCCATGGGCGTCTCCGGATCGATTGGGATCCTTACTTTGACATTCTCTGGAATACCCCACTTTTTCCTTATTCGGACAAGTTCAGTTGTGTGAATGAAAGCGTACTTGATTTTCTGCATGGCCAGCAAGTATTTAACATTTACCTTGTGGAAACAAGGCCCCACCTTTCCCACAAGGCACTCCGGCAGGTCCAGATTCTTTAAACATACTTTTTCCTTGCCTTTGCTCTTCCTAGCCATGGCAGTTTTACTTGTTTGCCCTGAGACGTCAGTCTCGAACGGGGCTTCCTCAATGCTATCCTCCATTATATCCTCCATTACCATGGAGGGGTTGTCAGCTGTCTTAGGAAGAGAGGGGCTGGTGATTGGCTCAGTAGGCTCTTCGGATTGTTGAGCATCCTTTCCCTCTTGGGGTCTAGAGTCCGGTTGGGGCTCGGACCCGAAGGTCTCTTTTCGAAGACTTGAGCTAGTTGCCTCCGGTCCGGACAGCTTGTCCTTGGAAGTTTTAATGGGTGCTTCTGACCCTGTAGTTTTACTTTTTGCCCCAAATTTCGAAGGCGTGGATTTTAGTTTAGGTTGTGTGCCAGCAGCCTGCCCTTTTACCAGACGACCCTTTCATCTATCTACCAGCTTCTCCGGGGAGATATCGGCATCTGGCCCTATGGCAATAAATGGGGAAGGTTTCTTGAAACTTGTGACTGCCTGCCCTGGTTCAACAACAGGCTCTGACTCCTGGACCGATGAGCCTGAAACGATTGGTGAAAGGTTGGACTGGAACAACCTCCTAGTTTTAGCACTTTTAGTTGAAGAAGAACCCCGGTCAGGCTCTGAGTTTGGTGTTTCTGGATTATTAACAGGGGAAACAGGGAGGCCTGCAGCGATGCGTCTTTCTCGTTCAACCTTTTGAGCCTTTTCCAACTCTGACAAATTGAGCCACCCACCATTTACTAAAGCGTTTCTTGCTGTGAGCATAAACTCACACAAAAGAGAGGTTTTTTTAGAGATGAAAACTTGGAAGATTAACAGAGTAAAGATGAAGGAGATGATAAAACGGTGAAAAGCGAACTGATTTATAGTAAAAGAGCAAAAGATGCTTCGATTCCTAGGAGGATTCGAAAGGGTGGGTGCAATGATTAAAGGCGGCCTTGATGTCATTCGCATTAAATTAAGAAGTTAATTTTTGAAGCTAGTGGGGGCGTCATTCTAGGAGAAAACGGCCGATGGGGCGAATCAGAGAAGGACACGTGTCCTACGATCTCTGGTAAAACTGCTCAGCTTCTAAGGGTTTTAGTCTGTCCAGATAAAGTCGTTACATATTTTTGAAATGTCCGGACAAAGTTATGACTACACTTGAGCTATTTTTAGGTCTTGCCAAAGGCCTTCGAACACAACCTAAAAAAGAGGCTACTGATGAGTCCGAAATTTATTGTCACTCTTTATGAGGACCGGGCATGGGCAATTCGGACAACATCCACCCATTGAACCATCCGAAGTGAACTAATGTACTAAAAACTTAATCACTTCATGACTAAGCTAATTATCTACCTGCTTAAAACTAATGGGTCTTTGAACTCGACCTGAATCCATAAGTCAACCCGAAAGCCCATGTGGCCCACAATTAAGGGTATAAATACCCAACCACTTTCATTTAATGAGGGTAATGAAAATTAAATACAACCAGGCATCTCAATTCTCCCTCTACACTCTATCCAAACATTAAATACCTTCAAAATACCACAAAACTCTGGACAAAGTTACCCTCAAACGAAAATAAAGCTCACCAACAACTACTTAAGAACTTATCTTGACGATTTATTAAATGATGACACATGTTTTTTAGTTTTAGTTGTTTGAACAACGTTTCTCGTTCACTTACTTCATCTTATATCTTCCTCGCAAAATTTGTTTAAAAACTTCTTTGTGACACTTGTTTAAAGTCTACGAAAAACCATCCCGTGAACATTTTTACTTGTCCCTCTTTTAGTCACTTCTTTATAACCCTCGCCTTAAGTCTTATGATGACCTTCTTTTTAATTACCATTACTTGTCCCTCATCTATTAACTTTTGTATGGTCTTCATTGAAAGTCATTTATACGACCCTAATTTACTTACTTCTGCTGGCTTCTCGTTTAACTACTAATTATGACCATCGTCTAAAATCTTTTTATATCCATCGTCTAGAACTTTTTTGGTGATCCTCGTCTAGCCATTTCTATATACCTCTCGTCTAAGTCTTCCTGATGACCCTCGTCTAACATCTCTTTATTTCTGGTTTCTTATCTTCTTATTAGTTCTTCACTTGAATATACCTCGTCAATATAAGAAATATATTCTATCTAATGGATATATCTTTATCAGTAACTGATAACGATATAATTAGTCAAACCCAAATATGTGGAAAATTATCATTTTAAGACCGTAAAACTAAAAATATTTTGTCAAATACACAGTTAACTACAAAAGCTAAGTAGTTAGAGAAAAATAAGTTATAATCTCATAGTATTTGGTAAATATTTATTATAACTCTATACATGTAAACCCTCATCTATATATATATATATGTTTGTTGATGTTATTTGTTACAATACTTAAAAATATTCTCGAACCTCAGACTTATCACAAAAAGAAGTGATAAGCTCAAGTTATAGTAGGCCATGAGGGAATAAATGAATTCTCTGAACTAGAATATCACATAGATTCTTGTTAAAATCCAAAAAGTTAAAAGCTTATGGGATGTAAATGGATATTAAAGAGGAAGAAAATAATTTTAGGAGTTGAATCATCCATGTACAATGCTATATTGGTGGCTAATGACTTTACGTAAAATGAGAGTGTTGATTTTACTAAAATATTCTCATCAGTTATGAAACAAATCTCAGTAAAACTTATAGTATGAATCTTTACCAAGATTAGATCTTGATCTAGTTTAAGTTGATGTTACTACTAATTTTATCTATATAAGTCATCCATAAGGTTTTGAAGAAAGACATGAAGGCGACGTGTGTCTGTTCCATAGACCACTATATGCAGAAACACTCGTCAAGACACTGGAATAAAAGAGTTGATTGTTTTATTAAGTCAATCAACTATGAAATAATCTGTTATGAAAACTAATTCAATTGAAATGGGGAAACATATACAAAATTGCATATTTTGTTATTGTTATAGGTTGATAACATACTTATAGCTGGGAAAACATAATGAATATCAAAAATTTGAAGAATCAACTAAAGGTAGAAATTAAAATGAAATATATGAGAGAAACCAACAGGATTTTAAGAATATAAACTAAGAAGAGCATAATGAGGAGTTATTTATTCTTATGTCCAAGAGAATGCATACATAAGGTTCTTATGAAGTTTGGAATGTATGAAGCTAGATATGTTAAAAATTATATTGGTGCTCAGTTCAATCTCAATGGTACCATACAAGAGATACATTATGGCAATGTCATTAAAATTATCATGTATATTATGATTTGTATTATGCCAGATCTTACACACACAATTAAAGTTTTGAACAAGCTTATAGTTGATTTGGGAAGACCTCATTATAATACTCTTAAATGGCTCATGGGATACTTGAAAAGTACATTAGATGTTTGAGTATATTTTAATAAAAATCATGGATATGATGATATACTCTAAGGGTAAGTAGACTTTGATTTTGCAGGTTGTCTTAATACAAGTAAGTTAACTTTGGGCTATCTATTTATAGTATTTGGTGGAGTGGTTAGTTAGAGATCTGATTGGACTTAGCATTTTCTTACTTGTTATATAAACACACGTTTCGACCATTGAGTAAAACCGTGTTAGTTATTTGCTCCACAGTTATAGGGATAGTGATATTTGTGGTATAGTAGCGCTTAAAGCGCAAACATATGTAACTGCCCATTAATTGTTGTATTATAAATAGGGAAGACCTATCTACGAATAAAGTGATCTTTTTTTGCTTATCTCTTCCTTGACTAAAATATTGAAGGCTTTACTGTGGTAGAACTTGTTATTCTCATAACAAATTTGGTGCAGTCTGTGGGAAACTTTTAACCAATCACCATGGTAGTTACTAGGTCAGGAATCGAGAGAGACAACCAGGAAAGTAGGGAAACAACAACAAACCGGAGGAGAACTGTAAGTCAATCAGTAGGGCGAGGCATCCTACATTCCGGTCCTATAGTTCCTCAAGAGGCCAATCCTATGATACCCCAAGCAACGGTGGTGATATATGGACCGCCAATTCAGCCTATTGTCGTTTCTAGTGAAGAGGTGCATCTCTATCAGCCAGTGAATGCATCAGGGGCTCGCAGAGCTACGGAAGCCATACCGGCATATGACTCGGTGGTTCTCCAACTAGAACAAAGAATCCAGAACCTCCAGGAGGAACAGTTGAAAATAGTGTTTGAACAAGACGCAATGGAACAAGTTATGCACGCCACGATGGCAGGTATGAACGACGCTATTCATGCTCTGACCGCTAAGATCAAGGGAACGAGCAAGACCCATCAACCGTCAGGACCAGAGGCGAGCAAAGTCAACAGAATGGATCGTTCTTCTAAACGAGATGACAAGCAAGAAGGTGAAGGCGAAAGCGGGGGCAAGAATCGTAGTAGAGAACCACACGACGAGGTGAAACAAACGTGACCAAGCGAGATCGGGAGAATGAGGACCTCTGTTACAATCAGATATGCCCAAAGTTGTTGGCATACATACTGAAAGAATCACTATTCTCTGAGAAGATCTTGGAAGCTCAACTCCCGAGGAAGTTTGACCCATTCAGGACGGAAGCCTATGATGGAACGGGGGATCCGGAGAGGCATTTGGAACAGTTCGAAAATATGATGATGGATTTCAACCCCGATGATGCGATGTTATGCCGAGCAATATCCATGACCCTCAAAGGTAACGCCATGGACTGGTTCATCAGCTTGCCAAAAGGGTCCATCTGTGATTTTACAGGACTGTGGAAAGCATTCAGGGAAAGGTTCGTTGACAACAAGGAGCTTAAGCGCGAGTGGGATTCGATCATGGATCTGTATAACCGCCGAGGTGAGTCTCTTAAAAGTTATGTTATAATATTTGTTCATGCTATGAATACTTTGCCATATTTGGCCAAAAACATGACGGTGGCTTCCTTGAAACGGGGGCTCGACCGAAAAGGGGAACTGTATGCAGATCTCATCAAGTTCCTAACTGAGAACATGGGGGACCTACTCGCAAAAGCAGATACCTTTATCAGGGTTGATGATGCCAGAAGACGGGGGTCACCTGAGCGGCGCGAGTCAGATTTCAAAGATGGTGGATCAGAACGAAAAAGGACCGAGGAGCAACCAAAGAGAGATTATAACCGAAGAACCCAGCAGCTCGATCAACCAAATAGGGGCTTCACCCCGTTGCCTGAGGTCATTTCAGTGATTTATGATCGCACAAAGGGGCGTACGAGGTACCAAGCTCCGCGAACAATGAGTGCGCCAGGGTTTAAGCAATCTAATCGGTATTACTATGCATATCATCACGATCATGGACATTCAACAAATGAGTGCTGGCAATTAAGAGAAGAGATTCAGCGCCTGATAGACAATGACGAGTTGATCCAATATATCAAACGATCTCAACCAGATCGATGTGAGGAAGTTCGTTCTCCAAACACTGACAAACCGGCCACTAAAGAAGAGCCAGAAGCAAACAAGCCACAGTGGCTACTGACCATATCAGGGGGAAATTTGGTTGCAGCTCAAGGGTCTACTCAAAACAAACGAGCTAAAAGTGAACTCGACGTTTATGAAATAGATGGAAATTCTTATCGAAACTACAGGGACGCAGTAACCGACCTCACATTTAATGATAATGACCTCGGAGGTGTCAGTTTACCACATTAATACGCTTTGACTATTCACTTGGACATTGGAGGGGTAATGGTAACACGAGTACTGGTTGATGGAGGAAGCTCGACAAATATTATTTTCAAAAGCAGCTTTGATCGTATGCAGAACGTGCCACCATACTGACCTACTCAACATGCATTGGTTGGTTACGAAGTAAAATCCTCTCAATGTGTTGGGGAGGTGGAACTGTTAGTCAAGGTCGGTCACGGAACTACGAAGAAAAAACTAAAAACTATGTTCTTAATTTCCGATGTGTCGAGCCCTTACAATGCAATTATTGGACGACCATGGTTACATAGGATGGAAGCGACACCGTGCACATTTTAACAATGCATTAAATATCTAGTAGGCAGCTCGATAGGAACAATACAGGGCAGCCAAAGGACTGCGTAAACTTGCTATGCAATCGCGTCAGATCTGTTCAAACCTATTAATAATAATTAAATGGTGAGGGAGGCATTACACCAACAACTTTAGATCTCACCTCACCAGATGCAGTGGATGATCCACGAGAAAACGAGGATTCGGCTACTATAGATACTACAACAGTGGATACAGTCATAGCTGACAGTAGAATGCTTCGATTAGGAAACGAGTTATCTCCAGACTCAAAGGTACGTTTCATAGCTTTATTAGCAAAAAATTTAGATGTAATTGCTTGGGAGGGAACTTATGTTTCGAAAGTAAGCCCTTCGACATGAATTGGCTATCAACTCTTGTTCCAAACCCGTACGACATAAATCCAGGGCATTTTCAGCTGAGAAGCAGGCTGCTATATTAGCAGAGGTAAACAAGTTAAATCGTTTGGGGCATATCCAAAAAGTAAGGTACCCGGTCTGGATAGCCAACCCGGTTTCGGTCAAAAAGAAGAACGGGACAGTGGACAATGTCCGTGGACTTTACTGATTTGAACCAATCATGCCCCAAGGATGTTTTCCCGTTACCAAGGATAGATCAGTTGGTCGATTCGGCATCAGGTTTCAAATTTCTATCCTTTATGGATGCATACCCGGGGTACAATCAGATTCGCATGCACCCGTCCGATCAGCAGCATACAGCCTTTCAAACCGAACGGGGTCTCTATTGTTATACAGTTATGCCTTTTGGGTTGAAGAATGCAGAATCGACATATCAACGACTGATAAATCACATCTTCCAAGATCATTTGGAGAAACATATGGAGGCATATATTGACGATATGGTCATTAAAACCCATGAAGAAGCGCAACACCTCAATACATTACAGGTCATTTTTTATTTATTACGCAAGTTTAATCTTAAGCTTAACCTGGATAAGTGTTCATTTGGTGTTGCTAAAGGCAAGTTTATAGGCTATGTGGTAAGTTAACAAGGTATTATGGCAGATCTGGTTCAACTAAACACAATTCTATAGATGGAACCATTAAAAATGTCAGAGAAGTGCAATGTCTTACAGGAAGGTTAGCAGCTCTTTCGAGGTTTATCTCCCGTGCATCAGACAAGAGTCATCACTTTTTTGAAGTATTAAGGGGTAATAAGAAGTTCGCGTGGACAGAAGAGTGTGACAAAGCTTTTGTCGAGCTCAAGCAGTACCTTACATCCCCTAAGATTTTGTCTGCTCCTACTCCTAAAGAGCCGTTATTTATGTATCTGACAGTATGACAATTTGCTGTTAGCTCGGGTTCTCGTGCGTGACCAGAAAGGAAAACCACACCTAATATATTACTCAAGCAAAACACTAACAGACGCGGAGATGAGATATCTAAACCTTGAAAAAATTGCTTTGAGCTTGGTTGTTGCAGCTCGACGAATGAGGTCATACTTCCAAGGGCATATAATTACGGTGCGAACAACGTATCCTTTATGAATAGTATTGCAAAAGCCCGATGTTTCTGTCAGGTTAACCAAATAGATCATCGAGATCGGCGAGTATGACATTCGTTTCGAACCACACGTAGCTATAAAGGGACAAGCAGTTGCAGATTTCTTAGCAGAGTTCAGCTCATCCAGGGAAGAACAGGTTGAGATAAATGACGGACAAGCGGTTGAGCTCGACCAATGGATCATTGAGGTTGATGGTGCATCTTCTACAACAGGAGGAGGTGCAGGCATTATACTCAGAACTCCAAGTGGGGAGGAGGTCAAACAAGTTGGACGCTTTAATTTTCCGCTAACAAATAATGCTGCAGAATATGAGGTTGTCCTTTGTGGCATGATACTGGCTTTGATATGTGGAGCTCGAAGTATCAAGATCAGATATGAATCTCAGTTGATGGTTAATCAGGCAAAAGGTATTTATGATGTCAGGCAAGACTGTATCAAGGAATATCTTGTGATACTCAAGGAGTATGAGTCTAAATTCACTAGCGTGTTTTATGAGCAGACTCCATGAAGGGATAATTCGGCAGCTGAAACTTTAGCTAAGGTCGCAGCTTCAGGAGAGTATCCAACAATTTTACTCCAGCAACTCCCCGCGACAGAGCTCATATCAGTAGTTGCAACAGTCAATTCAATCACTAATGACGATGAATGGCGGGCTCCATACCTCCAGTACTTGAACCAAAGAACATTTCCTAAAAGTCAAAGTGAAGCTCGCGCGTTGCAGATCAGAGAAGCCAAATATTGTGTCCTCGACAATATTCTGTATAGGAAAAGCTCAACCAGACCTCTACTCCGCTGCCTTGACCGTTCTGAAGCTAGTTCTGTACTGGTTGATTTGCACTCGGGAGAAGCAGGGGCTCATTGTGGACACCGAACACTGATTTGTCGTTTTCTTCTCGCTGGGTACTATTGGCCCGAGCTAGCAAGTGATGCTGAGAATCTGGTATTGCATTGTCACAAATGTCAAGAATATTCAGACACGCAGCATAGACCCATCGAGCCCATGCAGAACATCCTCGTCCCATGTCCGTTTGATAAATAAGGAATAGGTCTGGTGGGTCTTTTGTCAATAGCCATAGGCAAACGACAGTTCCTTATCGTGGCAGTGGATTACTTTTCAAAATTGGTTGAGGCTAAAACCTTGTTCAGAACACAAGTTCAGGAGGTATGTGATTTCATATATAATAAATTCTAACCCGATATGGAATTCCACGGATAATAATGACAGATAACGGCCCGCAATTCCAAAATTAATCCTTACCAACTTCTGCAAACGATATGGGATTCTCCAGCACTTTTCCACCCCTTACTACCCTCAAGAAAACGGACAAGTCAAAGTGACTAACAGAACATTATTAGAAGTGCTTAAGAAAAACCTGGAGGGAGCTAAAGGTAAATGGCCGAAAAATTGGCAGAGGTCTCATAGGCGTACAGAACGACCCCTCACTCCACAACAGGCGATACACCATTTTTTTTAGTATACGGTGCAGAGGCATTTATTCTAGAAGCGATCATAATACCAAACAATAGGATTGAGCACTACGAAGAGGAGGCAAATCTTGTAGCTAGATCAACATCCCTAGATCCGATAGACAAGCGACAAGATCAGGATAGAGTCCGAGCAGAGCACTATCGAAGTCTTATGAAGGGACGCTTTAATGCTCGTCTGAAGCCGCACTCTTTCAAGGTGGGAGATTTAGTCTTGAAGAAGGTGTTTCAAGGCTCCGGTAGCATAACAAGTGGCAAGCTAGGGCCAAATTGGGAAGGCCCATACTCAGTTATTTCAGCAGGGCACCATGGCGCGTACATATTAGCAGATCAAGATGGTTGAGCACTCAAGAATCATTCGAATGCTAATCACCTAAATTTTTATCGCCAAAATGTTTAAGATGTAAAGATGCGCTCTTTTTCCTCTATGATGGCGCGGGGAGGTTTTTTACTGAGGCATTTAAGAACAACTCTTTGAATTTTTCAATATAAGTTATACTTTCGCCAATGTGTGTTTGTGAAAGTTTTATCCTTATAACCAGCGAATGGGTCAATGACCACGCCATCTTTGGCTACGCAACGGACCACACTGAGTCGAGACTAAATGTCTATAAACACGAATGGGCTGATTGGCCACATCTACGGGCTACGTAATGGCCATAATGTGCCTATACTTTGTACTGGGTATATTAGCGAAGTGGTCAAAGACCAAGCCTGAACAGACTACGCAATGGGGTCTGCAAGACCTCACCACAAAAATGCTATTATGACACAAGTTGTCTACGCTACACAATGAGCCCTACTGAGTTCCGGGTTATAAGGATCTCTAGAAAGCTCGGCAAACACATATTCTACAATTGACAACAAACGTTTATAACAATAACTAAAGTAAATCACACATCAATTCAAACGTGTTTTAAATAAATAAACCTAAGAGTTGCGAGCAGTACGACGTATTTTAACTTTAAACAACAAAACAAAGAGGAAATTAGTCCAACAAAACAACACAAGCAAATATTTATTACTTAGCACTACTGGGTGGTAGTCGTTTGGAAGGATCAACAGAAGTATTAGTTTATGTGTTCGTCTGAGGGGCTACGTTCAAGCTTGGTGCTGCAGATTCTACTAGATGGGCAAGGGATCCCAGGTACATGCTAGGATTCAAGGCTACTAGTTGTGCAATATCATTCTTGTTTTCCTTGGTAATCATCTCTGTTGCAACTGTAACCACTTGCATTCCCCTTTCGTCAACAGCTGCTTCTACCTTTGCCTGCCATTGTTGCCGCTCTCGTTCGAGCTATGCACACTCCTCCTCCACTTCTTTGTTCAACTTTCTCACCTCAGCAGTCAGAGCTGGAATTCGATCTGCTTGTTATTCTACCATTTTTTCCTGATTGTTAGTTTGATCTAGCAAGTTTGCGTTTTGTGCGTGCAGATCATTATTCCTCTTTAACAAATTTTTGTTTTGATTCAGCACTAATTTGTGGCTCTCGGATACAATCGTTAGCCTCTGATCGGTGCATTTCATAGTCTCCCTGCAAGGAGGCAACTACCTTCTCCAGCTTAGTTTTTTCTTCTAAGGCCTCATGCTTGAAGGTCTTGGACAAGGTATAAGCATGCCTCAAGAGGATGATCTCAGCAGTGTTGTGCTTAACTGAGCCAAAAAACATGGCTTCTGGATTCCGTTTCTCCATGGTAGTTATGTCAGTAGGGGACATATTTTGATAACCCAACACATAGGAGTTATGGTGCATCTGTATATAAACAATAAAGTTAGATGTAATTTTTACAGATTTAACTTAACATGTGCATAACATAGTGATTCGTACCTCGATCGACAACTCGGTTTTCCTTTGCAAGATCTCTACGTTAGACATTTTATCATAGTACGACAGGTCAGGGATCCTACGAAGTTGATAGAACATATAAGAGGAAGGGAGGGGAATTTGAACTTTTGAGCGCTCTTCTACAAGCACCCTTTGCTGGCTCGACTCAGCTACTTTGTCACCATTCTTGTTCTTTTCAGTGGCTTCCAATGATGGTGCTCGATTTTCCACAGAGGAGCTCAGCACCAACTGTTTTGTTTTCTCTGTGTGAGTTGGGGGCGTCGTTTGCTTTTTCTGATCATCAGTATCATTTTCTGATCCAGCCTCCACTAGATCAATTATCTCCTCAGCAGCTTGTGGATTTTTTTCTTCACTAACTTCTGTTGTTGTTGGATTAGGAGGATGTGCTCCTTCATTGGAAGTAGCTTAAGCACCACCATCCTCCTCATCTCTGAGTTGTAATATCCTCGTGCCTATGGGAACAATATCTACAATCACATTTTTCTTTTTCTTCCTCCGCGTATCAAGAGCACCAGAGAGGGTCTCCTCGTCTTCATCCTCTCTTTTTGCTCAGACTTTATTGGGCTGAGAAGCTTCAAGCACCTTCGGTGCTTCTTTTTCAGTTTTCTCGACAGTTTTTTTACAGCATCATTCCCTTGCTTGCAAGAGAGAGCAGGAGCAGAGGATGAATCCCAAATTTCACCAGCTTTTCGGGTTACTTGAGGCACTGTCAACCAGATGCCAGCGTTGTTCTTCTCACAGAGTTTTTTTTCTCTAAAAGTGATCTTAGGCGATCCATGGTAGCTTCTGAACCGTTTGTCATTCTCACTTCTCCTTCTTCTGTGATACTGAGCTCTGGAATCGACCACAACCCTAATTTCAAGTAATTGTATTGTGTGAACAGTCTCTTAGGATATTTTTGCCAAGCTTCAAAAGCTAAGCTACTAACTCTGATCAGAGGGTTTGTGTAGTTTAGTGGTCTCCATTCTTTCCACCAACTCTGATTGGACAGTTCACCTGAAAGAAAAATGGATATAATATTATACAAGAGTTCGTGCAAATCTTTATCTCCTGTAAGCTAATAATACTTACAATTTTTATTCTATTTTATTTCTAGTTTAAGGTTTAAGGTAGGGGGGCTATGTTCCCAATTATCAGACACAAAGACGGAAGAGTTTTTCTAGTTCCTATCAGAGGAAGGGAGTTCAACAATTTTCTTAATCCCTTTAAAGTGGGTGTAGAAGAAAGAGGTTTTGGCCAATTTTGTTACATCAGTACCAGATAGTAGGTCTGCTAAGCATATTTTAGTATTAAGCAAGTGTGAGCTGAGGACTACGCTAAGCAATATCCTTCAACCATTCGCAGACATTTGAGTTGGACATATACCGAGCACACTAAAATAATTACAAATGAGCTCGTGCAGTGGTAACCTCAGCCCCCAGTCAAATAAAGTGGTAAAAAGGCAGGTCTCCGTTTCTTGTGTATGATAGGGATGTTCGCCTAGACCAGGAGCCCTAATAGTCATATCCGCAGGGATACTACATCTGTCCGTGAGGATGGTTATTCCATCATTATCTAAGTTAGTGTACTTATGGTCTATCTAAGAGAAATAGTTTTTTAAATCGTCGATGTCTTCGTATAAGGCCTCCGTAATTTTGTCGGTTTTACTATTCCTCGCCCTTTTTTGTGCCATGGTTTTCTACAAACTGCAATTAAGTAAGGATATTAATCAACATAATTATGATCGTGAGGGCAAGCGATGCGATTTTGGGAAACGCCTACTGATAGAAGTTTGAAACATTAAAACTATGGTTCTCTCCAACATTCAACACAAATTGTTTACTTGATAAGAAATACGTTACCCGAGTAATGTTGAAGAAGCTGATAGCAAGCGCCTTGGTTGAAGATGGAGAGATTTTTCCAGCAACGATTGAAGCAATTTTTTTTAAAATTTCTGATTTTTAGCAAAAGGATATAGTAAGTGTTTAAGTGACTAAACGATTTTCACATAGGCGTGTGAATCGTGATATCATCAGTTGTTTGAAAGCTGTGCCAGAAAACTGAATCGCCAAATGGTATTTCTAAGAAACGGCGATGCCAGAAACCATCACTTGCATCAAAGACACGTGACAGAAAAAAATAGACGCGAGACGGTTCGAATTACCACGCGGAGAAGTAAGGAGTTTAATTAATTTTTTAATTTACAGGCTTATTAATATTTTGATAAACCTATAAACTAGCAGGAGCCCTGATAACGGGGGATTCCCCCAAATAAGTACGAACACGAGCAGGAGCACCGCAAACTTGGATTATGACAAGTAATAAAGAAAACGACAGACTCTACGGCGTTGACGAGCTCAAAGGTAGATCGAGATCGAGGATAAATACGTCGTTGATGAGCTCAAAGGCATATCGAGCTCATCAGAAGACCGAGCTGGAAGACAAATACTAACGTTGATGAACTCAAGAGCAGATTGAGCTCGAAGACATTAGGGAAAGAGTTGATTGATTGGATTGGGAACGCGATAAACAGATGATCAAGATTGAGTGAGGACCTAAAGAGGATACGCTGAGCATGTGACTAGTGAGCTCGAGCTCTACTTAAAGTAAAAATTAGACTTAGCGTTTTCTTACTTGTTATATTAACACACATTTTGACCCTTGAGTAAAACCGTGTTGGTTATTTGTTCCATAATTATAGGGATAGTGATGTTGGTGGGATAGTGGCGCTTAAAGCGCAAACATATGTAACTGCCCACTAATTGTTGTATTATAAATATGGAAGACCTATCTACAAATAAAGTCATTTTTTTTTCTTATCTCTTTCTTGACTAAAATATCGAAGGCTTTATTGTGGTAGAACTTGTTATTCCCATAACATAACCCTTGTTTTAAGTCTTATGATGAAACTCTTCTTAATTACCATTATTTGTCCCTCGTCTACTAACTTTTTCATGGTCTTCATCAAAATTCATTTATACGACCCTAATCTACTTGCTTTTGCTGGCCTCTCACCTAACTACTTTTTTATGACCATCGTCTAAATAATTTTTATATCCTTCATCTAGAACTTTCTTGGTGACCCTCGTCTAGATATTTCCATACTCCTCTCGTCAAAGTCTTCCTGATGACCCACATCTAACATCTCTTTATTTCTGGTTTCTTATCTTCTTATTAGTTCTTGACTTGAATATACCTCGTCAATATAAGGAATATATTCTACCTAATAGATAAATACTTATCAGTAACTGATAATGATATAATTAGTCCAACCCAAATATGTGGAAAATCATCATTTTAAGAACCTAAAACTAAAAATATTTTGTCAAATAAACAGTTAACTACAAAAGCTAAGTAGTTAGAGAAAAATAAGTTATAATCTCCTAGTATTTGATAAATATTTATTATAACCATATACATGTAAACTTTCATCTAAATATATATATATATATATATATGTGTGTGTGTGTGTGTGTGTTTGTTGATGTTATTTGTTACAATACTTAAAAATATTCTCGAACCTCAGACTTATCACAACGAAAGGTGATAAGCTCAAGTTATAGTAGACCATGAGGGAATAAATGAATTCTCTAAAGTAGAATATCACATGGATTCTTATTAAAATCCAAAAATTCAGAAGCTTATGGATGTAAATGGATTTTAAAGAGGAAGAAAATAATTTTAGGAGTTGAATCATCCATGTACAATGCTATATTGGTGGCTAATGACTTTACGTAAAATGAGAGTGTTTATTTTACTAAAATATTATCATCGGTTATGAAACAAATCTCAATAAAAGTTATAGTATGAATCTTTACTAGATTACATCTTGATCTAGTTTAAGTTGATGTTACTATTACTTTTATGTATTAATAATTAGATGATGACATCTATATGAGTCAGCTATAAGGTTTTGAAGAAAAACACGAAGGCGACGCGTGTATGTTGCATAGACCACTATATGCAGAAACAGTCGTCGAGACAGTGGAATAAAAGAGTTGATTATTTTATTAAGTTAATCAACTATGGAATAAGCTGTTATGAAACGTAATTCAACTAAAATAGGAAAACTTATACGAAATTGCATATTTTGTTATTGTTGTATGTTGATGACATACTTATAGCTGGGAAAACATAATGAATATTAAAACTTTGAAGAATCAACTAAAGGTAGAAATTGAAATGAAAGATATTAGAGAAACCAAAAGGATTTTACGAATATATACTAAGAAGATCATAATGAGGAGTTATTTATTCTTATGTCCAAGAGAATACATACATAAGATGCTTATGAAGTTTGGAATGTTCGAAGCTAGATATGTTGAAACTGATATTGGTGCTCAGTTCAATCTCAATGGTCCCATACAAGAGATAATTATGGAAATGCCATTAAAATTATCATGTATGTTATGATTTGTATTATGCCAGATCTTACTCACACAATTAGAGTTTTGAGCAGATTTATGGTTGATTTGGTAAGACCTCATTAGAATACTCTTAAATGGCTCATGGGATAATTGAAAGGTACATTAGATGTTTGAGTACATTTTAATAAAATCATGGATATGATGATATACTCTAAGGGTACGTAGACTTTAATTTTTCAGGTTGTCTTGATACAAGTAAGTTAACTTTGGCCTATCTATTTATAGTATTTGGTGGAGTGGTTAGTTAGAGAGCTAGTCTACATAAATGTTTTGCCTTCTCATCTAGATAAGATAAATATATGGTTGCTACTAAAGAAATTAAGGATGTCATTTGGTTAAATGGATTGTATAATGAGATCACTGGTATGAAGCGAATATATTATTATAAAGCTAGTGTTTTTCACTTGAATGAAGAATCTGAATTTCCATCAAAAGACGAAACATGTAAATGTGAAGCCTGAATTCATAGAGATGGGATAGATAAAGAGAAAGCTAAAGTTAAAAAGATTGAAACTGATGATAATCCATCGGGTCATCTCAAAGATATTTCCAATTTCAAAGCTTACCTATTTTATAAGACTTGTTTCGTTTTGGAGTAAAAGTGAATTGCTACATTTGATAAAGATTACTTGGAACATTGGGACAACTAATGATGGAATCACTAAGATAATATGTGAAAAACTTTAATTATAGGCTACCATTATAGTGATTATAAGATGGAACTTAAACTCGAAGAGTAATGTCTCGATTTTAGAGGTTTCGGCCATTATAGGGTTTTCGCCTTATGAAAGGGTTCGACCATTGCACAATTCATACTATGATTAGTATGTTTCTGGTACAAAAGTTTGCAACGTCAGTAGAGAGTTATAGTATCAAAATAGTTTGTTTATTATGTTGGATGTAAGGCTTGGAAAGAGATAAGTCTCATCATGGTAAAAAGATAATTTAGAAGTTACTTCTTGATAAATTGAAAAATCTGATTATCATCGAAACATCAGTTTTGGTTGAGTTAGATTAGTTGAAAGGTTTACTAAATAATATTGATGTGGCAAGGTAGTATAAGTTTTTTATTTCTTAGTTGGATGTACTATTTAATCGCATCCGTTATTTGAAATATAATGCAGGTTGTATAATAAACTTGTGTATGAATTGATCAAAACCATTGTTTTGGATTTTTTGTAACTATCTTGATTTGATATTGTGAGCATAATGTATGTTTGTTCTAAACTACACTCAGTTAGATATTATATATACTCATGGTATAAAACATAGACAATTATATCTTGATAAACTCAATAATAATTTATATTTATTATCTAATAAAAATCATTTGTAAAGAGAGAAAATATTCTTGATGAAAATAAAGTTTCTAGAGAAAAAATTTGTTTGTGAGAGACAACACTTATAAAATCAAGTGATTTTAGATTTGATAAAAAATTTAAGAGAATAACTTGAAAAGTCACTGACTAAAATACTAAAGGCTGTAACATATCACTGAAACTTGATACTTTGTTTCGAAAATTTTAAACATAGTATATTTGCTTATATTGTGTTCTTTGAAATTCCTAGTAATTGTTTCATCTAAATAAAATAAAATTTGTTTGCACGTGAATGTATTATTTCTCTATAATCTGAACCACGTAAGTCTGTATGTTTGATTTTATTTGTTATCATTATTTCATCATCGATGAGAGTTAACCTTGTTGCATGAATTGTTCTTCCAACACCTAAATGCTAATACCAAAGCAAACTAGTTGATGCCAAATGTTAGTTTCATATTTCATTGATATTTCTTCGATGTGTAGGTAAATCCTACTTCGACATAGGGTTTTGTGAAATTTTATGATTAGACTATTTGTTGATGAGTCCGAATTCGAAGTGCTCCCCGGAAGGGTAGTCCAAAGTAAATCTCCCCGGAAATTCGGACATGACTTGTTGACCGGACAGATGATTTCGAACACTGAAAACTTAAGGCAGTTCGAACTATGACTAAAGTACTAAAAAACCTAAACACTATCTGACTAAGCTACCTGCACATCTGCTTAAAACTTATGGGTCTTTAAACATGACCCGGGTCCATTAAACTTGACCCGAAAGCCCATAAGGGCCCAAATTTCACACTATAAATGCCCAACCACCAGCATTAACTATGGGTAAGAAACATTGACTGCTGCCAAGCTGCACAATTCTCTCTCCACCCTTAAAACACTGTGAAACACCTTTAAACACTGTTAAACACCCTCACGCCGCCTTAAAACTCCACTTGAAATTACCAGCCTACCCCCAGGCTACTTTTATCCACACCAAATTGGCGACCACAGTGGGAGGCGACGGTGCCTGAATCAAGCATTCAAAACCAAGTAAGGAAATTCTGTCCGAATGAATCCGGATAATCCAGAGCTTCCACCAGCTTTGCTCGAAGTGGTGGAAGAGAACGATGAATATACTGTCCAGGAGCGTGACAAGTTGAGGGCTGAAATAGAAGCTCTGAGGGCTGAAAAGGCCAAGATGGGCATGAAGGAGAAATCCAAGGCGTCAGTTGCTCATCGCTCTGATAACCCTCGTGAGCATGAGGCTTCAAAAACTCATGTGAGCACTAAAAAGACACATGCCAGTTCTAAAAAGTCTCACCGGTCCAAGCCTGTGGAGAGTTCTGACTCAAGCTCAGAATCTTCGGACAGCTCTTCGGACAGTGAGGGAAATGAAAAATCCTTTTCCTCCAGTAGTGATGAGGGGCGAACCAGGAAAAAACAGAAGCAAGTTAAAAAGTATTCCAGAAAAAGAGATCACCATGGAAGAATGAAAAGGCACATTGGGAAAGGATCATCTCACAACCGGAGGCATGTAGACCGGATGCTGGTGGATCCTTTTGCCTTCCATGATGAGCCAGGTATCTTTGCAACACCTAATGAGGATACTGCGTTCAGTCGTGGGAGGAATTGGAGGCAATCGCCATTGTCTTCCAAAATACTGTCCGGAAACCTCCCCAAGAGGTTTGATAGCACCAAGATGGAGAAGTACGATGACAGTACTGATCCAGACAATCATCTGGAGCAATTCAAGAACTTCATGATAAACTTTGATGATGATGATAAACTACTCTGCAGGGCATTCTCCCAATCCTTCACGGGGAGTGCTCTGAAGTGGTACAACAGCCTTCCTCAGGGTTGTATCAGAGACTTTGATACTTTTTGGGTGGCCTTTCGAAGGAAATTTGTGGGGAGTAAGGAGCTAAAGGGTAATGGAGATACCATAATCCATTGTGCCCAGGAACCAAACGAATCATTAAAGGAGTACATAAGTCGTTTTGTGAACACAAAAAACGGGCTGGCTGATTGCTTTGAACAAGTGGCAATAGCCTCCCTGAGACAAGGTTTGAACCCGGGCAACCTGGCCGATTCAGTAACCAGGGAGAAGGCCATGACCTGGGGGGGATTGCTAAATCAAGTTGGCAAACAAATAAATGTTGATGAAACAAAGAAGACCAGGGTGCACAGACAGGTGAGATCCACCCCGGTGGCGCCAACTCCAAATCAAAACCAGTCCGGGAACAAAGCTAGAGAAACCGGACAGGGGCATGGAAGGGGAAAAGCTCAGTCTCAACCTGCTGCTCCTGCACAAAGCCAACAGTCTAGAAACAAAAGGGGACCATGGGTCCAACCGGAATGGTTTGCAGAACTCAAAGAAAGTGTGGCAACCATTTTCGATAAAACAAAAGATGAAGTAGACTACCGGAGACCAGCGACCTTGCAGTCTCCCAGAGAACATCGAAACAGTTCTTTTTGTCAATATCACAATGATATTGGTCATACTACTGATGATTGCATAGCACTGAAACAAGAGGTTCAAAACCTGATCGAAAGAGGGAAATTGGGTGCATACGTTAAAAGAAGAGGAGGCAACAGGCCTGATAACACTCACCGGGCTGGTCCGGTTAATGCTGCCCCAGAGGGGGCTATGGTAATCATTGAAAGGTTTGATGTGGAATCCGAATACTTGGATCCTGACCCAACGAGAAACAGAGTGGGTGCGATAGAGGAGCGTTCCAGGTCGGTCTCCGGGCTCATTGAGTTCTTTGAATCCTTGACAATTTTCGGAGGGGACACTGTAACGGCTCCTACCACTTCATCAAGAAAAAGGCATGTTCATAATTTGGCTACCCAGCTAGAAGGGGGTATGACCTCATATCAATCGTCAAGTTTGTTCCCATTCATTGTCTTTGATGGGGATGATTTGAGAGACATTGTTGGCCCTCATGAAGATGCTGTTGTTATAGGAGCATCGATAGGGGGCAATGAGATAAGGCGAATCTTGGTAGATACTGGGAGCTCTGCCAATATCCTTTTCTTAGATACTTACAAGAGAATGAAAAATCCAGCTGTGATTCAAAAGTCAGACAGATCGATCGTAGGCTTCACGGGCAGCTCATCTGATGTAATCGGTGAGTTCGAAGAAGAAGTACTGTTGGGCAGAGGCCCTTTCAAGAAAACAGTCAGAATACTTTTCATTGTGGTGGATTGTCCCACTTGCTACAATGCTATTCTAGGGAGATCTTGGCTCTCTAGGATGCATGCAGTGGCTTCGACAGTCCATCAGTGTCTAAAATATGTTGTTCAGGGGCAAGTTGGGGTTGTCCGGAGCAGTCAAAAAGTTGCAAGAGAATGCTATGCCACTGCCTTGGCTCCACGAACGCTGGGGGCAGTCCGAATAAATGACCAATAGCAGTTTGAGGGCCTTTCTGGGGGTGAGGGTGAAATTGATGACCCCAGAGAGACCCCCGGAGTGTTGATCCCGGTTGAGGAGGTTGAAACACATTGCTTGGAAGAAGGAAAAATTGTCAAGATAGGGTCCAAAATGCCACCAATGTTGAATGAAGGTATGTTGAAATTCTTAAAAGACCATCAGCATGTTTTTGCTTGGTGCAACGCTGATGTTACTGGAGTTCCATCAGAGGTGATTTCCCATCACCTATCTGTCCGGAGAGACGTGGCGCCAGTGGTGCAAAAGAGGAGAGCTTTCTCAAAAGAAAAGGCTGATGTCATTGTACAAGAGGTTGACAGACTCACAAAGATGGGGCACATTAAAGAATCTCAGTACCCTTTGTGGACTGCCAATCCAGTCTTGGTAAAAAAGAAAAACGGTAAATGGCGAATGTGCATTGACTTCACAGATCTCAATCGAGCTTGCCCAAAAGACTTGTATCCGGTTCCCCGGATAGATCAGTTAGTAGACTCTACTTCTGGGAATAAGCTGCTCTCCTTCATGGATGCTTTCTCCGGGTATAATCAGATCCAGGTGGATCCAAAAGATCAAGAGCATACCACTTTTGTTACTGATAGAGGTCTGCACTGCTATAAGGTGATGCCCTTTGGCTTGAAAAATGCTGGGGCTACTTATCAAAGGTTAGTCAATAAGGCATTTGCTGATCAAATTGGAAGAAATATGGAGGTTTACATTGACGATATGATGGTGAAAAGTATGGATGAGCAGCTGCACTTGTCCGACCTCCAAGAGACTTTTGCCAACCTGGCCAAGGTGAATTTAAAGTTAAACCCTGAAAAGTGTGTCTTTGGAGTGCAGTCCGGGAAGTTCTTAGGGTATATCATAAGTGAGCATGGGATACAGCCCGACCCGGACCAACTCAATGCTTTGTTCCAAATGGAGCCTCCTCGAAACGTTAAAGAAGTACAGCGGTTAACGGGGAGGTTAGCAGCCTTGAACAGATTCATCTCCAGGTCTTCGGACAGATGTGCTCCATTCTTTCAAACCTTGAAGGGTGCAAAAGGGTTTGAATGGACACCACAGTGTGATGAGGCATTCAATGAGATTAAGAAGCATCTGTCCTCTCCCAAGACTTTGTTCAAACCAATCGATGGGGAGACTCTCTTTGTATATCTGGCTGTTTCAAGTTGTGCCATCAGTGCTGTGTTAGTAAGGGAGGTTGATGGGTATCCTCACCCAGTGTACTACATCAGCAAAAGCTTGATTGATGCTGAGCGGCGCTACTTGAAACTTGAGAAACTAGCATTGGCTCTGGTGATAGCTGCAAGAAAGATGAGGCCTTATTTTCAGGCTCATCCTATCATTGTCCGGACGTCTTTCCCTTTAAAGAATGTCCTTCAAAAAGCGGACATTTCAAGCAGAATGACAAAGTGGTCAGTAGAGTTGGGGGACTTCGACATAGATTTCGCTCCCCGGACGGCAGTAAAAGCTCAAGCTGTGGCTGATTTTCTGGTTGAGTTCCACTCTGCTAGGGACTCAGAACAACCAGCTGATTCAAAAGACAAAAAAGTGTGGATTGTCCGAACAGACGGGGGATCCAGTGCCATAGGGTCTGGGGCAGGAATATGTCTCACTTCCCCCTATGGGGACAACATGTTCCAAGCTATTTGTTTTGCTTTCAGGGCATCCAATAATGAGTCCGAGTATGAAGCAGCTATAGCTGGGTTGAAATTGGCATACATCTGTGGAGCAAAAAGGGTCAAGCTGCTAAGTGACTCCCAATTGCTTGTTCCCCATGCCTTGGGCCTATCAGAAGCTAGAAAATAACAATTGATCAAGTATTTACTACTCTTGAAAAGTGAGGCCATGAAGTTTAAAGCCGTTGTCTATGAGCATATTCCCCGGGCAGAGAATGAGCTAGCAGACTCATTGGCAACAATAGCATATACGGAGTCCTATCCATGGATCCATGTGCTTGAAAGCCCTTCTATTCAACTTGATGAAGGTGAAAATGAGGAAGTCTTTGAAATACAAGTAAACCGGCCTCAAGACTGGAGGTTTCCTCTTATGCAATATCTGTCTGATGGCATCGTACCTTTGGATAAACCACAAGCCAGAACGTTAAATCACAGGGCTCGTGGTTTTATCATGATTAGATAGGTCTTGTACAAGAAATCCTATAGCAAACCTCTCCTACGCTGTTTAGGGGATCATGAGTCACAAATGGTTCTCTCCGAATTGCACGATGGTGAGGGGTCAGCCCATTGTGGATTTAGAGCATTAACAAGAAGAGTGCTTCTCTCCGGATATTATTGGCCAACAATAATGAAAAATGCTAAGGAGCTGGTAAGAAGATGTGACCCATGCCAGAGGTACAGCAATGAAATTCATGTACCAGCCATTCCTTTGGAATCAATTTCTGAGCCCATCCCTTTTGCTCGATGGGGATTGGACTTAGTTGGGCCTCTCCCTGTGGCGTCTGGAGGGCGTAAAACCATAATTGTAGCCATTGACTACTTTTCGAAGTGGATAGAAGCAGCCCCCTTGGCAGGAACAACATCAAAGGCTGTTATAAAATTCATTCTATCCAACATATGTTGCAGATTTGGTGTCCCCCAGAGAATAACAACAGACAATGGGCCACAGTTTGACAACAGAGAAATGGAGAGCTTCTGTGCCTCAAGGGGTATTCAGCATTGCTTTTCTTCACCTTTCCACCCACAGGCCAATGGGCAAGTTGAGGTGGCTAATAGGACAATACTGTCCGGTTTAAAGAAAAATTTGGAAGGGGCTGCTGGGAAGTGGCCTAGTTATTTACAAGAAGTCTTGTGGGCCTACCGGACAACGCCTGGGGCTGCAACACAAGAATCACCTTTTGCCTTGGTCTATGGGATGGATGCAGTAGCCCCCATAGAGAAGACACTCCCCTCCTTTCGAGTCCACAACTTCTCCGGACAGGCTAATGAAATGGCAGTCAGAAATCAACTTGATTTAATTGAAGAAAGACGAGTAAAAGCTCATCTTAGAGTGGCACACTATCAGGGCTTGATGAGAAGCAGGTTTGCTTCTAAAGTTAAAAGAAGGGACTTTCAACCAGGAGATAAGGTGTTGAGGAAAGTTTTCTTACATACCAAGGAAAAGCTCTTCGGAAAGCTGGCCCCAACTTGGGAGGGTCCCTATACTGTGATTGAAAGAATCAAGCCTGGTACATACTGGTTAGAAGACAAAGATGACAGGGTTTTAACTCACCCTTGGAATATTGAACACCTTCGAATGTACTTAGAATAAAACTTATATAAATATTTACTTGTTTAAAACATCCATGTAAATATTTGGGGGCATACTACTACCTCTCTCCGGCGCCACGGAGAGCTTTAAATGAAACTTGGAGCTTTTTTGAATAATTTTCTAAGTTTTTGCAAAATTCTGTTGATTGTCATACTATCCGGACTGAAAGGTCTAAGGGCTACTTAAATTCTAGCCAGAGAAACTAAACACTCTCACAACACAATAACTCAAGACTACTTAAACTCCAACTATTTAAACAGATTATGAAAGAAGAGAATGGTTGAGCAAAACAAAACATTCATTCAACAACTTAAAATTGTCTTGGCCTTCCAAGGACTTTTTTAAACAAGTTTGGGTGCAGAACAAAAATCTGTCCGAATAATTCGGACAACATCACAAAAAAGGTGCCTTGGCCTTCCAAGGACTTTGGTTCAAGTAAAAGATAAACAAAACAGATTATAAATTAAGGAGGAGCCTTTGAAGATGGCTCACCCTCATCTGTTTTCTTGCCCTTGATGTCGCTTTTTTCCTCAATGACCTTCTTGCCTTTGGGGTCAACCTCTTCCTCACCCGGACTCTCTCCGGTTTCCTCTTCATCACCAGACGAGGATATATCAGTGTACCCTTCATCAACCATGGTCCAGTAGGGGAGATCATCGTCATCCACATAACGCCATAAGTCCCCTAGTCTCCTCTTCGGGAACTTCTCGTGAAACAAGAGGACCATGTCGGACTTCACTTTCTCAACCATTAATTCTTCACTCTGTATCATCTCCCTGGCATAGGCGTTGATTTTGGCCTTGATAATGGCCTCTTGATCCTTCACCAAAGCAGCTTTCTCCTCAACAGCTTGAGTCACTGCATTCTCTAAAGCAAGTTTGTCAGTGGTCAGGTTGGTGACAATCTTCTCCTTTGCTGCAGTTTCTCCCCTTGAGGCTGCCAAGTCCTTCTCCAATCCGGACAGCTTAGCCCGGAGATATTTTACGGTCTCTTCTAAAGAAGCAACTTTTGTGTTGCTTTCATTTTGACTCTTCTTTAGCTGTTCGTTCGACTCCTTAAGCAGGTCAACCTTAGTAGTAGCAGTCCTGAGGTCATCGGACAACTTCTCCTTCTCAGACTTGAGATCTCTAATGGTTTCTGCCTGACTCCGGACTTGCCTTTCCAGGGTGAGTACTGGTTGCACGTTGCTAAGGAGGGAATGGGCTATAACATCCCTCTCACTAGAAACCAAGAAAGTCTTACCATTGAAGTTTACTGTGTTAGAGCTACTGGGGGGAACATATGGCCCTGCGAACTCGTCTCTAGACAGGCCAAGGAAGTAGTCACCTAAAGGACCCAGACCGGTGACATCCACTTCATCCATGTTAATCTCTCCCCTATCAACTTCATCAGTGTGGAATTCCATTGGAATCCCTTCATTAAGATTCTATGGGATCTCTTCGGCTAATGTTGGGTCAGTTAGGAAAGTGGGCTCCGGATCCCGGAGAGCAAGCTCCTCTCCTTGGGAAATCTTTTTCTTTTTGACCTCCCTATCAGCACTATCACTCGCTTGCTTGCGAGACCGTTTAGAAGCCCTTGTGGGTTTTGGGGACTTCACTCTTTGTTTCTCGCTCTCCTGTTCTACCACTTGTAGAAGATTTGCGTCAACTTGAGCCTGGGCTGGCACCTCTGAGCCTGTTGGGACCTCTTTCTCAGCATCCTCTACTGCTTTCCTGCTCTTCTTCTTCTTGCCCTTCATTTTACTTGGGGCTTTGGCCCGGGCAGGAAGGAAGAGGGTCCCGTCCAATTCATGAGACCTTCTCAGCACTACATCTTCATCAGGCGGCATGGAGAACTCCTCCCAGGTAAGATCCCTTCGACCTGTGGTGTTCCACAGATGGGATCTCGCTAAATTCCCAGGGGTAAAAGCTTTGTGGAACCGGTTCTCCCAGTTCTCTGCGGCCCATGCGTTTATCTTGCCACAGGTGACCTGTCCGGCTTTTAGATAGTCTCTGAACTCCTTTGGCAGCTCTAATAAAACAAGAAAGCGACTGGTTAGCATGAACTAAATGAAAAGAGAAATTCGAACAGAAACTTAAAGTAAAACTTACGATCGCTCCTCCATCTACTTCGAAGAAGGCTAGGATTCTCCCCGGTTTTGATTTTCTTACCATTCTCCCATTAGCCACTTACAAACAAGAACTGGCTCCTCCACTTGCTCTCCGACTCCAGGAGATCATCCACAGCTTTAAGATCGTTCCCCATGTTAAAGTGATAGAAAGGGAACTGATGGTGTTTTCACAAACTAGCTACAGCAGCGAACTCTTCCATTGGAAGAGGAATTCCGGATAACCTAGATGCCATAATGCATGACATCAAGGTGTACCATCCGTTAGGGCTTAGCTGTGATGGACATAGCTTGACTAGGTGGAAATAGCGCACTATCTCTGGATCCAGTGGGAACCTAAGTCCCCAGTTGAATAGCTCCGTAAAGAAGACTATTTCGTTCCTTTTACAATCCATCGGGGTCTCCGGATCGATGGGAATTTGGATTTTTACGTTTTCAGGGATCCCCCACTTAGTGCGAAACCGTCCCAAATCTCTAGTATGGATAAACGCATACTTGGTCTTTAACAGAGATAAAAGGTACTTGAACTCTACCTTGTGAAAGCAGGGCCCTACTCTCCCTTCGAGGCTCTCCGGCAGATCCGGACGCCTCAGATACAAGTCCTCTTTACCCTTCTTGGCAACAACTACAGCAGTTTCAGCTTGTCCGGAAGACTCGGACTCAAACCTAACCTCCTCAGTGGAGTCTTCCATCCTCTCCTCCATTATTGTTGGGGGAGCTTCTGCAGAAACAGCCCGGGGAGGGATGAAGCTTGGCATAGCTAATCCTCCGGACTGTTGGCTCTTTGTATGTTTTTGAGTTCTCACCTCAGTTTGAGTTTCTGAGGTCGAAGTTTCCTTAGGAGGTAGTGGACTGCTAGCCTCCGGACCAACCGGCCTTTCCCGAAGAGTCCTAACGGTTGCCCCGGACCCTGACTCACTGGTATTTTTTGAAGAGAGTCCCTTAACCAATCTGCTTGGTCTTTTCATGATTAGTTTGTCTGGAGAATGATCGGAGTCGGACCCCATAGCAATGAAAGTGGTTTTCTTCCTGACACTTGTAACAGCGACCCCCGGTTCAACGGTGGGGATTGACTCTTGGACTGATGAGACAGATACTATGGGGGAGAGTGTTGATTGAAAGAGTTTTCTAGATCTCGTACCTTTCGAAGAAGATGAACCTCTATCAGATTCTTCGATTGAAGGGGCTGATTTCTCGACAAGCGACGCTGGAAGCCCTGCTGCAAGTCTTTTCTCTTTTTCAACCCTTTGAGCTTTCTCCAATTCTGAGAGATTAAGCCACCCACCCTTGATTAGAGCTGTTCTTGCTGTGAACATAAAACAACTAAGGAAATCTTGAAAATTTTAGAGAGATGAAGCTTTGAGTAAAATGGCAGAGTGAAAGTAATAGTGAGACTGTGAAAGATGAATAGAATTTATAGTAAATGTAAAAAAGAGTTTGATTCCTAGGAGAATCCGAAAAGTTGGGCAATGATTAAAAAACGGCGCTGACGTCATCAAAAGCATTTAAAGAGGTAACTTGTTCGAGATAGTGGTACAATTTTCGAGGTGAGAAAACGGCTAAAAGAAACCAACCAAAGTGTGACACGTGTCCCACTAACTCTAACACAGAACCGTTTGGAATTCGAAACGATTGCCTTGTCCGGATCTGTCCTCAACTCTCTCCGAATTGGAAGACCACTTCCTTTATCGGACTGTTTTTCAGTTCTTTGACAAAGACACTTGTTCAAAAACCTAAAAAAGGGGCTCCTGATGAGTCCGAATTCGAAGTGCTCCCCGGAAGGGTAGTCCAAAGTAAATCTCCCCGGAAATTCGGACATGACTTGTTGACCGGACAGATGATTTCGAACACTGAAAACTTAAGGCAGTTCGAACTATGACTAAAGTACTAAAAAACCTAAACACTATCTGACTAAGCTACCTGCACATCTCCTTAAAACTTATGGGTCTTTAAACATGACCCGGGTCCATTAAACTTGACCCGAAAGCCCATAAGGGCCCAAATTTCACACTATAAATGCCCAACCACCAGCATTAACTATGGGTAAGAAAAATTGACTGCTGCCAAGCTGCACAATTCTCTCTCCACCCTTAAAACACTGTGAAACACCTTTAAACACTGTTAAACACCCTCACGCCGCCTTAAAACTCCACTTGAAATTACCAGCCTACCCCCAGGCTACTTTTATCCACACCATTTGTAATTGAGATTTATATTGTAATGATGTATGAATTTATTATTAGATTGATTTGGTAAATCATGATTTTCATTTGTAAATGTGGTATCCAAAAATAATAATTGAATCCTTAAATTAGAATATAAATAGTTTTTGTTTATTTGGTGTCCTGGAGGACATATATTTATGATACCACAAGATTGCATTGCTTCAGGAGCGCGAAAAGATCTGCTTTACTGTGGTTATGACTAGTTTGCCTTGAGACCCTAGATTCTGGTCACCGTACCATCAATAAGTCTCATAGTATAATTTATGTGTATTTTTCTCTTCCAAACTCTTTCTTACATACAAAAAACCATTTTATCTTAACTCATATAAAATTAATGTATTTAAATACCATGTTTATTCATGTATGTATTTTCATGTTTAGTTTTGATGTATATATTTGTATGTTTTCTATATTTTTAGAATAAGTATATTTATGTTTCTCATTCTATATAAGTTTTAGTTTGAATGCTAGAGCTGACATGAATATTTCCCATCAAGATGTAATGGTATCATCCTATAATCATTGATCAGTGTGACCTTAAGATATATAGAGTAACGTTCTACATGCCTAATGATTCTTTGTTTCAAGTGTAGATTTTGAATGACAATCATCTCCCTTCTTTGAGGCTTCAAATTGATATTCTAGTCCTTTATATATTAATGTATATAAATGTTTTTTAGGGTCAAAAGATCCTAATGATTGATTTGTTGTTAATAGTATGATGCAACACATTTATTTTATTTAATGGAAGACTGATGTTCTCCATGAGTCGCACATAAATATTCATATGTTCATTATTCAAAACTATATTGACGAGAAGGGATATATGACTAAAGTAATCCATTTAGAGAGACATGCAACAAAACATTTATGGTACTCACACCAAAATTCGTAGTTATATGCATGAACCGACCTAAAGTAAGACGACGGACACATTTGTACAAATGTAAACAAACCACTGCATAATATAGTTGTTACGTTTACATACCACATTCTCATTCACAGCCCGAATTTAATGTTGAATGATTTTGGTAAAGTCTGCCATCAAATAATAAGTTTTTCTTGAAGGAAGATTTGATTATTGTTATAGATGGTCTTCAACCAACCCTGGTGTTTTAAAATAATTATCCACAAACAATAATGTATAATGCGATGGTCTAAAAGCCTCAACTAAAGTTTACAATTAGTCAGTTCATATGAATCATATCTAATATTAAAGTATGAGAAAATTTAGTTTTAATGTGAACATTTTTATTTGGTATTTGAATAAACTTTTAATTAATTTATTATTTTATTTCATTTGTCATTTTTATTGAGCTTTAGACAAGAAGTTGAGAAACAATGTTGATATTTCCTATTTTTTTATATAAAGATGAGAAAACTTAAAGATTAGAAGCATGATATCATGATCATACTAAGATTCAATGATATATATAATTAGATTCTAAAGTCACCACCAATTTATGTTACAGATAAAAGCACGCGTTATAAGAGGTTTCACTTTGATATGAGGGAATAAATGAATTTTATGAGTAGAATACCACATGGATTCTTGTTAAAATCCAAAAAGTTTGAAGCTTATGGGATGTAAATGGATATTAAAGAGGAAGAAAATAAGTTTAGAATTTAAACCATCCATGTACAATGCTATATGGTGGCTAATGATTTTACGTTAAAGGAGTGTTAATTTTACGTAAAATATTTCTCATCAGTTATGAAACAAATCTAAAAAAAAGTTATATTATCAATCTTTACTAGATTTAATCTTGATCTAAATTAATTTTGGTGAGGATTATTTCTGATCAAAGGGTATTCTTGGAAAAAGTTTTATCTTTTCCAGGTATTTATTGTTGGAGTGAAGGATAGAGAGATAATAGAGGAGTGTTTAAGCTATAAGTTTTTCTCACCCTCTTAAATGAGGGTGATCTAGGTATTTATACTTATTTTATGACCCATGGGCCGTTTGGGTCGTACTTCGGTTTCGGGTCAATCTTCAAAGCTCAATACCTAAACGGATTAGCACACAATTGGGTCATGATTTACTTAGTTGTATTGTCCATCATAGGTTTGGTGCAAAACATGTCCGAATTACCCCTTCAGTTTAGGCTGTAGTTCCCTTCCAAAAATATCTAAACTTATTAGTAGCCCCTTTAGGTCTTTTAAAAATATTTTGGAAGAGCTAAATTATTAATGAAAAGATCTGAATCATATTCGAAGTATTTTTTAAAGAGTTAGCTTCCGAGGTGAAGACCCTGACCGGATCCAAAGTGTTTTCTTTTTGTAGATGAAAGAACCAAATGTCTTAATTTTGAAAAATAGCACGTGTCCTATTATGATTCGACCTCTTAGGCGTTTTCCCTCTTAGTACTTGCACCCTACTTTTCAAAAATTAATTATGGTGTACTTACAGCCCATAAACATTACTTGAATGATTTATCTCTCATAGGTGAAGAACACAAGTCATTTTTTTACATCTATATAAGTCAGTTTTACTCGTTCTTTTTTCAGAAGCAAGAAAAAATTTCTAAAGAAAGAAACCTTAATTTCATGCTTTTGTTTTATGCCTGGGAAATTATATGTTCACAACCAGAACTGATCTGGTCAAATAAGGTTGGTTAAATCTAGTTGATTTGGAAAAATTAAGAAAAGAGGCAAGTATCCTGACTTTATCCAGGACATCATAATCCGAAAAATTTCTTTTATCCTGGATTTATCTACCTTAGAATATAAACCTTCAGTTCAAGTATCCCTAGATATTTTTTCAAAAGACAAATCAATTTCCAGTGTTAAGAAGCCCTCACTATTTCTCGCCATGGGATCAAACACTAAAAATACCACACCCCGAAGGGTCACTCGACTCTCCAAGGCCAAGAGCACCCTTCCCACTTTAAAAGATGTTAGTTCAGGGACGTTAAAACCTCTTGCCCAACCTTCTGTGGACCCGAATCCATTACCTTCTCTTAATGAGGCCACCATAATTGAGAAAGAAGCCACATGTGCTAAATCGGCCGAACAACGGTCGACTATAATAGAAGAAAATATGGAATATAGTGAGGAAGATATCCCATTGGAGACATCCGGACACACTGGGAATACTACATCGGATCGGGAAAGTAGAGGAAAAGTAGGACAGCCAAATACTGGGGTGCCAAACTAGGGTCTTCGTTTCCCCTTAGACCCATAAATAGTCACATACTTTCACCTAATCAAGCTTTTCCCAAGTCAGCTAAGCCCGAATGCCTTGTATACTATGCTAGTCAACATTATTGCTTCTAGATTGTCAAAATTTACAATGCCTATAGAACAGTTTGCTGTTGTGGGTGGTCTGTGTACAAATCACCAAATCCTTTTTTATCATTACAACATGGGAAACGAATTTCCCCCAAGGGGGTAGCTGAGTTGGTTGAGTAAGATATGCTTGTGACCAAAGGTCATGAGTTCGAGTCCCTCTACATACGTTTTCTCGGCTGAGCATGTCACCTTGTTTGGTTTACCTTCTGACGTTGGTTTGCAGGCTATTGCGTTAGACTGAGGGTTTACCTTGTGCGCACTCATTACACTCTAAGTAGCGGCTGCGGGTTCCCTCCGAAAAAAATAGGAAACGAATATAAAGTAGTGAATGATTTGTTGAAGGCGCATAAACCATGAAGGACTCAGTTTATTTTCAAAAGTGGAGCTTGGGAGAATGGGAAAAAGATCAACTACAAAGAAAATCTAAGACAATTGACTGGATACTGGAAAGGTTTAGGTAAATCTTGTTCGGATTTTTATTAGTATTTAGACTTTATATTGATATACCGAACTGATTATTGTATCTCCTCGCAGTATTTTCAAAAATATTCTCAAAGAATCTGGAGGCAAGAAGGGCTACTTTTTCCAAGTTAAATCAATGGGCATCAGAGAATTGAGGGCTTTCCATTCACAATTGTTTCACTTCTGGAAACATATTGAGGGCTTACTTGTGGTATACCACTAGAAGCAGAGACCTTTCTTGGGAACAACTGACCACTCCCCCGTCATTGGATGTCATCCTTAAAATAATTAAGGTGAATGATGGAAAACTCTACTTACCAGTCGAAAATAAAGCTCTTAGCCATCTGGACAAGATCAAGAAGAAAGATGAAGTTAACCCATCTCATTAGGTTCCCGAAGCAGCTAGTTTGTATATTCCTGATGGAATCAATGACGTTTTGTTAGAGGCAGCTGCTGCAACAGTTGGGCGAATCCAGAGGATCAGATCGGGTTCTCCAAACTAAGAAGAAAGGTCACAAGAGGCGTAAGGAAGGTATTGACCGAAGGGCTGGAAAAAAGAAGAAGAGTAACTTAGGGTTAGAGATCATCCTTTGTCCTTCAGCTGTTCCTCCTACACTTCCAACTCATATTCCTCCACAAGAAGAGGTACCAGTTAATCCTCTTTCTCAAGTGTTTCTCACATCCGATCAGCCAGCTATTGAAGGAGAGGTTAACCTCGATGACCTTCGTAATATATACTATAGTGACCTTGATAAGGATGACTTCGATCAGAACTTTCCTCAGAACACAATAGCCAATGTTTTAATTTATAATGGTGAATATTTCAAGGTATCGAGTGAGCATGATACTTTGGGCCATGCAGTTTTAGGCTTCATCAGGCCAATATTCAATCTGGAAAGACAAGTCAGAGATCATGCTAATGATATAACTTCTCTTACCACAGACAACAAAAACTTGAAAAAAAATCTCTTTCATCACAATAAAAAGTGGAGGCTTTAAATAAAGAGAAAGATGAACTGAGCACCAAACTGCGCCAATCAAAGATTGGCCAAGGAGACATCCAGACTAAGAATTCTGAACTGGAAACTACCACCTCTAATGAGATCAAGTCTTTGAAGAAGCAACAAACAAACTACACAAGAACTATCAATACCTTAACCGTAGAGATAAAGAATTTAGATAAACTTCTTAAAGAGAAAGAAGAAGAAAATAATTCTCTAAAGAATAATCAAGCCCAAGAGATAGATGCAGTTATAGAGAAGTATGTTTCTAGTGTTGTGGATTCTTTGGAAAAGAGGGATGAATGTATCAAATTGGATATGGTTTTGCTATTTCGTGATATGTTTCCAAAGAAGAACCTTGGACCTTTGTTGAAGTTCATACCATATGAAGAAATACATTTGCATACCATGTCAGATGGTGATAAACATGGTTTCTCTTCACCAATTGAGTGTGGCTCTTATGAGGGAACCGATGAAAGTTCAAGCATCGAGGCCAAGAGTCCCAATAAAGATGATGGTAAGGAAAAAACCGAAGGGAACGAGCTCTAAGGTTATTGTGTTTACTTTTATGTTTAAGACTAAAGTCTTTGGATGGGCAAGGCATTTTGTAATTTGCTTTCAAATTTTGTTCTTTGAACCAAAGTCCTTGGATGGCCAAGGAATTTTGTGTAGTGGTGGATCAGACATATTCCGATCAATGTGTAATGTTAAGTTTCCCTTCGTATGTATTCTTTTCTCTTCTTATGTCTAGTTTTTAATTAGTATTTAATTCTTCTGATGTGTTTAATAAGTGTTTAATTCATTGAATCAACTCAAAGATATTTCATCTGAAGGATGAAAATGTTTAATAGATCCAATCACTTCAAATATATTTTATTTGAAGGATGAATTTTTTTAATAGATCCAATCACTTCAAATATATTTCATTTGAAGGATGAAAATGTTTAATAGATCCGATCACTTCAAATATATTTCATTTGAAGGATGAAAATGTTCAAATATATTTTATTTGAAGGGTGAAATTTTTTAATAGATCTAATCACTTTAAAGATATATCATTTGAGGTATTCCTATCTAACAACATTAATATACTTATTAGTTTCCACTAAACTCAACAATGGCTAGAACTAAAGATGGAAAATATAATTCAACAAAAGGATTCAAATTTTCTTCATGATTGATCAGTTAGGTTATGATTAATTTTGGTTAGATTAGAATTCAAATATGTTAATATATAGATTAAGATTGATATTGATGGTTGATTTGGGATATGCATCATTTATCTTAGTTGGATTTAGAAGATTTATGGTTTTAGTTTATCACGTTAATACTTATTGGTTATTTATCATATGTACTGACAGTGCAAAGGCTCCGTACTTCCAGTATAAACCCATTACATTTCTAGTCAAAAATCTTGCACTGCAAGTGTAGGGGAATTTGTACTGTAAATGCACACTCAAATCATTGTTAGTTCCAATCCCACTTATTGGTAGTGCAATAGGACATTCAGACCTATTGACTAGCTAATGTTTTAAGTGCACGCAGTCGACAAACAGACGACCAACCACTAGATATATCTCAACTGAGGAAAACTATAACGAAAGTTAAAGCCGTTTATAAAAAAATATGTTTCTCAACCATTAGTATAATAGGGGCATGTGAGCTCAACGAGGAGCATACCAAACGGTTAATGCGCAAAATGAACTATATGGGAAAAAATTATTGGATTCTCTAAAGGTGGTCATCCAAGGGAGATGGATCATTTAGAAGAAGTTTATCTAGAGGTGGTGGCGATGATGATGAGGATTTTGACAATGAGTCGAGTTTTTCTGCCAAGAATCCATTTGGTCCTCTTGTTTTTAATCTATACAAGTTCCACCAAAATATTCCTTTGAATGAGGTTTTAGACGAACAATGGGACTAGGAGACGAATACATTCAATTTTCTATTACGCGGAGATAGTTTATAACGAAATGAGACTTCAAGTATAGAAATATGAAGAATAAATAGCTTATGACAGATTATAAAATGAGAGGAGGAAATTGGTATCTTGTATTTTTTCAAGGACTAACACGCAATTATCCTATTTTCTATAACCGTTTCAGTTATGAGCTAAGTATTTGCGCCTCTATATAAAGGCGAAGGCAAATCTAATAAAGGGGTTGGCTTGTTAAGTGAGATCATTTAAGCACTTTGATTTTCTCTTTATAAAATCTATTTATCTCTTTATAATCTGGCCTATGTCGATTAACTAAGGCAATCCAAGTAATCAAACTCACCAAATTGGTGAGTTCACTAGGGACCGATCAACAATTGGTGCCCTTTACTAGTTCAAATTTTATTGATCAATAAAAATAATCTTAAAGAAACGAATCCATAAAATGACTTGTTGGTTCGATCAGCTGTCGAAACACTGAAAAAAAGATTTACAGAGGATAAATGATAGACAAAAAAGGTTTACTCAGATTCACCAGACACAATCTGAGATAGAGTTACAAATGAATCAGCTTCCGGATAAGATAAATGCTATGAATGAGAAATACGATCAGAGAGAGCATGAGATTCAGTCGGCAAGAAATCTAAGGTAAGGAAAATGAATGACCAAAATGATGTTGGTGGTCAATCTGATCGATCTTGCATCGATCGTCAAGTCAAAAGTAAACAAAAAAAAGCACAGTTCAAAGCGCCAAAAGAATGTCATTCTTCTCGAAAAGAAAGGAAAGATAAACAAAGGTATATCATATCTAGTGATGAGGGGTTGAAAACTCTGGATCAGGTTTTAATATATATATCACGGATCTTCGAAAGAAGAGAAGGATCAACCTCGCAAATCTAATAAAGAACATAAAAGGCTAGAAGAAATAATGTACCTCGATGTCTGGGGAGTCTAACTGGTGTGAAGAAAATACGTTTAATCAGTACAATGGGGATACAATCATCCAATGCAAGAAAGAAGTTGGAGAAAAGTTGAAAGATTATACAAAGCGCTTTGTCTTGACAAAAGAAAGTCTGGATAATTGTGAAGAACTGGTGGCGATGGCAGCTTTTTTCCAAGGGTTACTGCCAGGAGATCTAGCTAATGAAACAACAAAAAGAAGAGCCTTAAATTTTAGGGATTTAATGGCTCAAGTGAAGGACCAAATTAAGGTTGAAGAATCAACCAGGGGTCGAGGGGTAGCAATTAACATTCCAAAGAATTTGGGGCAGACGCCCCATAATCAGGGGCAATCTTTAAATTCTGCCCAACAAGCCCGTCCGAGGAACAAGAACTTACCACCTCAAACTGGAGTTTAATCAAATCAAAATACATCATATAAATTTAATAGGACAAGGCCAAGTCAATGGATAATACCTGAATACTATGTAGATCTGACAAAAAATTTGGCTGCAATCTTTGATAAAACTAAAGGATATGTAAACTTCAAAAAGCCCGCTCCAATTAACAGGCATAGGGCGGAGAGAAACAACAAGTTTTGTAGGTATCACAATGATTTTGGCCATGATACTTTTGATTGCATATCTTTGAAGAAGGAAGTTCAAACTTTGATTGAAAATGGGAAGTTATTGACCTATGTAAAAGCTCAGAGCAAAATGCATCAAAACATCCCAGAGCATCGACTTCACAACCAACCAATCTAGGTGCGCAGACTGAAAATGTGATGATCCTGGATTCAAAGGTTGATGATTTGGATGTTGCGTCCGAATACTTGGACATGGATGCAGATCGGTTAATTTTGATGGCAGTGGAAGAACCTGTAAAGAAAGGCCATGTTCGAAGCTTGTGTCAGTATTTTGAGTCTTTGGCAATTTTTGGGCGTGATTCCATGACTGGAAACACTGATAGCTTTGAGAAAGGCATATTGTGAGTTTGGCTACCGAGATGGAAGGAAAAATGTCTACTTATTTGTATGGAAAGAGAGAAATTCCCTTTATCATTTTTGATGAAGATTATTTAAGGGGTACTGTATGGCCACATGAGGATGCAGTGGTCATTGATGCAGAAATTGTTGGCGTTGAGATTCGACGCATACTGATAGATACTGGGAGTTCTGCAAACGTTCTTTTTTAAGTTACTTATGATAGTTAGCGCAATCCTCCCCGGATTTCCCAGTGAGAGCGCACTATTTGTTTTACTTGAGTAACTGCGCGTGTAATAGGAGAATTCGAGGGGGAGGTAAATATAGGAAATTGACCTTTTCAGAAGAAGGTTCAGGTGTTTCTCATAGTGGTGGACTGTCCAACAAACTATAATGCCATTTTTGGAAGATACTGGTTGTCAAGAATGTATGGTGTTGTATCAACTGTTCATCAATATTTCAAGTATGTCATTGGAGACCGTGTAGGGGTCGTCATGAGCGACCAAAAGGTTTCCAAGGAATGTTACACCACTATACTTTGGATTCGAGGATCCAATAATGGTGATATGATGAATGAATAACAATCAGGGAGGTTGACCTTGGAGTTTTAGGAAAGGATTGACGATGCGAGGGAAACCCCAGGGTCATTGACAGTAAGTGAAGAAATAGAGAAATATACTTTTTCTGAGGGAAGAGTACTTCGGACAGGAACCTTACTGACTCTAATTCTACATCAGTAACTCTTACAATTTTTATCCCTTAATTTGGATGTTTTCGTTTGGAAAACATAGGACGTGATATGAGTGTCAATTGAATTAATATGCCATAACATAGTTATTAATCTGAAGATGAAACCTGTTATTAAAAAAGACAGGCATTTTCATCAGAAAAGGCAGAGGCTATTATTTCTGAAGTAGACTGGTTATCGAAGGTCGGACATATAAGGGAGTACCAGTATCCCTTATGGACTATATATCCAAAAGTGGTAAAGAAGAAGAATGGAAAGTGGAGAATGTGTGTTGATTTTACAAACTTAAATCGAGCATGTCCTAAAGAGCCATTTTTATCAAAATATTACCTTTTATGGATGCTTTTTCAGGATATAATCAGATTCATATGGATCCAAAGGATCAAGAATGTACCACTTTCATTACTGATAAAGGCTTACATTGTTTTAGAGTTATGCCTTTTGGATTAAAAAATATTGGGGCCACCTACCAAAAATTGATGAATAAATCATTTGCTACCCAGATCAGAAGAAACATTGAGGTATACATTGATGACATGATGGTAAAAATAGTAGCAGAGAATGCACACTTGGAAGATTTAGAGGAGATATTTATGAATTTAAAGGCAATAAGGCTGAAACTGAATCCAGAAAAATATACTTTTAGAGTTTGATTAGGGAAATTCATGTGTTATATTATTAGTGAAAAAGAGATAGAAGTTGATTCAGAACAGTTACAAGCAGTAGTATCAATGAAATTGCCTCAAACTATCAAGCTTTTGGCTATATAGTATTAGATAGAGTTTTGTATAAGAAAGCATTGAGTAGGCCATTACTACGATGTTTGAATAGACAAGAATCACATAAGGTTTTATTGGAGTTGCATGATGGAGAAAGATCAGTCCATTCTGGGTTTAAGGCATTAATTCGTCGAGTTCTGCTTGCAGGTTTTTACTGGCCCTCGATTATGAACGATGCTAAGAATTTTGTTCAAAGTTGTAATATTTGTCAAAGGGTTGCTAATTCTATCTATAAACCAGCAGTTCAACTTATGTCTATTACCGAAGCCATTCATTTTGATAGATGGGGAATAGATCTAGTAGGACCTTTGTCGATGGCTTATGGAGGAAGACAAATAATAATTGTTGCAGTGGATTATTTTCCAAAATGGACGGAAACAGAGCCATTATCTGGAACAAAAGCTAAAAATGTGATTAAATTCATTGTAAACCGTATTTGCTGTCGTTTTGGAGTCCCTCGAAGGATTACTACAAAAAATGGTCCTCAATTTAATAATAAAGAAATGGATTCATTCTGTGCTTCGAAAAGAATCAAGCAATGTTTTTCAACACCTTTTCATCCCCAAGAAAATGGACAAGTTGAGGTAACATACAAGTCTATTTTGAAAGGTTTGAAGAAGAATTTAATAGGAGAAGTGGGAAAGTGGCCTAATTATTTGCAAGAGGTACTTTGGGCTTATCGAACGACTCCCAAGGAGGCTACTAAAGAGACTCATTTTGCTTTAGCATATGGAATGGATGATGTTAGTCATGTGGAATCTACTTTTTCATCTTTTAGAATAACTCAATATTCTAAAGAGTTAAATGACGAAGCTAAATGAGTGAGTTTGGATTTGATTGATGAGAAAATAGTTGAAGCTCATTTAAATGTAATTCATTATCAAACTTTTATGAGAAATAAATATAATTCCAGGGTGAAAAGGAGGGAGTTTAAGATAGATGATAAAGTGTTGAGAAAGGTATCCCTACATACCAAAGAAAAAAGTCTCGGTAAGATGGCCCCGAATCGAGAAAGACTTTATACGGTTGCTGAAAGGATAAATTCGGGTTCTTATCACCTTTGTGATAGTCAGGGTAGGATGCTTCAACATCCGTGGAATATACAACATCTAAATACTGGGAATGAATATGTTGTATTTTGAAATTGTTTTCTTTGATTGATTAGCGCACTCTTTCATATCCTGTTGGCCCAAAGAGGTTTTAATGAGGTATTATGAACATATTCAAAGTTATCAAGAAAATTCATTTTTGGCCAATGGTTGTTTACCACTGCTTATTTAAAACTATTTTGGTAACTTATCAAAGGCTGATCATCTCTGAGGTTGACTAGGAGTAGAATATTCCAAAGTGTTGAATACACTTTTCGAAGAAACAACCATGTTCGAAGTGTTACGTTAATTAAACACTCTATGATGTTCGGAGTGTTACGTTCATTAAACATTCTATGATGTTCGAAGTGTTACGTTCATTAAACACTTTATCATGTTCGAAGTGTTACATTCATTAAACATTCTATGATGTTCGAAGTGTTACGTTCATTAAACATTATGTGATGATTCGAAGTGTTACGTTTATTAGACACTTTATTATGTTTATATCTCGAATAATAAATATAAATAACATGTCTTTGCCATTATTGGTTCTTCCACTGCCATGAATTTCTCGAAGGAGTATGATGACTTTTTGTTCTTTGCCATTATTGATAGCTGCTAACATGTCTTTTGTACACTCATCTTCAGCAGCAGTGAGAACAAGTTTCTTTTGTTTATCAAATTGAGTTTTGAGAGTGGTCATCTCATCGATTAATTTTTTATTTTCTGCTTCAGTTTTGACAAGAGAAGTATGAAGGTCATCAAGTTTTTCTTCTCAACAGGTAATTCTTTAAGATGTTTAGTCTTCAGTTGATTTATGTCTTCCTGGTGCGAAGTGTTGAGATCTTCTTTCTCGATTCGATGCTTTTCTCGGAGATACTTTTGACATGCAGAAATCCTCTGAGAAATTAAGATATTTTCATTTGGAATTAATGAAAATTATCTCCTATGAGGTCACCAAAGATATCCCTTATATTTTTTCAGCTTCAGCAGCACCTTTATAGTGAACCATCTCTTTAGCCATATGTTTCAATTGCTTTTGAGAGGCTTCAATTTCTATGAGTAAGTTTTTTTGCTGCACCGTCGAGATCGGTAAAAGGTTGAAGAGAAGTTAGGACTTCTTTGGAAGGCTCCTCGAGAGGAAAGACCACTGGGCTAGGTCGATGAATAAGAGCTAAGGTGGTTGTAGGAATAATAACCTCAGGAGATACGACTTCAGAGGTAGCGGGTGCAGACCTTCTACCAAGATTATGCAGATGATCTTGAATCTCGAGAATGATGGGATTTTCTTCTCCAGCAAGCTCTTGCAATTCGTTAAAGTTAATGAAACTGTCAGGATCGAAGTGTTCATCGCCTTGGTCATCTTCCACAATAATAGTTTCCCTTTGCTGGTTGGTAGCGTCTACAGGATTTCATTCATTTTCCTTTTGATAACTTTGCTAATTTTCTACAGCTATAACTCTGTTATCATCACACAGTATTTCTTCGATAATTTCTGTATCCTTATTCTGTTCCTTTCTTTTGGGTACTTTTCTTAGTGGTGCATTTCTTTTTTGAAGAAGAAATAGTTTACTTCTTTTTTGAAGAAGGTTAATCTTCTATGTCTTCTTCGATAATGGAAAGAGTGTTTTCTTTCATTTTTCTCTCTAAACCTCTTGGCTTCAGATCTGTTGAAGGGCTAGCACCAGATGGACTAGTTGCCTTTTATTCTTTTATCCTTTTTTATTTTGGGGAAGATGATTGTTTGATCTGTTACAAATTGGTAAGAACACTTTACAGTCAGGATGGACCAATATTCTGACAGATTGTCGAGGATTGGGTGACTTCATCAAATTTTCAAAAGAAAACACTCCAAATGTGATCGGGAATAGGTGAGTTTTGAGGAAGTTGATGGGTTCGAAGGCTGTGTGGAAACAATTATTCCACTCATTTTCAGCCCAAGCAGCAAGCTTAATGAAAGTTCCTTTTGCTTTTTCTCATCGAATTGCATAAAGCCTCGAAATTTCTATTCAAAACATAGAATTTGATAGCAAATGACATAAATCAGTTGAAATATATACTTTAGAGAAATAACATTAATAGACTTATGATTACTCCTCCAGACGAGGTTCAATCTTGATGGGTTGGCTTCATATATAGCTCTACCATTCTCCCATGCTCGTGAAATAAAGAAGAATTTATGCTTCCAAAATTTGTATGTTCCAATAGATGATCGATTATTTTTAAATCATCGTCCAACGTAAGATAATAAAACGGAAACACTAGTCCCTTTGATAATATGTTTGCAGATATGAAATCCTCGATGCAGATCGGAATTTTAGACAACCGGGAAGCCATGATTACAGAAAGCAGCGTGAACCATTGGTTTGGTGTCACTTGGGTTGGAAATAGATTCAAAAGCTCGAATTAGTCCACTAATATGGGGTCCAGGGGAAATCGAAGACCCCAGCTGATGATCTCTGGGTAGACCACCAATTCGTTTTTTTTACAATCTAAGGGTGTTTCACCTTTTTTGGGAAGACGAAGCGTAATGTCACCTTCCATTCCCCACTTCTTCTTTAGATCACTTGATTGGCTCTTTTCATAGTCATTATATAAAACGCTTTTTAGAGCCACTATATAGTTCGCATCGAGTGATCTCAAATTCTCACCTATTGATGCACGCTCCTCCTTGGATATTGTGATAAGAGCTTTCTTTTTCCTCGGTCTGCAAGATTTTTCTTCACCGATATCAATTATAAGTCTGTGCATGATTACGTATCATTGTCTTTAGATGACATTGAATGACCGTGGGACTTTTCTTGAGGTACGCGTGCATTTTCTTGGCTACAACCAAGACTCTATTGGGTTTCATCGGTATGTATATCTATATTTTAAAAGATATTTATGAGAACTAACATATATTTCATGTAATGACGTTATATTCATTAAAGTTTTAACGCGATGATTCTTTTGTTTTAAATATATCTAATGTTAATAATATTACATATTTTATAAGTATGTTTGACTGCTGGATATATGATAGTTTTCCAAGCTTTCAATATGCTTGAACGATAGATATAACAACCTGATACCAAAGCTTCTTAGTTGGTCACTGAATATGATGATTACTGTGAATGGGCAACCAAAGATCAGCTACCGCGATACTCACAACGGTCTCGTGGAGAATGATGTGAGTACATTATATTTTTTTATTTTTTTTATTTTTACGATTAATGTTTGATGTTTAATTGAATTATTATTGCAGGTTGTATTTTAGTCGGATCTGGACATGCGAGCTGACTTTTCGATCCAAGAGGCCCCTCTATTTTATTATCTCATTCGATATATGGACACCATCCAAATATACATGCCCGATAGAGTGATGAGGAACTTCAGATTGATTTGGGATAACTCTAATGCTTCTAATAACCCAGACTAAACCCGAAGAAGGAAAATCACCGTTGATACAGTGACAATACAAACATTTGACATGAGTCACGTTGATATTTACTTTTGTTGACCGTATCACAACTACCATATCCAAAACTGTAAATCTAGTTTCCTTAGTACATTGAGTATATTAGTCAGTATTTGTGGTATCTCATCACTCTAATAGTGATTGGTGATGGTGAAGCATTAGAGACGATTAATAAGATCATCCATATTAGAACTCTAGACGACTTCGTTGAAAAGAAACTAGTTTTTTACTTACCGAGTATTGAAGATCATGTCTCATTGGGTCGGTCTTACTACTCTAGGATTGAATATATTTTTTGCGTAGTTGTTTGTATCAGTTATATCGTATCGGCATATATGTTCACAATTGTTATTCGACTATGTTTATCAAATGTTTTTGTGGTCTTGTATCAAATGTTTTACGAGACATTCATCTATTTTAATAAATAAAATCTTTTTTTTACGGAATACTTGGTTAAATTAGAATTATATTACAATGTTTATCTCTTCCAACATTAAATGTTGGAAGTTGAAAACTTTTATCCTTTATAAAAAAATTAAATATGAACTATTTTTTTATAAAAAATAAAATATTAATTTAAAAAATAAAATTCAATTTTGTTAAGTTTAAAATATAATGTGAATAAACATTGATGATATATTTATTATGATTTATTCATTAACCTTAGTTTTATAAATAATAAAAATAAATTAATTTTTTTAATTTAAAATAAAAATATAAAATAAAAATTATAAAAACATGTTAAAATTTTAATTTGATAACCAATTCGAGAGAAGATAATTACACAGAGGATAGGGTAAAGAGGTATAAAAAACATATATTCCATAAAAGATCCATTTTCGTTATGAGTCTTCTTTTTCTCTTCGTCTCTTTGACTCTATCTTATCTCCCTGTGTCGATAGACTCTTCACCTCTTCCACTGATAGAAACAATTCTGCTCGGCGACGAACACAATTGAAGTCGTCGGTGGATTTCCGTTGGTTTCCTTTTTTGGGAGATCAAGAGGTTCGAAGTCGATGCTCAAGGAGTGTGCTGCGACCAACAAATATCCCAATCTCCATAAAGTTGTACAATCATATAGGTAGATCTCATTCTTCCATTTCCTTCGTTTTTTTTGTTCTTTTCCTGTTGAAGCTCGTCAGTATTGTAAGTGGGACATATGTTTTACGATGATCATATTTTAATGCTTTGCGGAATTAGGATTGAATAGTCAATGCGATCGGACTAAAATGATATTTCGCTAATTTAGAGATCGGAATAGTTGATATCTGGAAAGGAATGTGCAAAGCTTTGCGGATAAGAAATGGGTCACTGGATAGTTGCTAAATGCCAAGGGGTGTTTACATGGATTCTAATTGAGTTGCATGAATGCTGTTGTCTTCTTTGGTGTATTTGCTTTTTTTTGTTCTTAGGATATCATTTTTGTGAATTGTTACTCCAAAATTAGAATTGAGTAGGTTGCTAGAAACCTATTATCTTGTCCCATACTCTCAGTAGTCGGACTTACCTTAGAATCCATAGATACGTGTATCAAATTTTAAGCGGAAACGTTTGGGGATCAATGAGGATTATTGCAGTTAATTATGATTGTTTAGAACCAGGAAGACTACTTGGTATCCTTACATTTGTGTATAGAAAAATAATGTACTGTACTGGGGGAGTTGCAACTTTTAAGCCTATGTTTAAGGAAACAATACTAAAGATCATTTTGTGCACTCTTTATCCCCCATTGGTTAATACCTTCAGTTAGTTCTCCGCTTCAACAGCCAAAATAGTTTTCTTTCGCTCTTTCTTCTAAAAACTTCGTAGACATCCAAACAAGGGAAAACATTCATTTCCCATTTTATTTAACTCCTATTCACGGCCTTCCGAATTTTTCTTGAACCAACTGAAGCATGAGTTATAGAGCCTCCACAAATCATCAACCTTACTTATTTTTCTTTCGACTGAAGTACAGTGATTATGCAATGCAGAGAAGTCGACTCACGAACCTCGATTAAAGGATGAAGTAGGTTCGATTTCCCTATCCTGTTCCTGGTGTCACAAGCGATTCTCACCAGATTCTGAAGACATTCTTAGTCAAGCAGCGTTGATAATTAATGGAGCCAGCCTTGTCATTGTACTAGACAGTGAAGCTGACGAGCTGGTAACTTGCTTTCAACTAACAAGGTGTGATATTATATGCTTTTGGCTTATACATCTCGTAGTAAAAGGTATTCTAATTGTTTTTGGCAGCTCTTCGAGTTAGCATGTTACTGCTGAGTGGTGCTCTGCTGCCGAGTTGCTCCCCTGCAAGAGGCTGGAATCGTTTCCCTCGTAAAGCACCGAACCTCGGACTTGACTCTTGCAATTGGTGACGGTAATTGCTTCTTGGATAATATGAGTTTGATCAGACTCCAGATCAGGTAGACTTTTTGTATGTGTTATGGAGCTGATTTTACTGAATGCAATAGATGTCTTAATGATCCAAATGGCTGATGTTGGGGTTGGGATCAGCAGACAAAAGGCTCAGCAAGCTGTAATGTTGTCGGATTCTGCAATGAGACTGTTTAGATTTCTGGTTCCACTTTTACTGGTCCACAGGCATTGGACTACCAACCGGATGGGGTACAAGATTATTTTACAACTATTACAGAAATGCAGATGACGTTCTTGTATTGTTTTGGTAAGTTTAACTCTTTTCATTTGTTTAGCATAATTTGTTTTCATTTTTAAAAAAGTAGAAAACTTGTTTGGTTAATGAATAATAATTGGTTTCTCTAAACAACAGTATACATTTTGTGTAATAATATTTACATATATCAATATGCAAAGTATTGTCAACTTCGACTAGAAATTTATTTTCATTTTAATAGTCTAAAACATTGATAAAAAACACTGAAAATCAAAATCGGCGTGGTCTAAGTGTACTAGAAAACACTTCATTTTCAGCAACTAAACTTGTTTTCACACCAGTTTCCGCATTTAGTTAAAGTTTTCGCAAACAAAACAGACTTATAATTTGGATTTTAATGCTTGCTTCATATGTACAGGTACTTTATGTTTGCTTGCTTTACATTGACGACAGCGATCACGGACCGGAGCAGTGTGCTGTACCAACAGTTATTATTGGAATACTCGAGAAAGATCTTAGTAAAAAAAATACTTTTCAACTATCCTTAGCTCTACAGAGCTGGACACAGTACAACTCAAAATTGTTTCGGGTAACAATAGTTGACACAATATGGCAAAATGCAATCATGTTCTTTATCCTTCTGGTTCATATTGGGGCAGCACTATAGATGAATCGAGTATTGGAGATATTTGGACGATTGCGGTCGATTGTGAATTTGCCATGGATCATTTGGGGTTCTATTATTGCCGCCGTCATTTGGTGCAGGTATGAAGGTATCACTGGTGTTGTTGGAGGCTGGAAAGCGTTAGGTTACTTTTTGGTGGCTAATCATGTTAGTAAATCTAGTACATAAATCAGACTAAATTTACTCTTGTAGTTCTTCATTTGTTTTTAAATGTTAGTTAATTAATTAATTAATTTTGCAGAGGGATCTAAGTTATTAATAGTATTTTATTAATACAAAGAGCGTCCCAAAAATCTTGTTGGATTCTTTATTTTATGCTTTCATTATCTTGGATCCTCACTGGTATCTATAATAGAGAGCCATCAAAAGCCAAAAAGATACAGATACCAAAGTGTTTGTGTATATTCCAAATTGTTTTGGCTGGAATATAACAGCCATTGATAGTTATCCGGGTCATAGAGATAGACACTAAAACAAGTACAGATTTTTTTTAGTCACTTAGTACCCGTAACAATGGTTTCGTTTTCACAGGTAGCAAACGTCATAAAATGTTATTACATTGTTCGATTACTCTTAATCAGTACGTTTTAGGTATGGGTTAGTTATTTTTGAAAGATTTGCAAATCGGAGAACTAAAAAAACTTATTAAGAAACATTTGAAACCTAAAAAATGTACCGATTTTATATGATTAAAAAATATTTACAGCCAAACAAAAAGCAAGCAAATTTCACTAGCAATCGAATCGAAGATGTGAGCCGCTGCTAAATTAAAACTCAGTGATCAAGAACATTTTCACATTCCTTCGCAAACCTACCCTTCACTCGCTGCCTCTTATCTGCTCTTTCTTTCCTCGACTCGTATCGTACGGGGTTGTTATATCTGTAGGTTAAACGTTTAAAAACTATAATCCATATACTAATCGAAAAACACAACTTTTACCTCCGTTTATTCTTCTTTTCCTTGTAACGCTGCTTTGCATTTTCTCTATCCGGTGCTGTCATAGGCTTGGGATCAGTCACCGGAGCTGCAATAGCCATTCTACTTCTAACCACAGAAAGTTCATTGTCTACAGATTCCTGTCCCAAGCCAGATTTATCAATTCAATTGTATCCAACATGGATTCTTTTGTCCAAATTTTGATACAAATAAATTACTTCACAACGTTAGAATCGGATTGGCTTGTCTAACAATCCAAACCTGTCGATAACCATTTTTTTTGTCCAAATTGGATACTGAAAATGAAATACTATGCGGACAACTTACATCATGCGATCTTAAAGCCTCTTTTTCCGAGCTTATCTGGTTATGGTGGATGTTTTGTTTTTAAGCTCAAACTTGTTAGGTTTGAACTTGGTACCACCTCTTAATTTTCCAGAACCAAAATCCCATGTCTGTGAAACTCCGCCCTCATTAGATTCATCAGTACCACGCCGTACTTGTCCAGAATGAAAATCCAATATCTGAAGAAAGATTCAGCTTATAATATGGACCAAGAAATATAATCTCAAAGCCAACTTGGACTTTTACAATATTCAGAAACTTTACTATTAATCTATGCTTTTCATTTTGATTATCAGCTATAGCCTATAGGTATGTAACAATCACGTATCGAATCTAGGATTGTGTTATTGTAAATGTTACTGAAAACTGATTTATAATATGAAAACATAGAGTTCAAAATTTATAACTACCGAGCGAAGAAACACTTACCAAAGTATCTTCTTTTGAGTTTATTAGGGGCACTGGTTGATTCAGAAGCAAAGATGAAAATGACGGCGTCGGATGACTAAATAGACCACAACCATCACTATTAACACCCACATCAAAATTTTGAACATCCAGTGGCCATCCAGGGTTCTCCAATCGACTCTGCGCCATTCCACTGTCTATTCCTACTCTCCTTCCTTCACTATCTCCATCACCGTCGTCGTCTTCGTTCCCACTAACAGAATATTTCTCCATGTACTCTATCAACTGTTTATAAATAACATCCTTGAAATCCCGACAATTATGGTTTTCTTTTTTCTTGACCACCTCCATCAACAAATCATCGAAATTCTCATCGGGAAGATTCGCCATGCCACCTCCGGCCCATGACTCATCAAGAAACAACTCGTTCAATTTCTGGATCAATGAACTCGATCCGAATTCTTCTGCACCAAAAGTTTTTCTTTCTCCGATATCGATTCCCCACAGTTTTCCCAGCTCCACGGCCGACGGACAGCCCGAAAATCCTTTTACGGGAGCACGCTCGTGCGAAGCGTAAACGGAACAACCGTCTTCACCGTGGACGTGGGAGTCGCAGTCATGGCAGAGGGCAACGTTTTCGGTAGCGCAACGAACAGAGACCGGCAGTATGCCACAGTAGTTGCATATCTGAGATCGGAGGTGCCTGCCGGAGATAGCGCTATCCGCGTGAACCAGTCGGTCGCAGAGCAAACATATGTTGGCGGAGTCGGCTCTGCAGTATAGAACTGCAATATGTTGGTTGCAGAAATAGCAAGGTTGTGGTTTGGAATTCATTAGTGACAGAGTATAGTCCAAATAAGTAGTTTCACTGCAGTAGCCTACAAAAAACTTCTGAAACTCTTTTTTGATTTATCTTGTATTCAAAACAAAAACACTAATGAAATGCACTGAAGAAGCTAAAACTATGGATGGAAGGAAGTTGAAGTTTGGTTGACGATGAAAGCCAAAACTAGAGATAGGTCAGGTCATGTCATGCCCTTACCTTTTCAATTCTGTGTTGCTTAGGATTATATAGTGAACGAGTAGATGATAGAAAGTACGGATATTGTTGCAAATTGTACCCTTTTGTTAATTAAGGAAATCTATGGTGAAAGAGACCATATACGTTTTCGGATATGATATTATATGTTGCAGTGACTCTTCGGTCTCAACTGGGGATGTGGTGTGACGATGAGGCACACATTTCAACATCTCAACTTGCCAATTTTATAAACAGGTTACATGCTGCAAGTGGCTATGATGTTATAGGTTGCAGGTACGTCCAAACTTTCGAGTCTAAGCTCAGCAACTCGAGTCTGATTTAGGGAGATGGTGAGATCATGCACATTACATGCTGGTGGTGCAAGTGGCTACTGGTGGTGCAAGTGGCTACTGGTGGTGAATGTAAAATAAATTTATAAATAGAGAAAAATTATATGAATAAATACTAATATAAAATAAAAGTTAAAAAATTTCTAATTTACCGATAAATATTTTCACGATTTTGTGACGAATCAAACGATATAAATCGGTAAAGGAGGTAAAGGTTTAGGAAAGGGAGGAGCCAAGAGGCACAGGAAAGTGCTCCGTGATAACATCCAAGGAATCACAAAGCCCGCCATCCGTCGATTGGCAAGGAGAGGAGGCGTGAAGCGAATTAGCGGACTCATCTACGAAGAGACTCGTGGAGTCCTCAAGATCTTTCTCGAAAATGTGATTCGTGATGCTGTTACCTACACTGAGCACGCCAGGCGTAAGACGGTAACTGCCATGGATGTTGTCTATGCACTCAAGAGACAGGGAAGGACGCTCTACGGATTCGGTGGTTAGGTTCACTTTTGAATTAGGGTTTCCCAATCTTAAATGGTTTCAGTAGTTATTAAGTGGATTTATTTCTATCTGTTGTCGAATCATGTTTGTATTGGGCTTTGTTTTGGCTACATATTCTCCTAATGAAATGAAATGCGATTGAGACAAAAAAAAACGATATAAATCGGTAATTTTTAATTTCGATATAATGTCTTGTATTTTTTATTATTCCGATGATGATGGTTATAGCCATTGATTGGAGATTTTTTTTTTCAACTATATTGTCAAAGTAATGAACCATAATTAGAAAAAAAAGTTAATGTATAACCACCGAATGGAGATTCAAGCCTTTATTTATACTATTTACAATTCATTAATTAGAGCATTACATGTGTTACAACAACTTAAGAACTTATCTTGACGACTTATTAAATGATGACACATCTTTTTTAGTTGTAGTTGTTTGAATAACGTTTCTCGTTCATTTACTTCATCTTATATCTTCCTCGCAACATTTGTTTAAAAACTTCTTTATGACCCTTGTTTTAAGTCTACTAAAAACCGTCGCCTAATCACTTTTACTTGTCCCTCGATTAGTCACTTCTTTATGGTCTTCATCATCTAGAATTTTCTTGGTGACCATCGTCTAACCATTTCCATACACCTCTCGTCTAAGTCTTCCTGATGACCCTCATCTAACATCTCTTTATTTCTGGTTTCCTATCTTTTTATTAGTTATTGACTTGAATATACCTCGTCAATATAAGGAATATATTCTATCTAATGGATATATCTTTATCAATAACTGATAACGATGTAATTAGTCCAACCCAAATATGTGGCAAATCATCATTTTAAGACCCTAAAACTAAAAATATTTTGTCAAATACACAATTAACTACAAAAAAGCTAAATAGTTAGAGAAAAATAAGTTATAATCTCTTAGTATTTGGTAAATATCTATTATAACTCTATACATATAAACCCTCATCTAAATATATATATATATATATATATATATATATATATATATATATATATATATATATATATATATATATATATGTTTGTTGATGTTATTTGTTACAATACTTAAAAATATTCTCGAACCTCAGACTTATCACAAAGAGAAATGATAAGCTCAAGTTATAGTAGGGCATGAGGGAATAAATGAATTCTCTGAAGTAGAATATCACATGGATTCTTGTTAAAATCCAAAAAGTCAGAAGCTTACGGGATGTAAATGGATATTAAAGAGGAAGAAAATAATTTTAGGAGTTGAATCATCCATGTACAATGCTATATTGGTGGCAATGACTTTCCGTAAAATGAGAGTGTTGATTTTACTGAAATATTCTCATCGGTTATGAAACAAATCTCAATAAAAGTTATAGTATGAATCTTTACTAGATTAGATTTTGATCTAGTTTAAGTTGATACTACTATTATTTTTATGTATTGGTAATTAGATGAAGACATCTATGAGTCATCCATAAGGTTTTGAAGAAAGACATGAAGGCGACGTGTGTTTGTTGCATAGACCACTATATGCAGAAACAATCGTCGAGACAGTGGAATAAAAGAGTTGACTATTTCATTAAGTCAATCAACTATGGAATAAGCTGTTATGAAAACTAATTCAACTGAAATGGGGAAACATATACGAAATTGCATATTTTGTTATTGTTGTATGTTCATGACATACTTATAGCTGGGAAAACATAATGAATATTAAAACTTTGAAGAATCAACTAAAGATAGAAATTAAAATGAAAGATATGAGAGAAACCAAAAAGATTTTACGAATATACACTAAGAAGAGCATAATGAGGAGTTATTTATTCTTATGTCCAAGAGAATACATACATAAGGTTCTTATGAAGTTTGGAATGTACGAAGCTAGATATTTTGAAACTGATATTGGTGCTCAGTTAAATCTCAATGGTACCATACAAGAGATACATTATGGTAATGCCATTAAAATTATCATGTATGTTATGATTTCTATTATGTCAGATCTTACACACACAATTAGAGTTTTGAGCAGATTTATGGTTGATTTGGGAAGACCTCATTAGAATACTCTTAAATGGCTCATGGGATACTTGAAAGGTACATTAGATGTTTGAGTACGTTTTAATAAAAATCATGGATATGATGATACTCAAAGGGTACGTAGACTTTAATTTTGGAGGTTGTCTTGATACAAGTAAGTTAACTTTGGGCTATCTATTTATAGTATTTGGTGGAGTTGTTAGTTAGAGAGCTAGTCTACATAATATTTTTGCCTTCTCGTCTAGATAAGATAAATATATGGCTGCTACTAAAGCAATTAAAGATGTCATTTGGTTAAAGGGATTGTTAAATGAGATCATTGGTATGAAACAAAAAGTTATACTATATTATTATAAAGCTAGTGTTCTTCACTTGAATGAAGAATCTCAATTTCCATCAAAAGAAGAAACATGTAAATGTGAAGCCTAAATTCATAGAGATGGGATAGAGAAAGAGAAAGCTAAAGTTAAAAAGATTGAAACTGATGATGATCCATCGGGTCATCTCAAAGATATTGCGAATTTCAAAGCTTACCTACTGTATAAGACTTGTTTCATTCTGGAGTACAAGTGAGACAACGAATGATGGAATCATTCTGGAACATTGAGACAACGAATGATGGAATCACTAAGATAATATGTGAAAACTTTAAGTATATGATACCATTATAATGATTAGAAGCTATGAGGGCTGCCAAAAGGGTAGAGATGGGCACAAAAGAGAAGTCTAAGGCGTCAGTAGCTCATCATACTGACAATCCAAGGGAGCCTGAGCCCTCAAAAACCCATGTGAGCACGAAAAAGACTCATGCTAGCTCAAAAAAGTCTCACCGTTCTAAACCGGTGGAGAGTTGTGATTCAGACTCAGAATCTTCCAGCAGCTCCTCGGGTGAAGATGGAGTCGAAGAATCCCTGTCATCCAGCAGTGATGAAGACCGTTCTAAAAAGAAGTAAAAGTTAATAAAAAAGTACTAAAAAAAAGGGATAGGCATAGAAGGTTAAAGAGGCATATAGGCAAAGGATCGTCTCTTAGCCGGAGACACGTAGATCGGATGGTGATGGATCCTTTTGCCTTCCATGATGAACCAGGTATCTTTGCAACTCCTAATGAGGATACCATTTTCAGTCGTGGCCGGAATTAGAGACAATCTTCATTGTCCTCCAAGATCCTGTCCGGAAACCTTCCTAAGAGGTTTGACAGTACAAAAATGGAAAAATACGATGGCAGTAAAGACCCAGATAACCACTTGGAACAGTTCAAAAATTTCATGATGAATTTTGATGATGACGACAAGTTGCTTTGTAGAGCCTTCTCCCAATCATTTACGGGGAGTGCTCTGAAGTGGTACAATAGTTTGCCACAAGGCTGCATCAGAAATTTCGATACTTTTTGGGTGGCTTTTCAAAGACAGTTTGTTGGAAGTAAGGAGGTAAAGGGCAATGGAGACACGATTATCCATTGTGCCCAAGAACAAAACGAATCTCTAAAATAATACATAAGTCGTTTTGTAAACACCAAAAATGGGTTGGCTGATTGCTTTGAACAAGTAGCAATAGCTTCTCTAAGGCAGGGCTTAAACCCTGGAAACCTGGCTGATTCAGTAACCAGAAAAAAGGCCATGACATGGGGAGGTTTGCTGAATCAGGTCGGAAAGCAGATTAATGTCGATGAAACAAAGAAAACTAGGGTGCACAGGCAGGTGAGGTCTGCTCCAGCTGCACGGAATCCAAACCAAAACCAGTCCGGAAACAAGGCTAAGGAGGCCGGACAGAGTCATAACAGAGCCAAAGCTCAGTCTCAGCCAGCTGCTCCAGCTCAGAGTCAGCAATCTAGAAATAAACGAGGGCCTTGGGTTCAACCGGAGTGGTTTGCAGAATTAAAAGAAAACGTAGCCACCATTTATGACAAAACAAAAGACGAAGTACATTATAGAATGCCGGCTGCGTTACAGTCTCCTAGGGAGAGCCGCAAAAATTGTTTCTGCCAGTATCACAATGATACTGGCCATACCACTGAGGATTTTATTTCTTTGAAACAAGAAGTCCAGAATTTGATTTAAAGAGAAAAATTGGGAGCATATGTTAAAAGAAGGGGAGGAAATAGGCCTGATAACGCTCCTCGGGCAGATCCGAACAATGCAGGCACATCGGCTCTGGATGAGGCTATGGTCATAATCGAAAGGTTCGATGTAGAATCAGAATACTTGGACCTTGATCCAACCCGGAATAAAGTGGGGGTTATCGCAGAACATTGCAAGTCGGTGTTCGGACTTATCAACTTTTATTAGTCACTCACAATTTTTCGAGAAGACACAATGACAGCACCAACAACTTCTTCGAGAAAGAGGCATGTTCATACTTTAGCTACCCAACTGGAAGGAGGCATGACTTCCTATCAATCGCAGATTCCATTCCCCTTCATTGTTTTCGATGAGGCTGACTTGAGGGATATAGATGGTCCTCATGAAGATGATGTTGTCATATGAGCATCCATCGGGGGCAATGACATAAGACGAATTTTGGTGGACACTGGAAGTTCAGCCAATATTCTCTTTTTAACTTTCTACAAAAAATGAAGAATCCAGCAGTAATTCAGCGTTCGAACAGGTCAATTGTGGGTTTCACTAGAAGCTCAGCAGATGTGATCGGGGAGTTCGAGGAGGAGGTTTTGTTGAGTTAAGGCCCTTTTAAAAAGATGGTTAGAATACAGTTCGTCGTGGTCGATTGTCCCACTTGTTATAATGCTATTCTGGGGAGGTCTTGGCTCTCTAGGATGCATGCAGTGGCCTTAACAGTCCATCAATGTTAGAAATATGTTGTGCAAGGACAAGTGGGAGTTGTTCGGAGCAACCAAAAGGTAGCAAAAGAGTGTTATGCAACAGCACTGGCTCCTCATACGTTGGGGGAAGTTTGGATCAATGAGGAATAGCAGTTTGAGGGGCTTTCTGGGGAGAGGGTGAAATTGATGACCCTATAGAGACCCCTGGAGTTTTAATACCGATTGAAGAAGTTGAAACACACTCTTTGGCTGAAGGAAAAAGTGTCAAGATAGGATCCAAGATGACAGTGGGATTAAATGGTAAAATGTTAAAGTTCTTGAAAGACCATCAGCATGTTTTTGCTAAGTGCAATGCTGATGTTACCGGAGTACCAGCAGATATCATATCGCACCAACTTTCCATCCGAAGGGACGTAGCACATGTGATACAAAAGAGAAGAGCTTTTTCTAAGGAAAAGGCTGATGTCATAGTTCAAGAGGTCGACTGACTTACTAAAATGGGGCACATAAAGGAGTCTCAATATCTTTTATGGACAGCCAATCCGGTATTGGTAAAAAAGAAAAATGGCAAATGGCGTATGTGCATCGATTTTACAGATCTTGCGCAAAGGATTTATACCCGGTCCCCCGGATTGATCAGTTGGTGGATTCCACATCTGGAAACAAGCTCCTATCTTTTATGGATGATTTCTTCGGGTATAATCAAATTCAAGTGGATCAGAAGGATCAGGAACATACTACGTTTGTTACTGATAGGGGCCTTCATTGTTACAAGGTGATGCCATTTGGGTTAACAAATGTTAGGGCTACTTATCAGTGGTTGGTAAACAAGGCTTTTGCTGATCAAGTTGGAAGAAACATGGAAGTTTACATTGAGGACATGATGGTGAAAAGTGTGGACGAAGAACTACACTTGATAGATCTCCAAGAAACTTTTGCTAACTTAGGGAAAGTAAATTTGAAATTAAACCCAGAAAAGTGTGTGTTTGGAGTGCAGTCCGGGAAATTCATGGGGTATGTAATAAGTGAGCAAGGGATACAGCCTGATCCGGACCAACTTAATGCTTTACTGCAAATGGAGCCTCCTCGGAATGTTAAGGAAGTACAACGATTGACTGGGAGGTTGGCTACATTAAATCGATTCATTTCAAGGTCTTCGGACAGGTGTGCCCCGTTTTTTCAAACTTTGAAAGGTGTAAAGGACTTTGATTGGTCTTCACAATGTGATAAGGCCTTCGATGAAATCAAAAAGCATTTGTCCTCTCCCAAGACTTTGTTTAAACCCGTTGATGAAGAGACTCTTTTCATATACTTGACAGTCTCTAGTTGTGTCGTAAGTGCAGTATTGGTAAGGGAGGTAGATAATTATCCCCGTCCGGTGTATTACATTAGCAAGAGTTTTATTGGTGCAGAAAAACGCTATTTGAAGCTTGAAAAATTAGCGCTAGCTTTGGTGATTGCTGCGAGAAAGATGAGACTTTATTTTCAGGCTCATCCCATTATTGTCCGGACGTCTTTTCCCTTAAAAAAATGTTCTCCAAAAGGCCGACATTTCAAGTAGAATGACTAAGTGATCAGTAGAATTGGGAGACTACGATATTTATTTTGTCCCTCGGACATCAGTCAAAGCCCAAGCGGTGGAAGATTTCTTAGTTGAATTTCACTCAGATAGGGATACTAAGCAAACAACTGGTGTGAAAGACAAAAACGTCTGGGTCATCCGGACTGATGGTGGATCAAGTACCATGGGATGTGGTGCTGGGGTATGTTAGACCTCTCCGTACGGTGACAGAATGTACCAAGATATATGTTTTGCTTTCAGGGCTTCTAATAATGAGTCCAAATATGAAGCTGCTATAACTGGTTTGAAATTAGCTCTTATTTGTGGAGCCAAAATGGTCAAGTTAATGAGCGATTCTCAGCTTCTTATCCATCATGCACAAGGTCAATCCGAAGCCAAAAAGGAGCAGTTGGTTAAATACTTACTTCTTCTCAAAGAAGTGGTACTTAATTTCAAGAGCATCATCTATGAACACATACCCCGAACAGAAAATATACTGGCAGACTCCTTGACGACCATAGCCTATACTGAGTCCTACCCTTGGATTCATGTGCTGGAGTGCCCATCCATTCAAATAAATCCGGATAAGGGAGAAGAAAGTTTCAATATACAGATAAAACAGCCTCAAGATTGGAGATTTCCTCTCCTTCAATATCTCTCAGATGGCATCTTGCCTCCGGAAAAATCAATAGCAAGAAAAGTAAAATACAAGGCTCGTGGTTTTGTCATCCTAAGAGATATTCTTTATAAGAAGTCTTATAGTAAACCTCTCTTACGGTGTTTGGGGGTTGACGAGTCTCAAATAGTGCTCTCCGAGTTACATGATGGCGAGGGATCAGCTCACTGTGGATTCAGGTCTGTAACAAGAAGAGTTTTGTTAGATGGGTACTATTGGTCCTTCATAATGCAGGATGCTAGGGAGTTGGTAAAAAAGTGTGACCCATGCCAGAGATATAGCAATGAAATTCATATCCCAGCCATCCCTTTAGTGTCGATTTCTGAGCCAATACCTTTTGCTCGATGGGGGTTGGATCTAGTGGGACCTCTACCCATGGCATCCGGGAGGCGCAGAACTATAATCGTTGCTATTGATTACTTTTCAAAGTGGATCGAAGCAGCTCCATTGGCGGGTACGACATCAAAAGCTGTTATAAAATTCATTTTATCCAATATCTGTTGTAGATTTGGAATTCCACAAAAAATAACAACAGACAATGGGCCACAGTTTGACAGCAAAGAAATGGAGAGTTTTTGTGCCTCTAGAGGCATACAACATTGCTTCTCTTCTCCTTTCCACCCACAAGAAAATGGTCAGATCGAAGTGGCCAACATGACAATACTGTCCGATCTAAAGAAGAATTTAGAAGGGGCTTCTGGAAAATGGCCTAGTTATTTGCAAGAAGTTTTGTGGGCTTACCGGACCACTCCCGGGGCTGCAACATAAGAGTCTCCCTTTGCCTTAGTATATGGGATGGATGCCATAGCTCCCATAGAAGCTACTCTCCCTTCATTTCGAGTTCATAATTTTTCCAAACACGCTAAAGAGGTGGCAATCAGAGGCCATCTTGACTTAATAGAAGAAACAAAAGTTAAGGCTCACCTTAGAGCTGCACACTATCAAGGTTTGATGAGAAGCAGGTTTGCTTCTAAAGTTAAGAGAAGGGATTTTCAGCCAGGGGATAAGGTATTGAGAAATTTTTTTCTACATACTAAAGAGAAGCAGTTCAGTAAGTTGGCTCCAACTTGGGAAGGACTCTATGTGGTCATTGAAATGCTTAAGCCTGGGACATACCGCCTCCAAGACAAATATGGAAGGATTTTGAATCACCCCTGAGACATTGAACACCTCCGGTTGTACTTGGAATAGAAACTATGTACATATTTACTTGCTTAACAGTTCATGTAAATATTTGGGGGCATACTCTTTCCTACCCTGGTGGCGCGGGGAGGTTTTAATGAGGTGTCCGGGCTTTTTATAAAAGTTGATGCCTTCTTAAAAGATTCGGAGTGTTTCAATTAAAAGCTTTCTCTGAATTTTTTTATCTATAGCAGACCGGATTAAATTGGTGGAGTGATGACTACTTAAATATCGGTCATCGGAGAATTCGAACACTCTCACTTTAAAGTACTTGTGAAATAACTAAGGGCTGTTTAAACATTAGCCACCAAAATTGAAAAAAATCATGAAATGATGCAGGAGTTATGCAAAATGAAATTACTCATTAAAACATACGAAATTCCTTGGCCATCCAAGGAATTTGAGTTGTCAAAACAAGAAAGGTTTATCCAGAAAAGGACCGGACACGGTTACAAAAAATGCCTTGGCCATCCAAGGACTTTGGTTCAATCACAACAAAATTAAAAAGATAATTGATACCTTAAGACTGAGCCTTTGAAGATGGCTCAGCCTCACTTGGCTTTTTCATCTTTGGGTCATCATCCGGACTCTCCTCGGTCTCTTCTTCTTTATCACTGGTGTCCTCACTGGAGTAGTTGTACTTATCACCAACAGACATGGTATGATGAGGAATGTCTTCGTACTCCATAAATCGCCTCATTGGTATAAGCATCCATCCTTGCCTGGATTGTTTTCTCCTGCTCCCTCAACAAGTCAACCTTTTCTTGCTCAGCCTTGGACCCACTATTCTCAAGAGACACCTTGTCATTAGTTAAGGCCTGAATGGTGCTATCTTTGGCCTTCACCTCTTCTTTTGATGACCGAAGGTCTCTTTCCAGGACATATTGCTTTAGTTGGAGTTCTTTGACAACTCCTTCCGAAGTGGCTAACCTGTTGGCCAATTCCTCCTGACGTTTCTTCAACTCCTCATTCTCTTTCCTCAATGCCTCAGTATTTTGGCTGGCACTAAGAAGATCGCTAGACAGTTTCTGTTTGTCAGAATTAAGGGTGTTGATGATGGCTGACTGATTGCGTACTTGCTTTTCCAAAATAAGCAATGGCTGGACATTTCTCAGAATGGAGTGAGCAATGACATCCCTTTCACTTGAGACAGAAAAGACTTACCGATTGAATGTGACGGTGTTCGAAGAACTTGGGGGGAGGTAGGGCCCAGCAAAATCATCTCTGGAGAGGTTTTCAAAGTAGAGACGAAGCCCCTCAAGCCCAATAATGTCGACACAATCAATACTGATATCCCCTCCTCCAACTTCTCCGGTTTGAAAGTCACCGGGGATTTCTTCTGCTCGAGTAGGATGAGTAGGGTCAGCTGGAGGTAGTGGCTCTGGATCCCGGAGAGAAACCTCATCTCTCTTGGAAGTTTTCTTTCTCTTTGCGTGTCGGCCTTCACCTTCTGCTCCCCGTTTTCTGTCCCTTTTTTAGGACCTTTTGAAGTTTTGAAGACCCAGCAGCTTCCTTGGTGCTCTCGTGTTCCACCACCTATAGTAAGACATCATCGATTTGCCCTTGACCTTGTCCCTCGGGATTTGTTGGGACAGCTTCTTCCACCTCAGTAGGATTGGCCTCTGCCACACCTCGCCCGGCCTTAGCCTTTTTTCCCTTCATCTTGCTTGGGCTTTAGCTCTGCCCAGTTTTCCATCCTTTCCCTCTGTCTTCCGGAGGATCACTCCCGGAGGGGGTGGAGTAGTTAATTCGTCCCAAGAAAGATCCCTCTGGTCCGTTGTATTCCACAGATAGGATCTGGCTAGATTGCCTCCGGTAAAGCAGTTGTGGAAGCGGTTTGCCCATTTTTCAGCTGTCCAAGCATTCAGCTTGGCACAAGTAGTCTGCCCGGCCTCTAGGTAATCGTTGAAATCCTTGGGCAGAACTACCAAAAAGCAAAAGGAAAAAGAGTTAGATAAAAAAAATTATAAGTGAAAGAAGAAGTATCTGGTGAGATTATTACCATCACTTCGCCATCTGCCGGTGAGCATGCTTGGGCTGATACCAGCTTTAATTTTCTTTCCGTTCTCCCAAGCACCGCTGACGAGCAGAAATTGAGTCTACCAGCTTTTCTCTGACTCAAGTAAGTCATCCACTATCTTGTAATTGTCATCCATGTTGAAGTGATAGAAATGGATGACATGATTTCTGTAGAGGCTTGCCACAGCAGCAAATTGCTCCATCGGAAGAGGAATTCCAGAGAGCCTTGAGGCCATAATACATGCCATAAGGGTGAACCATGCATTACGACTTAGCTGGCTTGGGAAAAGCTTAATCAGATCGAAATATCTGAATATTTCTGGGTCCAAGGGAAACCTAAGTCCCCATTTGAATAGCTCAGCATAGAAGACAATCTCGTTGAGCTTACAATCCATGGGCGTCTCCAGATCGATTGGGATCCTTACTTTGACATTCTCTGAAATACCCCACTTTGTCCTTATCCGGACAAGTTCAGTTGTGTGAATGAAAGCGTACTTGATTTTCTGCATGGCCAGCAAGTATTTAACGTTTACCTTGTGAAAAACAAGGCCCCACCTTTCCCACAAGGCACTCCGGCAGGTCCGGATTCTTTAAACATACTTTTTCCTTGCCTTTGCTCTTCCTAGCCATGGCAGTTTCACTTGTTTGCCTGGAGACGTCAGTCTCGAAAGAGGCTTCTTCAATGTTATCCTCCATTACCATGGAGGGGTTGTCAGTTGTCTTAGGAAGAGAGGGGCTGGTGATTGGCTCAGTAGGCCCTTCGGATTGTTGATCATCCTTTCCCTCTTGGGGTCTAGAGTCCGGTTGGGGATCGGACCCGAAGGTCTCTTTTCGAAGACTTGAGCTAGTTGCCTCCGATCCGGACAGCTTGTCCTTGGAAGTTCTAATGGTTGCTTCTGACCCTATGGTTTTACTTTTTACCCCGGATTTCGAAGGCGCGGATTTTAGTTTAGGTTGTGTGCCAGCAGCCTGCCCTTTTACCAGACGACCCTTTCGTCTATCAACCAGCTTCTCCGGGGATATATCGGTATCTGACCCTATGGCAATAAATGGGGAAGGTTTCTTGAAACTTGTGACTGCCTGCCCTGGTTCAACAACAGGCTCTGACTCCTGGACCGATGAGCCTGAAACGATTGGTGAAAGGTTGGACTGGAACAACCTCCTAGTTTTAGCACTCTTAGTTGAAGAAGAACCCCGGTCAGGCTCTGAGCTTGGTGTTTCTGGTTTATTAACAGGGGAAACAGGGAGGCCTGCAGCGATGCGTCTTTCTCGTTCAACCTTTTGAGCCTTTTCCAACTCTGACAAATTGAGCCACCCACCATTTACTAAAGTGTTTCTTGCTGTGAATATAAACTCACACAAAAGAGAGGTTTTTTTAGAGATGAAAACTTTGAAGATTAACAGAGTAAAGATGAAGGAGATGATGAAACGGTGAAAAGCGAACTGATTTATAGTAAAAGAGCAAAAGATGCTTCGATTCCTAGGAGGATTCGAAAGGGTGGGTGCAATGATTAAAGGCGGCGCCGATGTCATTCGCATTAAATGAAGAAGTTACTTTTTGAAGCTAGTGGGAGCGCCATTCTAGGATAAAACGGCCGGTGTGGCGAATCAGAGAAGGACACATGTCCTACGATCTCTGGTAAAACTGTTCAGCTTCTAAGGGTTTCAATCTGTCCGGATAAAGTCGTTACATATTTTCGAAATTTCCGGACAAAGTTATGACTACACTTGAGCTATTTTTAGGTCTTGGCAAAGGCCTTCGAACACAACCTAAAAAAGGGGCTACTCATGAGTCCGAAATTTATTGTCACTCTTTATGAGGACCGTGCAGGGGAAATTCGGACAACATCCACCCACTGAACCATCCGAAGTGAACTAATGTACTAAAAACTTAATCACTTCATGACTAAGCTAATTATCTACATGCTTAAAACTAATGAGTCTTTGAACTCGACCCGAATCCATAAGTCAACCCGAAAGCCCATGTGGCCCATAATTAAGGGTATAAATACCTAACCACTTTCATTTAATGAGGGTAATGAAAATTAAATACAACCAGGCAGCTCAATTCTCCCTCTACACTCTATCCAAACATTAAATACCTTCAAAATACCACAAAACTCTGGACAAAGTTACCCTCAAACGAAAATAAACCTCACCAACAACTACTTAAGAACTTATCTTGACGATTTATTAAATGATGACACGTGTTTTTTAGTTTTAGTTGTTTTAACAACGTTTCTCGTTCACTTACTTCATCTTATATCTTCCTCGCAACATTTGTTTAAAAACTTCTTTGTGACACTTGTTTAAAGTCTAGGAAAAACCATCCCATGAACATTTTTGCTTGTCCCTCGTTTAGTCACTTCTTTATAACCCTCGCCTTAAGTCTTATGATGACCTTCTTCTTAATTACCATTACTTGTCCCTCATCTAGTAACTTTTTTATGGTCTTCATTGAAAGTCATTTATACGACCCTAATCTACTTACTTCTGCTGGCCTCTCGTTTAACTACTTCTTTATGACCATCGTCTAAAACCAACAGTGCAAGAACTATCAATACCTTAACCGTAGAGATAGATAATTTAGATGAACTTCTTAAAGAGAAAGAAGAAGAAAATAATTCTCTAAAGAATAATCAAGCCCAAGAGATAGCTGCAGTTATAGAGAAGTATGTTTCTAGTGTTGTGGATTCTTTGGAAAATAGGGATGAAGGTATCAAATTGGATATGGTTTTGCTATTTCGTGATATGTTTCCAAAGAAGAACCTTGGACCTTTGTTGAAGTTCATACCATATGAAGAGATATATTTGCATACCATGTCAGATGGTGATAAACATGGTTTCTCTTCACCAATTGAGTGTGGCTCTGATGAGGGAACTGATGAAAGTTCAAGCATCGAGGCCAAGAGTCCTAATAAAGATGATGGTAAGGAAAAAACCAAAGGAAACGAGCTCTAAGGTTACTGTGTTTACTTTTTATGTTTAAGACTAAAGTCTTTGGATGGCCAAGGCATTTTGTAATTTTCTTTCAAATTCTGTTCTTTGAACCAAAGTCCTTGGATGGCCAAGGAATTTTGTGTAGTGGTGGATCAGACATATTCCGATCAATGTGTAATATTAAGTTTCCCTTCGTATGTATTCTTTTCTCTTCTTATGTGTAGTTTTCAATTAGTATTTAATTCTTCTGATGTGTTTAATAAGTGTTTAATTCATTGAATCAACTCAAAGATATTTCATTTGAAGGATGAAAATGTTTAATAGATCCAACAACTTCAAAGATATTTTATTTGAAGAATGAAATTTTTTAATAGATCCAATCACTTCAAATATATTTCATTTGAAGGATGAAAATGTTTAATAGATCCGATCACTTCAAATATATTTCATTTGAAGGATGAAATTTTTTAATAGATCCGATCACTTCAAATATATTTTATTTGAAGGGTGAATTTTTTTAATAGATCTGATCACTTTAAAGATATATCATTTGAGGTCTTCCTATCTAACAACATTAATCTACTTATTAGTTTCCACTAAACTCAACAATGGCTAGAACTAAAGATGGAAAAGATAATTCAACAAAAGGATTCAAATTTTCTTCATGATTGATCAGTTAGGTTATGATTAATTTTGGTTAGATTAGAATTCAAATATGTTAATATATAGATTAAGATTGATATTGACGGTTGATTTGGGATATGAATCATTTATCTTAGTTGGATTTTGAAGATTTATGGTTTTAGTTTATCGCGTTAATACTTATTGGTTATTTATCATATGTACTGACAGTGCAAAGGCTCCGCACTTCCAGTATAAACCCTTTACATTTCTAGTCAGAACTCTTGCACTACAAGTGTAAGGGAATTTGTACTGTATATGCACACTCAAATCATTGTTAGTTCCAATCCCACTTACTGTTAGTGCAATAGGACATTCAAACCTATTGACTAGCTAATTTTTTAAGTGTACGCAGTCGACAAACAGACGACCCACCACTAGATATATCTCAACTGAGAAAAACTATAACGAAAGTTAAAGCCGTTTATAAAAAAAATATGTTTCTCAACCATTAGTATAATAGGGGCATGTGAGCTCAACGAGGAGCATACCAAACGGTTAATGCGCAAAATGAACTATATGGGAAAAAAATTATTGGATTCTCTAAAGGTGGTCATCCAATGGAGGTGGATCATTTAGAAGAAGTTTATCTAGAGGTGGTGGCGATGATGATGAGGATTTTGACAATGAGTCGAGTTTTTCTGCCAAGAATCCATTTGGTCCTCTTGTTTCTAATCTATATAAGTTCCACCAAAATATTCCTTTGAATGAGGTTTTAGACGAACAATGGGACTAGGAGACGAATACATTCAATTTTCTATTACGCGGAGATAGTTTATAACGAAATGAGACTTCAAGTATAGAAATATGAAGAATAAATAGCTTATGACAGATTGTAAAATGAGAGGAGGAAATTGGTATCTTGTATTTTTTTCAAGGACTAACACGCAATTATCCTATTTTCTATAACCGTTTCAGTTATGAGCTAAGTCTTTGCGCCTCTATATAAAGGCGAAGGCAAATCTGATAAAGGGGTTGGCTTGTTAAGTGAGATCATTTAAGCACTTTGATTTTCTCTTTATAAAATCTATTTATCTCTTTATAATCTGGCCTATGTCGATTAACTAAGGCAATCCAAGTAATCAAACTCACCAAATTGGCGAGTTCACTAGGGACCGATCAACAATTGGTGCCCTTTACTAGTTCAAATTTTATTGATCAATAAAAATAATCTTAAAGAAGCGAATCCATAAAATGACTTGTTGGTTCGATCAGCTGTCGAAACGCTGAAAAAATATTTACAGAGGACAAATGATAGATAAAAAATGTTTACTCCGATTCACCAGATACGATCTGAGATAGAGTTACAAATGAATCAGCTTCCGGATAAGATAAATGCTATGAATGAGGAATACGATCAGAGAGAGCATGAGATTCAGTCGACAAGGCTGAAATCTAAGGTCAGGCAAATGAATGACCAAAATGATGTTGGTGGTCAATCTGATCGATCTTGCATCGATCGTCAAGTCAGAAGCAAACAAAAAAAAACACGCTTCAAAGCGCCAAAAGAATGTCATTCTTCTCGAAAAGAAAGGAAAGATAAACAAAGGTATATTATATCTAGTGATGAGGGATTGAAAACTCTGGATCAGGTTTTAATATATATATCGCGGATCTTCGAAAGAAGAGAAGGATCAACATCACAAATCTAATAAAGAACATAAAATGCTAGAAGAGATAGTGTACCTCGATATTTGGGGAGTCTAACTGGTGTGAAGAAAATACGTTTAATCAGTATAATGGGGATACAATCATCCAATGCAAGAAAGCAGTTGGAGAAAAGTTGAAAGATTATACAAAGCGCTTTGTCTTGACAAAAGAAAGTCTGGATAATTGTGAAGAACTGGTGGCGATGGCAGGTTTTTTCCAAGGGTTACTGCCAGGAGATCTGGCTAATGAAACAACAAAAAGAAGAGCCTTAAATTTTAGGGCTTTAATGGCTCAAGTGAAGGACCAAATTAAGGTTGAAGAATCAACCATGGGTCGAGGGGCAGCAATTAACATTCCAAAGAATTCGAGGCAGACGCCCCATAATCGGGGGCAATCTTTAAATTCTGCCCAACAAGCCCGTCCGAGGAACAAGAACTTACCACCTCAAACTGGAGTTTAATCAAATAAAAATACATCATATCAATTTAATAGAACAAGGCGAAATTAATGGATAATGCCTGAATACTATGCAGATCTGACAAAAAAATTGGCTGCAATCTTTGATAAAACTAAAGGATATGTAAACTTCAAAAAGCCCGCTCCAATCAACAGGTATAGGGCGGAGGGAAACAACAAGTTTTGTAGTATCACAATGATTTTGGCCATGATACTTTTGATTGCATCTCTTTGAAGAAGGAAGTTCAAACTTTGATTGAAAATGGGAAGTTATTGACCTATGTAAAAGCTCAGAGCAATGCATCAAAAAATCCCAGAGCATCGACTTCACAACCAACCAATCTAGGTGCGCAGGCTGAAAATGTGATGATCCTGGATTCAAAGTTTGATGATTTGGATGTTGCGTCCGAATACTTGGACATGGATCCAGATCAGTTAATTTTGATGGCAGTGGAAGAACCAGTAAAGAAAGGCCATGTTTGAAGCTTGTGTGAGTATTTTGAGTCTTTGGCAATTTTTGGGGGTGATTCCATGACTGGAAACACTGATAGCTTTGAGAAAGACATATTGTGAGTTTGGCTACTGAGATGAAAGGAAAAATGTCTACTTATTTGTATGGAAAGCGAGAAATTCCCTTTATCATTTTCGATGAAGATTATTTAAGGGGTACTGTATGGACACATGAGGATGCAATGGTCATTGATGCAGAAATTGTGGGCGTTGAGATTCGACGCATACTGATAGATACTGGGAGTTTGCAAACGTTCTTTTTGAAGTTACTTATGATAGTTAGCGCAAGCCTCCTTGGATTTCCCAGTGAGAGCGCACTATTGGTTTTACTTGAGTAACTGCGCGTGTAATAGGAGAATTCGAGGGGGAGGTAAATATAGGAAATTGACCTTTTCAGAAGAAGGTTCAGGTGTTTCTCATAGTGGTGGACTGTCCAACAAACTATAATGCCATTTTTGGAAGATACTGGTTGTCAAGAATGTATGGTGTTGTATCAACTGTTCATCAATATTTCAAGTATGTCATTGGAGACCGTATAGGGGTCGTCATGAGCGACCAAAAGGTTTCCAAGGAATGTTACACCACTATACTTTGGATTCGAGGATCCAATAATGGTGATATGATGAATGAATAACAATCAGGGAGGTTGACCTTGGAGTTTTAGGAAAGGATTGACGATGCGAGGGAAACCCCAGGGTCATTGACAGTAAGTGAAGAAATAGAGAAATATACTTTTTCTGAGGGAAGAGTACTTCGGACAGGAACCTTACTGACTCTAATTCTACGTCAGTAACTCTTACAATTTTTATCCCTTAATTTGGATGTTTTCGTTTGGAAAACATAGGACGTGATATGAGTGTCAATTGAAGTAATATGCCATAACATAGTTATTAATCTGAAGATGAAACCTGTTATTAAAAAAGACAGGCATTTTCATCAGAAAAGGCAGAGGCTATTAATTCTGAAGTAGATTGGTTATCGAAGGTCGGACATATAAGGGAGTAACAGTATCCCTTATGGACTATATATCCAGAAGTGGTAAAGAAGAAGAATGAAAAGTGGAGAATGTGTGTTGATTTTACATACTTAAATCGAGCATGTCCTAAAGACCAATTTTTAATCAAAATATTACCTTTTATGGATGCTTTTTCAGGATATAATCAGATTCATATGGATCCAAAGGATCAAGAATGTACGACTTTCATCACTGATAGAGGCTTACATTGTTATAGAGTTATGCCTTTTGGATTGAAAAATGTTGGGGCCACCTACCAAAAATTGATGAATAAATGATTTGCTGCCCATATCAGAAGAAACATTTATGTACTTTAGAGGAGATATTTATGAATTTAAAGGCAATAAGGCTGAAATTGAATCCAGAAAAATGTACTTTTAGAGTTTGATTAGGGAAATTCATGTGTTATATTATTAGTGAAAAAGAGATAGAAGTTGATTCAGAACAGTTACAAGCTGTAGTATCAATGAAATCGCCTCGAACTATCATGCTTTTGGCTATATAGTATTAGATGGAGTTTTGTATAAGAAAGCATTGAGTAGGCCATTACTACGATGTTTGAATAGACAAGAATCACATGAGGTTTTATTGGAGTTGCATGATGGAGAAAGATCAGTGCATTGTGGGTTTAAGGCATTAACTCGTCGAGTTCTGCTTGCAGGTTTTTATTGGCCCTCGATTATGAACGATGCTAAGAATTTGGTTCAAAGTTGTAATATTTGTCAAAGGGTTGCTAATTCTATCTATAAACCAACAGTTCCACTTATGTCTATTACCGAAGCCATTCATTTTGATAGATGGGGAATAGATCTAGTAGGACCTTTGTCGATGGCTTATGGAGGAAGACAAATAATAATTGTTGCAGTGGATTATTTTCCAAAGTGGACGGAAACAGAGCCATTATCTGGAACAAAAGCTAAAAATGTGATTAAATTCATTGTAAACCGTATTTGTTGTCGTTTTGGAGTCCCTCGAAGGATTACTACAAAAAATGGTCCTCAATTTAATAATAAAGAAATAGATTCATTCTGTGCTTCGAAAAGAATCAAGCAATGTTTTTCAACACCTTTTCATCCCCAAAAAATATACAAGTTGAGGTAACATACAAGTCTATTTTGAAAGGTTTGAAGAAGAATTTAATAGGAGAAGTGGGAAAGTGGCCTAATTATTTGCAAGAGGTACTTTGGGCTTATCGAACGAATCCCAAGGAGGCTACTAAAGAGACTCATTTTACTTTAGCGTATGGAATGGATGCTGTTAGTCATGTGGAATCTACTTTTTCATCTTTTAGAATAACTCAATATTCTAAAGAGTTGAATGACGAAGCTAAATGAGTGAGTTTGGATTTGATTGATGAGAAAATAGTTGAAGCTCATTTAAATGTAATTCATTATCAAACTTTTATGAGAAATAAATATAATTCCAGGGTGAAAAGGAGGGAGTTTAAGCTAGATAATAAAGTGTTGAGAAAGGTATCCCTACATACCAAAGAAGAAAGTCTCGGTAAGATGGCCCCGAATCGAGAAAGACTTTATACGGTTGCTGAAAGGATAAATTCGGGTTCTTATCACCTTTGTGATAGTCAGATTAGGATGCTTCAACATCCGTGGAATATACAACATCTAAATACTGGGAATGAATGTGTTGTATTTTGAAATTTTTTTCTTTGATTGATTAGCGCACTCTTTCATATCCTGTTGGCCCAAAGAGTTTTTAATGAGGTATATTATGTACATATTCAAAGTTATCAAGAAAATTCATTTTTGGCCAATGGTTGTTTACCACTTCTTATTTAAAAATATTTTGGTAACTTATTAAAGGCTGATCATCTCTGAGGTTGACTAGGAGTAGAATATTCCAAAGTGTTGAATACACTTTTCGAAGAAACAACCATGTTCGAAGTGTTACGTTAATTAAACACTCTATGATGTTCGAAGTGTTACGTTCATTAAATATTCTATGATGTTCGAAGTGTTACGTTCATTAAACACTTTATCATGTTCGAAGTGTTACATTCATTAAACACTCTATGATGTTCGAAGTGTTACGTTCATTAAACACTATGTGATGATTTGAAGTGTTACGTTTATTAGAAACTTTATTATGTTTATATCTCGAATAATAAATATAAATAACAATCAAATGTAAATATAACTTAAAATGAGAAATGGAGCATAAAAAAACCTTTGTTATTCAAATTAATTCGACTTGCACAAAAAGTTACAACGATGATATGACAGGTACAAAAACCAAAAGATAATAAAATTACTCATCCTCAAAGCTTTCTTCAGACTCTTCCATTTTGGATGATGAACTTAGAATATGATCGAAAGCTTCGCTAGGGAACCATTCGACGAGAATCTCACTCCAAAAGCTGGAAAGATCCATTTTAGGATATGTGGCATGAATTTCTCGAAGGAGTGTGATGAATTTTTGTTCTTTCCCATTATTGATAGCTGCCAACATGTATTTTGTACACTCATCTTGAGCAACAGTGAGAAAAAGTTTCTTTTCTTTATCAAATTGAGTTTTGAGAGTGGTCATCTCATCGGTTAATTTTTTATTTTCTGCTTCAGTTTTGACAAGAGAAGTATGAAGGTCATCAAATTTTTTCTTCTCAACAGCTAATTCTTCAAGATGTTTAGTCTTCAGTTGATTTATGTCTTCCTGGTGTGAAGTGTTGAGATCTTCTTTCTCGATTCGATGCTTTTCTCGGAGATACTTTTGACATGCAGAAATCCTCTGAGAAATTACGATATTTCCATTTAGAATTAATGAAAATTATCTCCTATGAGGTCACCAAAGATATCCCTTATATTTTTTCAGCTTCAGCAGCACCTTTATAGTGAACCATCTCTTTAGCCATATGTTTCAATTGCTTTTGAGAGGCTTCAATTTCTTTGAGTAAGTTTTTTCGCTGCACCGTCGAGATCGGTAAAAGGTTGAAGACCAGTTAGGACTTCTTTGGAAGGCTCCTCGGGAGGAAAGACCACTGGGCTAGGTCGATGAATAAGAGCTAAGGTGGTTGTAGGAATAATAACCTCAGGAGATACGGCTTCAGAGGTAGCGGGTGCAGACCTTCTACCAAGATTATGCAGATGATCTTGAATCTCGAGAATGATGGGATTTTCTTCTCCAGCAAGCTCTTGCAATTCGTTAAAGTTAATGAAACTGTCAGGATCGAAGTGTTCATCGCCTTGGTCATCTTCCACAATAATAGTTTCCCTTTACTGGTTGGTAGCGTCTACATGATTTTATTCATTTTCCTTTTGATAACTTTGCTGATTTTCTACAGCTATAACTCTGTTATCATCAGACAGTATTTCTTCGACAATTTCTGTATCCTTATTTTTCCCTTTCTTTTGGGTACTTTTCTTAGTGGTGCCTTTCTTTTTCGAAGGAGAAATAGTTTACTTCTTTTCTGAAGAAGGTTAATCTTCTACTTCTTCTTCGATAGTGGAGAGAGTGTTTTCTTTCATTTTTCTCTTTAAACCTCTTGGCTTCAGATCTGTTGAAGGGCTAGCACCAGATGTACTAGTTGCCTTTTATTCTTTTTTTCCTTTTTATTTTGGGGAAGATGATTGTTTGATCTGTTAAAAATTGGTAAGAAAACTTTACAGTCAGGATGGAGCAATATTCTGACAGATTGTCGAGGATTGGGTGACTTCATCAAATTTTCAAGAGAAAAAGCTCCAAATGTGATTGGGAATAGGTGAGTTTTGAGGAAGTTGATGGGTTCGAATGCTGTGTGGAAATAATTATTCCGCTCCTTTTCAGCCCAAGCAACAAGCTTAATGAAAGTTTCCTTTGCTTTTTCTCATCGAATTGCATAAAGCCTCGAAATTTCTATTCAAAATATAGAAGTTGATAGCAAATGACATAAATCAGTTGAAATATATACATTAGAGAAATAACATTAAAAGACTTATGATTACTCCTCCAGACGAGGTTCAATCTTGATGGGTTGGCTTCATATATAGCTCTACCATTCTCCCATGCTCGTGAAATAAAGAAGAATTTATGCTTCCAAAATTTGTATGTTCCAATAGATGATCGATTATTTTTAAATCATCGTCCAACGTAAGATAATAAAACGGAAACACTAGTCCCTTTGATAATATGTTTGCAGATATGAAATCCTCGATGCAGATCGGAATTTTAGACAACCGGGAAGCCATGATTACAGAAAGCAGCGTGAACCATTGGTTTGGTGTCACTTGGGTTGGAAATAGATTCAAAAGCTCGAATTAGTCCACTAATATGGGGTCCAGGGGAAATCGAAGACCCCAGCTGATGATCTCTGGGTAGACCACCAATTCGTTTTTTTTACAATCTAAGGGTGTTTCACCTTTTTTGGGAAGACGAAGCGTAATGTTACCTTCCATTCCCCACTTCTTCTTTAGATCACTTGATTGGCTCTTTTCGTAGTCATTATATAAAACGCTTTTTAGAGCCACTATATAGTTCGCATCGAGTGATCTCAAATTCTCACCTATTGATGCACGCTCCTCCTTGGATATTGTGATAAGAGCTTTCTTTTTCCTCGGTCTGCAAGATTTTTCTTCACCGATATCAATTATAAGTCTGTGCATGATTACGTATCATTGTCTTTAGATGACATTGAATGACCGTGGGACTTTTCTTGAGGTACGCGTGCATTTTCTTGGCTACAACCAAGACTCTATTGGGTTTCATCGGTATGTATATCTATATTTTAAAAGATATTTATGAGAACTAACATACATTTCATGTAATGACGTTATATTCATTAAAGTTTTAACGCGATGATTCTTTTGTTTTAAATATATCTAATGTTAATAATATTACATATTTTATAAGTATGTTTGACTGCTGGATATATGATAGTTTTCCAAGCTTTCAATATGCTTGAACGATAGATATAACAACCTGATACCAAAGCTTCTTAGTTGGTCACTGAATATGATGATTACTGTGAATGGGCAACCAAAGATCAGCTACCGCGATACTCACAACGGTCTCGTGGAGAATGATGTGAGTACATTATATTTTTTTATTTTTTTTATTTTTACGATTAATGTTTGATGTTTAATTGAATTATTATTGCAGGTTGTATTTTAGTCGGATCTGGACATGCGAGCTGACTTTTCGATCCAAGAGGCCCCTCTATTTTATTATCTCATTCGATATATGGACACCATCCAAATATACATGCCCGATAGAGTGATGAGGAACTTCAGATTGATTCGGGATAACTCTAATGCTTCTAATAACCCAGACTAAACCCGAAGAAGGAAAATCACCGTTGATACAGTGACAATACAAACATTTGACATGAGTCACGTTGATATTTACTTTTGTTGACCGTATCACAACTACCATATCCAAAACTGTAAATCTAGTTTCCTTAGTACATTGAGTATATTAGTGAGTATTTGTGGTATCTCATCACTCTAACAGTGATTGGTGATGGTGAAGCATTAGAGACGATTAATAAGATCATCCATATTAGAACTCTAGACGACTCCGTTGAAAAGAAACTAGTTTTTTACTTACCGAGTATTGAAGATCATGTCTCATTAGGTCGGTCTTACTATTCTAGAATTGAATATTTTTTTTGCGTAGTTGTTTGTATCAGTTATATCGTATCAGCATATATGTTCACAACTGTTATTCGATTATGTTTATCAAATGTTTTTGTGGTCTTGTATCAAATGTTTTATGAGACATTCATCTATTTTAATAAATAAAATCCTTTTTTTACGAAATACTTGGTTAAATTAGAATTCTATTACAATGTTTATCTCTTCCAACATTAAATGTTGGAAGTTGAAAACTTTTATCCTTTATAAAAAAAATTAAATATGAACTATTTTTTAGAAGAAATAAAATATTAATTTAAAAAATAAAATTCAATTTTGTTAAGTTTAAAATATAATGTGAATAAACATTGATGATATATTTATTATGATTTATTCATTAACCTTAGTTTTATAAATAATAAAAATGAATTAATTTCTTTAATTTAAAATAAAAATTATAAAAACATGTTAAAATTTTAATTTGATAACCAATTCGAGAGAAGATAATTACACAGAGGATAGGGTAAAGAGGTATAAAAAACATATATTCCATAAAAGATCCCTTTTCGTTATGAGTCTTCTTTTTCTCACCTCAAGATCTAAGTAACGCTTCGTCTCTTTGACTCTATCTTTTCTCCCTGTGTCGATAGACTCTTCACCTCTTCCACTGATAGAAACAATTCTGCTCGGCGACGAACACAATTGAAGTCGTCGATGGATTTCCGTTGGTTTCCTTTTTTTGGGAGATCAAGAGGTTCGAAGTCGATGCTCAAGGAGTGTGCTGCGACCAACAAATATCTCAATCTCCATAAAGTTGTACAATCATATAGGTAGATCTCATTCTTCCATTTCCTTCGTTTTTTTTTGTTCTTTTCCGGTTGAAGCTCGTCAGTATTGTAAGTGGGACATATGTTTTACGATGATCATATTTTGATGCTTTGCGGAATTAGTATTGAATAGTCAATGCGATCGGACTAAAATGATATTTCGCTAATTTAGAGATCGGAATAGTTGATATCTGGAAAGGAATGTGCAAAGCTTTGCGGATAAGAAATGGGTCACTGGATAGTAGCTAGATGCCAAGGAGTGTTTACATGGATTATCCATTGAGTTGTATGAATGTTGTTGTCTTCTTTGGTGTATTTGCCTTTTTTTGTTCGTAGGATATCATTTTTGTGAATTGTTACTCCAAAATTAGAATTGAGTAGGTTGCTAGAAACCTATTATCTTGTCCCATACTCTCAGTAGTCGGACTTACCTTAGAATCCATAGATACGTCTATCAAATTTTAAGCGGAAACGTTTGGGGATCAATGAGGATTATTGCAGTTAATTATGATTGTTTAGAACCAGGAAGACTACTTGGTATCCTTACATTTGTGTATAGAAAAATAATGTACTGTACTGGGGGAGTTGCAACTTTTAAGCCTATGTTTAAGGAAACAATACTAAAGATCATTTTGTGCACTCTTTATCCCCCATTGGTTAATACCTTCAGTTAGTTCTCCGCTTCAACAGCCAAAATAGTTTTCTTTCGCTCTTTCTTCTAAAAACTTCGTAGACATCCAAACAAGGGAAAACATTCATTTCCCATTTTATTTAACTCCTATTCACGGCCTTCCGAATTTTTCTTGAACCAACTGAAGCATGAGTTATAGAGCCTCCACAAATCATCAACCTTACTTATTTTTCTTTCGACTGTTGTACAGTGATTATGCAATGCAGAGAATTCGACTCACGAACCTCGATTAAAGGCTGAAGTAGGTTCGATTTCCCTATCCTGTTCCTGGTGTCACAAGCGATTCTCACCAGATTCTGAAGACATTCTTAGTCAAGCAGCGTTGATAATTAATGGAGCCAGCCTTGTCATTGTACTAGACAGTGAAGCTGACGAGCTGGTAACTTGCTTTCAACTAACAAGGTGTGATATTATATGCTTTTGGCTTATACATCTCGTAGTAAAAGGTATTCTTTTTGTTTTTGGCAGCTCTTCGAGTTAGCATGTTACTGCTGAGTGGTGCTCTGCTGCCGAGTTGCTCCCCTGCAAAAGGCTGGAATCGTTTCCCTCGTAAAGCACCGAACCTCGGACTTGACTCTTGCAATTGGTGACGGTAATTGCTTCTTGGATAATATGAGTTTGATCAGACTCCAGATCAGGTAGACTTTTTGTATGTGTTATGGAGCTGATTTTACTGAATGCAATAGATGTAGGTGCTAATGATGTCTTAATGATCCAAATGGCTGATGTTGGGGTTGGGATCAGCAGACAAAAGGGTCAGCAAGCTGTAATGCTGTCAGATTCTGCAATGAGACTGTTTAGATTTCCGGTTCCACTTTTACTGGTCCACCGGCATTGGGACTACCAACCGGATGGGGTACAAGATTATTTTACAACATTTACAGAAATGCAGATGACGTTCTTGTATTGTTTTGGTAAGTTTAACTCTTTTCATTTGTTTAGCATAATTTGTTTTCATTTTTAAAAAAGTAGAAAACTTGTTTGGTTAATGAATAATAATTGGTTTCTCTAAACAACAGTATACATTTTGTGTAATAATATTTACATATATCAATATGCAAAGTATTGTCAACTTCGACTATAAATTTATTTTCATTTTAATAGTCTAAAACATTGATAAAAAACTCTGAAATCAAAATCGGTGTGGTCTAAGTGTACTAGAAAACACTTCATTTTCAGCAACTAAACTTGTTTTCACACCAGTTTCCGCATTTAGTTAAAGTTTTCGCAAACAAAACAGACTTATAATTTGGATTTTAATGCTTGCTTCATATGTACAGGTACTTTATGTTTGCTTGCTTTACATTGACGACAACGATCACGGACCGGAGCAGTGTGCTGTACCAACAGTTATTATTGGAATACTCGAGAAAGATCTTAGTAAAAAAATACTTTTCAACTATCCTTAGCTCCACAGAGCTGGACACGGTACGACTCAAAATTGTTTCGGGTAACAATAGTTGACACAATATGGCAAAATGCAATCATCTTCTTTATCCTTCTGGTTGATATTGGGGCTGCACTATAGATGAATCTAGTATTGGAGATATTTAGACGATTACGGTCGATTGTGTGGTGAATTTGCCATGGATCATTTGGGGTTCTATTATTGCCGCCGTCATTTGGTGCAGGTATGAAGGTATCACTGGTGTTGTTGGAGGCTGGAAAGCGTTAGGTTACTTTTTGGTGGCTAATCATGTTAGTAAATGTAGTACATAAATCAGACTAACTTTACTCTTGTACTTCTTCATTTGTTTTTAAATGTTAGATAATTAATTAATTAACTTTGCAGAGGGATCTAAGTTATTAATAATATTTTATTAATACAAAGAGCGTCCCAAAAATCCTGTTGGATTCTTTATTTTATGCTTTCATTATCTTGGATCCTCACTGGTTGTATCTATAATAGAGAGCCATCAAAAGCCAAAAAGATACAGATACCAAAGTGTTTGTGTATATTCCAAATTGTTTTGGCTGGAATATAACAGCCATTGATAGTTATCCGGGTCATAGAGATAGACAGTAAAACAAGTACAGATTTTTTTTTGAGTCACTTAGTACCCGTAACAATGGTTTCGTTTTCACAGGTCATAAAATGTTATTACATTGTTCGATTACTCTTAATCAGTACGTTTTAGGTATGGGTTAGTTATTTTTGAAAGATTTGCAAATCGGAGAACTAAAAAAACTTATTAAGAAACATTTGAAACCTAAAAAATGTACCGATTTTATATGATTAAAAAATATTTACAGCCAAACAAAAAGCAAGCAAATTTCACTAGCAATCGAATCGAAGATGTGAGCCGCTGCTAAATTAAAACTTAGTGATCAAGAACATTTTCACATTCCTTCGCAAACCTACCCTTCACTCGCTGCCTCTTATCTGCTCTTTCTTTCCTCGACTCGTATCGTACGGGGTTGTCATATCTGTAGGTTAAACGGTTAAAAACTATAATCCATATACTAATCGAAAAACACAACTTTTACCTCCGTTTATTCTTCTTTTCCTTGTAACGCTGCTTTGCATTTTCTCTATCCGGTGCTGTCATAGGCTTGGGATCAGTCACCGGAGCTGCAATAGCCATTCTACTTCTAACCACAGAAAGTTCATTGTCTACAGATTCCTGTCCCAAGCGAGAGTTATCAGCAATCCAATTCAATTGTATCCAACATGGATTCTTTTGTCCAAATTTTGATACAAATATATTACTTCACAACGTTAGAATCGGATTGGCTTGTCTAACAATCCAAACCTGTCAATAACCATTTTTTGTCCAAATTGGATACTGAAAATGAAATACTATGCGGACAACTTACATCATGCGATCTTAAAGCCTCTTTTTCCGAGCTTATCTGGTTATTGGTGGATGTTTTGTTTTTAAGCTCAAACTGGTTAGGTTTGAACTTGGTACCACGTCTTAATTTTCCAGAACCAATATCCCATGTCTGTGAAACTCCGCCCTCATTAGATTCATCAGTACCACGCCGTAATTGTCCAGAATGAAAATCCAATATCTGAAGAAAGATTCAGCTTATAATATGGACCAACAAATATAATCTCAAAGCCAACTTGGACTTTTACAATATTCAGAAACTTTACTATTAATCGCAACCACAAAATCTATGCTTTTCATTTTGATTATCAGCTATAGCCTATAGGTATGTAACAATCACGTATCGAATCTAGGATTGTGTTATTGTAAATGTTACTGAAAACTGATTTATAATATGAAAACATAGAGTTCAAAATTTATAACTACCGAGCGAAGAAACACTTACCAAAGTATCTTCTTTTGAGTTTATTAGGGGCACTGGTTGATTCAGAAGCAAAGATGAAAATGACGGCGTCGGATGACTAAATAGACCACAACCATCACTATTAACACCCACATCAAAATTTTGAACATCCAGCGGCCATCCAGGGTTCTCCAATCGACTCTGCGCCATTCCACTGTCTATTCCTACTCTCCTTCCTTCACTATCTCCATCACCGTCGTCGTCTTCGTTCCCACTAACAGAATAGTTCTCCATGTACTCTATCAACTGTTTATAAATAACATCCTTGAAATCCCGACAATTATGGTTTTCTTTTTTCTTGACCACCTCAATCAACAAATCATCGAAATTCTCATCGGGAAGATTCGCCATGCCACCTCCGGGCCATGAGTCATCAAGAAACAACTCGTTCAATTTCTGGATCAATGAACTCGATCCGAATTCTTCTGCACCAAAACTTTTTCTTTCTCCGATATCGATTCCCCACAGTTTTCCCAGCTCCACGGCCGACGGACAGCCCGAAAATCCTTTTACGGGAGCACGCTCGTGCGAAGCGTAAACGGAACAACCGTCTTCACCGTGGACGTGGGAGTCGCAGTCATGGCAGAGGGCAACGTTTTCGGTAGCGCAACGAACAGAGACCGGCAGTATGCCACAGTAGTTGCATATCTGAGATCGGAGGTGCCTGCCGGAGATAGCGCTATCCGCGTGAACCAGTCGGTCGCAGAGCAAACATATGTTGGCGGAGTCGGCTCTGCAGTATAGAACTGCAATATGTTGGTTGCAGAGATAGCAAGGTTGTGGTTTGGAATTCATTAGTGACAGAGTATAGTCCAAATAAGTAGTTTCACTGCAGTAGCCTACAAACAACTTCTGATACTCTTTTTTGATTTATCTTGTATTCAAAACAAAAACACTAATGAAATGCACTGAAGAAGCTAAAAGTATGGATGGAAGTAAGTTGAAGTTTGGTTGACGATGAAAGCCAAAAATAGAGATAAAGTCAGGTCATGTCATGCCCTACCTTTTCAATTCTGTGTTGCTTAGGATTATATAGTGAACGAGTAGATGATAGAAAGTACGGATATTGTTGCACATTGTACCCTTTTGTTAATTAAGGAAATCTATGGTGAAAGAGACCATATACGTTTTCGGATATGATATTATATGTTGCAGTGACTCTTCGGGTCTCAACTAGGGATGTGGTGTGACGATGAGGCACACATTTCAACATCTCAACTTGCTAATTTTATAAACAGCTTACATGCTGCAAGTGGCTATGATGTTATAGGTTGCAGGTACGTCCAAACTTTCGAGTCTCAGCTCAGCAACTCGAGTCTGATTTAGGGAGATGGTGAGATCAGGCACATTATATGCTGCAAGTGCAAGTGGCTACTGGTGGTGATTTAGGGAGATGGTGAGATGAGGCACATTATATGCTGCAAGTGCAAGTGGCTACTGGTGGTGCAAGTGGCTACTGGTGGTGAATGTAAAATAAATTTATAAATAGAGAAAAATTATATGAATAAATACTAATATAAAATAAAAATTAAAAAATTTCTAATTTACCGATAAATATTTTCACGATTTTGTGACGAATCAAACGATATAAATCGGTGGTTTTTAATTTCGATATAATGTCTTGTATTTTTTATTATTCCGATGATGATAGTTATAGCCATCGATTGGAGAATTTTTTTTTCAACTATATTGTCAAAGTAATGAACGATAATTAGAAAAAAAAGTTAATGTATAACCACCCAATGGAGATTCAAGCCTTTATTTATACTATTTACGATTCATTATTATGGAATTAGAGCATTACACGTGTTACAACAACTTAAGAACTTATCTTGACGACTTATTAAATGATGACACGTCTTTTTTAGTTGTAGTTGTTTGAATAACGTTTCTCGTTCACTTACTTCATCTTATATTTTCCTCGCAACATTTGTTTAAAAAATTCTTTGTGACACTTGTTTAAAGTCTACGAAAAACCATCCCGTGAACATTTTTACTTGTCCCTCGTTTAGTCACTTCTTTATGGTCTTCATCATCTAGAATTTTCTTGGTGACCATTGTCTAGCCATTTCCATACACCTCTCGTCCAAGTCTTCCTGATGGACCTCATCTAACATCTCTTTATTTCTGGTTTCCTATCTTTTTATTAGTTATTGACTTGAATATACCTCGTCAATATAAAGAATATATTCTATCTAATGGATATATCTTTATCAATAACTGATAACGATGTAATTAGTCCATCCCAAATATGTGGCAAATCATCATTTTAAGACCCTAAAACTAAAAATATTTTGTCAAATACACAATTAACTACAAAAAAGCTAAGTAGTTAGAGAAAAATAAGTTATAATCTCTTAGTATTTGGTAAATATCTATTATAACTCTATACATATAAACACTCATCTAAATATATATATATATGTTTGTTGATGTTATTTGTTACAATACTTAAAAATATTCTCGAACCTCGGACTTATCACAAAGAGAAATGACAATCTCAAGTTATAGTAGGGCATGAGGGAATAAGTGAATTCTCTGAAGTAGAATATCACATGGATTCTTGTTAAAATCCAAAAAGTCAGAAGCTTATGGGATGTAAATGGATATTAAAGAGGAAGAAAATAATTTTAGGAGTTGAATCATCCATGTACAATGCTATATTGGTGGCAATGACTTTCCATAAAATGAGAGTGTTGATTTTACTGAAATATTCTCATCGGTTATGAAACAAATCTCAATAAAAGTTATAGTATGACTCTTTACTAGATTAGATCTTGATCTAGTTTAAGTTGATATTACTATTATTTTTATGTATTGATAATTAGATGAAGACATCTATGAGTCATCCATAAGGTTTTGAAGAAAGACATGAAGGCGACATGTGTTTGTTGCATAGACCACTATATGCATAAACAATCGTCGAGACAGTGGAATAAAAGAGTTTACTATTTCATTAAGTCAATCAACTATGGAATAAGCTGTTATGAAAACTAATTCAACTGAAATGGGGAAACATATACGAAATTGCATATTTTGTTATTGTTGTATGTTTATGACATACTTATAGCTGGGAAAACATAATGAATATTAAAACTTTGAAGAATCAACTAAAGGTAGAAATTAAAATGAAAGATATGAGAGAAACGAATTTTTTTTACGAATATACACTAAGAAGAGCATAATGAGGAGTTATTTATTCTTATGTCCAAGAGAATACATACATAAGGTTCTTATGAAGTTTGGAATGTACGAAGCTAGATATTTTGAAACTGATATTGGTGCTCAGTTAAATCTCAATGGTACCATACAAGAGATACATTATGGTAATGCCATTAAAATTATCATGTATGTTATGATTTGTATTATGTCAGATCTTACACACACAATTAGAGTTTTGAGCAGATTTATGGTTGATTTGGGAAGACCTCATTAGAATACTCTTAAATGGCTCATGGGATACTTGAAAGGTACATTAGATGTTTGAGTACGTTTTAATAAAAATCATGGATATGATGATACTCAAAGGGTACGTAGACTTTAATTTTGGAGGTTGTCTTGATACAAGTAAGTTAACTTTGGGCTATCTATTTATAGTATTTGGTGGAGTTGTTAGTTAGAGAGCTAGTCTACATAATATTTTTGCCTTCTCGTCAAGATAAGATAAATATATGGCTGCTACTAAAGAAATTAAAGATGTCATTTGGTTAAAGGGATTGTTAAATGAGATTATTGGTATGAAGCAAAAAGTTATACTATATTATTATAAAGCTAGTGTTCTTCACTTGAATGAAGAATCTCAATTTCCATCAAAAGAAGAAACATGTAAATGTGAAGCCTAAATTCATAGAGATGGGATAGAGAAAGAGAAAGCTAAAGTTAAAAAGATTGAAACTGATGATGATCCATTGGGTCATCTCAAAGATATTGCAAATTTCAAAGCTTACCTACTGTATAAGACTTGTTTCATTCTGGAGTACAAGTGAGACAACGAATGATGGAATCATTCTGGAACATTGAGACAATGAATGATGGAACCACTAAGATAATATGTGAAAACTTTAAGTATAGGATACCATTATAATGATTAGAAGCTATGAGGGCTGCCAACCATTATAATGATTAGAGCATTCTCCCAATCATTTACGGGGAGTGCTCTGAAGTGGTACAACAGTTTGCCACAAGGCTGCATCAGAAATTTTGATACTTTTTGGGTGGCTTTTCAAAGACAGTTTGTTGGAAGTAAGGAGGTAAAGGGCAATGGAGACACAATTATCCATTGTGCCCAAGAACCAAACGAATCTCTAAAATAATACATAAGTCGCTTTGTAAACACCACAAATGGGTTGGCTGATTGCTTTGAACAAGTAGCAATAGCTTCTCTAAGGCAGGGCTTAAACCCTGGAAAACTGGCTGATTCAGTAACCAGAAAAAAGGCCATGACATGGGGAGGTTTGCTGAATCAGGTCGGAAAGCAGATTAATGTAGATGAAACAAAGAAAACTAGGGTGCACAAGCAGGTGAGTTTTGCTCCGGCTGCACGGAATCCAAACCAAACCCAGTCCGGAAACAAGGCTAAGGAGGTCGGGCAGAGTCATAACAGAGCCAAAGCTCAGTCTCATCCAGCTGCTCCAGCTTAGAGTCAGCAATCTAGAAATAAACGAGGGCCTTGGGTTCAACCGGAGTGATTTGCAGAATTAAAAGAAAACGTAGCCACCATTCATGACAAAACAAAAGACGAAGTACATTATAGAATGTCGGCTGCGTTACAGTCTCCTAGGGAGAGCCGCAACAATTGTTTCCGCCAGTATCACAATGATACTGGCCATACCACTGAGGATTTTATTTCTTTGAAACAAGAAGTCCAGAATTTGATTTAAAGAGAAAAGTTGGGAGCATATGTTAAAAGAAGGGGAGGAAATAGGCCTGATAACGCTCCTCGGGCAGGTCCGAACAATGCAGGCACATCGGCTCTGGATGGGGCTATGGTCATAATCGAAAGGTTCGATGTAGAATCAGAATACTTGGACCCTGATCCAACCCGGAATAAAGTGAGGGTTATCGCAGAACATTGCAAGTCGGTGTCCGGACTTATCAACTTTTATGAGTCACTCACAATTTTTGGAGGAGACAACATGACAGCACCAACAGCTTCTTCGAGAAAGAGGCATGTTCATACTTTAGCTACCCAACTAGAAGGAGGCATGACTTCCTATCAATCGCAGATTCCATTCCCCTTCATTGTTTTCGATGAGGCTGACTTGAGGGATATAGCTGGTCCTCATGAAGATGCTGTTGTCATTTGAGCATCCATCGGGGGCAGTGACATAAGACGAATTTTGGTAGACACTGGAAGTTCAGCCAATATTCTCTTTTTAACTTTCTACAAAAAATGAAGAATCCAGCAGTAATTCAGCGTTCGAACAGGTTAATTGTGGGTTTCACTGGAAGCTCAGCAGATGTGATCGGGGAGTTCGAGGAGGAGGTTTTGTTGAGTTAAGGGCCTTTTAAAAAGATGGTTAGAATACAGTTCGTCGTGGTCGATTGTCCCACTTGTTATAATGCTATTCTGGGGAGGTCTTGGCTCTCTAGGATACATGCAGTGGCCTTAACAGTCCATCAATGTTAGAAATATGTTGTGCAAGGACAAGTGGGAGTTGTTCGGAGCAGCCAAAAGGTAGCAAAAGAGTGTTATGCAACAACACTGGATCCTCAGACGTTGTGGGCAGTTCGGATCAATGAGGAATAACAGTTTGAGGGGCTTTCTAGGGAGAGGGTGAAATTGATGACCCCATAGAGACCCCTGGAGTTTTAATACCGATTGAAGAAGTTGAAACACACTCTTTGGCTGAAGGAAAAAGTGTCAAGATAGGATCCAAGATGACAGTGGGATTAAAGGGTAAAATGTTAAAGTTCTTGAAAGACCATCAACATGTTTTTGTTTGGTGCAATGCTGATGTTACTGGAGTACCAGCAGATATCATATCGCACCAACTGTCCATCCGAAGGGACGTAGCACCTGTGATACAAAAGAGAAGAGATTTTTCTAAGGAAAAGGTTGATGTCGTATTTCATATGTTGTTTGTCTTTCTTTAATTATTGTGTTGTGTTGTGTTTTGAGGAAATCCAAGCCAACTTAGTAGATTCTGGAAGAGCCCATGTAATTTTATTTCAAAACTTATATGACATTTTATCTATATTTTTTTTATCTTAGGTTTTGATCTCTCTTCCTTTCCTTAAAGTTATTCCGAACCGCTTCACACATCATCAGAAAAATGCTTAAGTGACTTTTATAAAGTTGCACGACTGGGTAGAGGAGGAGAAATGGGGCAATGGTTTTTATGAATGTTTTACCGTAAAAAATCTGACATGTAGTCATCTTTGGAGGACTAATTCTAAAAGAGATTTGTCTTGGAATGAATTTACCACTCCTCCGTTGTCCACTGCCCTCTTGATAAGAATTTAATCTGCTGATGGGAAGTTGTATCTTCCAACGAGAAAAAGAGCCATCAGTCACATGGATAAAAAAAGAAAAAAACATTTCAAAGTGTTGTTGAAAAAGATATTGAATAACAATCTCAAAGGATTGATGCATCATTATTGGATTCAGTTCCTACTACTCCGGAGGGAGTTGATATGCCTACAGATGTGCTTGATCTTAAAAAGACGGCTAAAAAAGACACAAAGATGACAGTGATGAGAGAAGAAGAAAGAAAAATTAGATTCCAACCAGTTGAGATTTAGCATTAAATTTTGGATATTCATGTTCCTACTATTCCTACACAAGACCCTTTTTTTATTCCCAAATTTTGAGAGTGAAACCACAACTAGGGTCAATAATCTAATGGATGAGTTGACAAGGTTTTATTATGAGGCTTTTGACAAGGCCTTTCCAATTTCATATTACTAAAATGGGGCACATAAAGGAGTCTCAATATCTTTTATGGACAGCCAATCCGGTATTGGTAAAAAAGAAAAATGGAAAATGGCGTATGTGCATCGATTTTACAGATCTTGCCCAAATGATTTAAACCCGGTCCCCCGGATTGATCAGTTGGTGGATTCCACATCTGGAACACAAGCTGCTATCTTTTATGGATGCTTTCTTCGGGTATAATCAAATTCAAGTGGATCAGAAGGATCAGGAACATACTACGTTTGTTACTGATAGGGGCCTTCATTGTTACAAGGTGATGCCATTTGGGTTAAAAAATGATGGGGCTACTTATCAGAGGTTGGTAAACAAGGCTTTTGCTGATCAAATTGGAACAAACATGGAAGTTTACATTGAGGACATGATGGTGAAAAGTGTGGACGAAGAACTACACTTGACAGATCTCCAAGAAACTTTTGCTAACTTAGTGAAAGTAAATTTGAAATTAAACTCAGAAAAGTGTGTGTTTGGAGTGCAGTCCGGGAAATTCATGGGGTATGTAATAAGTGAGCAAGGGATACAGCCTGATCCGGACCAGCTTAATGCTTTACTGCAAATGGAGCCTCCTCGGAATGTTAAGGAAGTACAACGATTGACTGGGAGGTTGGCTGCATTAAATCGATTCATTTCAAGGTCTTCGGACATGTGTGCCCCGTTTTTTCAAACTTTGAAAGGTGTAAAGGACTTTGATTGGTCCTCACATGTGATGAGGCCTTCGATGAAATCAAAAAGCATTTGTCCTCTCCCAAGACTTTGTTTAAACCCGTTGATAAAGAGACTCTTTTCATATACTTGGCAGTCTCTAGTTGTGCCATAAGTGCAGTATTGGTAAGGGAGGTAGATAATTATCCCCGTCCGGTGTATTACATTAGCAAGCGTTTGATTGATGCAGAAAAACGCTATTTGAAGCTTGAAAAATTAGCGCTAGCCCTGGTGATTGCTGTGAGAAAGATGAGACTTTATTTTCAGGCTCATCCCATTATTGTCCGGACGTCTTTTCCCTTAAAAAAAGTTCTCGAAAAGGCCGACATTTCAAGTAGAATGACTAAGTGGTCAGTAGAATTGGGAGACTACGATATTTATTTTGCCCCTCGGACAGCAGTCAAAGCCCAAGCGGTGGAAGATTTCTTAGTTGAATTTCACTCAGATAGGGATACTAAGCAAACAACTGGTGTGAAAGACAAAAAAGTCTGGGTCATCCGGACTGATGGTGGATCAAGTACCATGGGCTGTGGTGCTGGGGTATGATAGACCTCTCCGTACGGTGACAGAATGTACCAAGCTATATGTTTTGCTTTCAGGGCTTCTAATAATGAGTCCAAATATGAAGCTGCTATAACTGGTTTGAAATTAGCTCTTATTTGTGGAGCCAAAAGGGTCAAGTTAATGAGTGATTCTCAACTTCTTATCCATCATGCACAAAGTCAATCTGAAGCAAAAAAGGAGCAGCTGGTTAAATACTTACTTCTTCTCAAAGAAGTGGTACTTAATTTAAAGAGCATCATCTATGAACACATACCCCGAACAGAAAATATACTGGCAAACTCCTTGGCGACCATAGCCTATACTGAGTCCTACCCTTGGATTCATGTGCTGGAGTGCCCATCCATTCAAATCAATCCGGATAAGGGAGAAGAAAGTTTCAATATACAGATAAAACAGCCTCAAGATTGGAGCTTTCCTCTCCTTCAATATCTCTCAGATGGCATCTTGCCTCCGGAAAAATCAATAGCAAGAAAAGTAAAGTACAAGGCTCGTGGTTTTGTCATCCTAAGAGATATTCTTTATAAGAAGTCTTATAGTAAACCTCTCTTACGGTGTTTGGGGGTTGACGAGTCTCAAATAGTGCTCTCCGAGTTACATGATGGCGAGGGATCAACTCACTGTGGATTCAGGGCTCTAACAAGAAGAGTTTTGTTAGCTGGGTACTATTGGCCCTCCATAATGCAGGATGCTAGGGAGTTGGTAAAAAAGTGTGACCCATGCCAGAGATATATCAATGAAATTCATATCCTAGCCATCCCTTTAGAGTCGATTTCTAAGCCAATACCTTTTGCTCGATGGGGGTTGGATCTAGTGGGACCTCTACCCATGGCATCCGGGGGGAGCAGAACTATAATCGTTGCTATTGATTGCTTTTCAAAGTGGATCGAAGCAACTCCATTGGCAGGTACGACATCAAAAGCTGTTATAAAATTCATTTTATCCAATATCTGTTGCAGATTTGGAATTCCACAAAAGATAACAACGGACAATGGGCCACAGTTTGACAACAAAGAAATGGAGAGTTTTTGTGCCTCTAGAGGCATACAACATTGCTTCTCTTCTCATTTCCACCCACAAGCAAATGGTCATGTCGAAGTGGCCAACATGACAATACTGTCCGGTCTAAAGAAGAATTTAGAAGGGACTGTTGGAAAATGGCCTAGTTATTTGCAAGAAGTTTTGTGGGCTTACCAGACCACTCCCGGGGCTGCAACACAAGAGTCTCCCTTTGCCTTAGTATATGGGATGGATGACATAGCTCCCATAGAAGCTACTCTCTCCCTTTATTTCGAGTTCATAATTCTTCCGAACACGTTAACGAGGTGGCAATAAGAGGCCATCTTGACTTAATAGAAGAAACAAGAGTTAAGGCTCACCTTAGAGCTGCACACTATCAAGGTTTAATGAGAAGCAAGTTTGCTTCTAAAGTTAAGAGAAGGGATTTTCAGCCAGGGGATAAGGTATTGAGAAACAATTTCTACATACTAAAGAGAAGCAGTTCAGTAAGTTGGCTCCAACTTGGGAAGGACTCTATGTGGTCACTGAAAAGCTTAAACCTGGGACATACCGCCTCCAAGACAAAGACTCAAAACTTGGGAAGGACTCTATGGAATGATTTTGAATCACCCCTGAGACATTGAACACCTCCGGTTGTACTTGGAATAGAAACTATGTACATATTTACTTGCTTAACAGTTCATGTAAATATTTGGAGGCATACTCTTTCCTACCCTGGTGGCGCGGGGAGGTTTTAATGAGGTGTCCGGGCTTTTTTATAAAATTTGATGCCTTCTTAAAAGATTCGGAGTGTTTCAATTAAAAGCTTTCTCTGAATTGTTTTATCTATAGCAGACCGGATTAAATTGGTGGAGTGATGACTACTTAAACATTGGTCATCGGAGAATTCAAACACTCTCACTTTAAAGTACTTGTGAAATAACTAAGGGTTGTTTAAAAATTAGCCACCAAAATTGAAAAAAAATCATGAAATGATGCAGGAGTTATGCAAAATGAAATTACTCATTAAAACATACGAAATTCCTTGGCCATCCAAGGACTTTGAGTTGTCAAAACAAGAAAGGTTTATCCGGACAAGGACCGGACACGGTTACAAAAAATGCCTTGGCCATCCAAGGACTTTGGTTCAATCACAACAAAATTAAAAAGATAATTGATACCTTAAAACTGAGCCTTTGAAAATGGCTCGGCCTCACTTGGATTTTTCTTCTTTGGGTCATCATCCGGACTCTCCCCGGTCTCTTCTTCTTTATCACTGGTGTCCTCACAGGAGTAGTTGTACTTATCACCAACAGACATGGTATTATGAGGAATGTCTTCGTACTCCACAAATCGCCATAAATCCCCCAAGATCTTCTTCGGAAATTTTTCATGAAATAGTAGAACCATATCTGACCTAACCTCAGCATACCTTGCCTCTTGAGAATCAATCACCTCATTGGTATAAGCATCCATCCTTGCCTGGATTGTTTTCTCCTGCTCCCTCAACAAGTCAGCCTTTTTTTGCTCAGCCTTGGACACCCTATTCTCAAGAGAGACCTTGTCATTAGTTAAGGCCTGAATGGTTCTATCTTTGGCCTTCACCTCTTCTTTTGATGACCGAAGGTCTCTTTCCATGACAGATTGCTTTAGTTGGAGTTCTTTGAAAACTCCTTCCGAAGTGGCTAACCTGTTGGCCAAGTCCTCCTGGCGTTTCTTCAACTCCTCATTCTCTTTCCTCAATGCCTCAGTATTTTGGCTGGCACTAAGAAGATCGCTAGACAGTTTCTCTTTGTCAGAATTAAGGGTGTTGATGATGGCTGACTGATTGCGTACTTTCTTTTCCAAAATAAGGAATGGCTGGACATTTCTCAGAATGGAGTGAGCAATGAAATCCCTTTCGCTTGAGACAGAAAAATACTTACCGATTGGATGTGACGGTGTTCGAAGAGATTGGGGGAAGGTAGGGCCCAGCAAAATCATCTCTGGAGAGGTTTTCAAAGTAGAGACGAAACCCCTCAAGCCCAGTAATGTCGACAAAATCAATACTGATATCCCCTCCTCCAACTTCTCCGGTTTGAAAGTCACCGGGGATTTCGTCTGCTCGAGTAGGATGAGTAGGCTCAGCTGGAGGTAGTGGCTCCAGATCCCGGAGAGAAACCTCATCTCTCTTGGAAGTTTTCTTTCTCTTGGCGTGTCGGCCTTCACCTCCTGCTCCCCGTTTTCTGTCCCTTTTTTAGGACCTTTTGAAGTTTTGAAGACCCAGCAGCTTCCTTGGTGCTCTCGTGTTCCACCACCTGTAGTAAGGCATCATCGATTTGCCCTTGACCTTGTCCCTCGGGATTTGTTGGGACAGCTTCTTCCACCTCAGTAGGATTGGCCTCTGCCACACCTCGCCCGGCCTTAGCCTTTTTGCCCTTCATCTTGCTTGGGGCTTTAGCTCTGCCCGGTAAGATCAGTTTTCCATCTTTTCCTTCTGTCTTCCGGAGGATCACTCCCAGAGGGGGTGGAGTAGTTAATTCGTCCCAAGACAGATCCCTCTGGTCCGTTGTATTCCACAGATAGGATCTGGCTAGATTGCCTCCGGTAAAGCAGTTGTGGAAGCGGTTTGCCCATTTTTCAGCTGCCCAAGCATTCAGATTGGCACAAGTAGTTTGCCCGGCCTCTAGGTAATCGTTGAAATCCTTGGCAGCACTACCAAAAAGCAAAAGGAAAAAGAGTTAGATAAAAAAAAATATAAGTGAAAGTAGAAGTATCTGGTGAGATTATTACCATCACTTCGCCATCTGCCGGTGAGCATGTTTGGGCTGACACCAGCTTTAATTTTCTTTCCATTCTCCCAAGCACCGTTGACGAGCAGAAATTGAGTCTTCCAGCCTTTCTCTGACTCAAGTAAGTCATTTACTACCTTGTAATTGTCACCCATGTTGAAGTGATAGAAAGGGATGACATGATTTCTGTAGAGGCTTGCCACAGCAACAAATTGCTCCATCGGAAGAGGAATTCCAGAGAGCCTTGAGGCCATAATACATGCCATAAGGGTGAACCATGCATTAGGACTTAGCTGGCTTGGGAAAAGCTTAATCAGATGGAAATATCTGACTATTTCTGGGTCCAAGGGAAACCTAGGTCCCCATTTGAATAGCTCAGTATAGAAGACAATCTCGTTGAGCTTACAATCCATGGGCGTCTCCGGATCGATTGGGATCCTTACTTTGACATTCTCTGGAATACCCCACTTTGTCCTTATCCGGACAAGTTCAGTTGTGTGAATGAAAGCGTACTTGATTTTCTGCATGGCCAACAAGTAATTAACGTTTACCTTGTGAAAACAAGGCCACACCTTTCCCACACGGCACTCCGGCAGGTCCGGATTCTTTAAAAATACTTTTTCCTTGCCTTTGCTCTTCCTAGCCATGGTAGTTTCACTTGTTTCCCCTGAGACGTCAGTCTCGAAAGGGGCTTCTTCAATGCTATCCTCCATTATATCCTCCATTACCATGGAGGGGTTGTCAGCTGTCTTAGGAAGAGAGGGGCTGGTGATTGGCTCAGTAGGCCCTTCGGATTGTTGAGCATCTTTTCCCTCTTGGGGTCTAGAGTCTGGTTGGGGCTCGGACCCGAAGGTCTCTTTTCGAAGATTTGAGCTAGTTGCCTCCGGTCCGGACAGCTTGTCCTTGGAAGTTTTAATGGGTGCTTCTGACCCTGTGGTTTTACTTTTTACCCCGGATTTCGAAGGCGTGGATTTTAGTTTAGGTTGTGTGCCAGCAGCCTGCCCTTTTACTAGAAAACCATCAACCAGCTTCTCCGGGGAGATATCGGCATCTGACCCTATGGAAATAAATGGGGAAGGTTTCTTGAAACTTGTGACTGCCTGTCCTGGTTCAACAACATGCTCTGACTCCTGGACCGATGAGCCTGAAACGATTGGTGAAAGGTTGGACTGGAACAACCTCCTAGTTTTAACACTCTTAGTTGAAGAAGAACCCCGATCAGGCTCTGAGCTTGGTGTTTCTGGTTTATTAACAGGGGAAACAGGGAGGCCTGCAGCGATGCGTCTTTCCGGTCAACCTTTTGAGTCTTTTCCAATTCTGACAAATTGAGACACCCACCATTTACTAAAGCGTTTCTTGCTGTGAACATAAACTCACACAAAAAGAGAGGTTTTTTTAGAGATGAAAACTTTGAAGATTAACAGACTAAAGATGAAGGAGATGATAAAACGGTGAAAAACAAACTGATTTATAGTAAAAGAGAAAAAGATGCTTCGATTCCTAGGAGGATTCGAAAGGGTGGGTGCAATGATTAAAGGCGGCGTTGATGTCATTCGCATTAAATGAAGAAGTTACTTTTTGAAGCTAGTGAGAGCGCCATTCTAGGAGAAAACGGCCGGTGTGGCGAATCAGAGAAGGACACGTGTCCTACGATCTCTGGTAAAACTGCTCAGCTTCTAAGGGTTTCAGTATGTCCGGATAAAGTCGTTATATAATTTCGAGATCTCCGGACAAAGTTATGACTACACTTGAGCTATTTTTAGGTCTTGGCAAAGGCCTTCGAACAAAACCTAAAAAAGGGACTACTGATGAGTCCGAAATTTATTGTCGCTCTTTATGAGGACCGGGCAGGGGCAATTCGGACAACATCCACCCACTGAACCATCCGAAGTGAACTAATGTACTAAAAACTTAATCACTTCATGACTAAGCTAATTATCTACCTGCTTAAAACTAATGGGTCTTTGAACTCGACCCGAATCCATAAGTCAACCCGAAAGCCCATGTGACCCACAATTAAGGGTATAAATACCTAACCACTTTTATTTAATGAGGGTAATGAAAATTAAATACAACCAGGCAGCTCAATGCTCTCCCTCTACACTCTATCCAAACATTAAATACCTTCAAAATACCACAAAACTCTGGACAAAGTTACCCTCAAACGAAAATAAACCTCACCAACAACTACTTAAGAACTTATCTTGACGATTTATTAAATGATGACACGTGTTTTTTAGTTTTAGTTGTTTGAACAACGTTTCTCGTTCACTTGCTTCATCTTATATCTTCCTCGCAACATTTGTTTAAAAAATTCTTTGTGACACTTGTTTAAAGTCTACGAAAAACCATCCCGTGAACATTTTTACTTGTCCCTCGTTTAGTCACTTCTTTATAACCCTCGCCTTAAGTCTTATGATGGCCTTCTTCTTAATTACCATTACTTGTCCCTCGTCTAGTAACTTTTTTATGGTCTTCATTGAAAGTCATTTATACGACCCTAATCTACTTACTTCTGCTGGCCTCTCGTTTAACTACTTCTTTATGACCATCGTCTAAAACCAACAGTGCAAGAACTATCAATACCTTAACCGTAGAGATAGATAATTTAGATAAACTTCTTAAAGAGAAGAAGAAGAAAATAATTCTCTAAAGAATAATCAAGCCCAAGAGATAGCTGCAATTATAGAGAAGTATGTTTTTACTGTTGTGGATTCTTTGGAAAAGAGGGATGAAGGTATCAAATTGGATATGGTTTTGCTATTTCGTGATATGTTTCCAAAGAAGAACCTTGGACCTTTGTTGAAGTTCATAATATATAAAGAGATACATTTGCATACCATGTCAGATGGTGATAAACATGGTTTTTCTTCACCAATTGAGTGTGGCTCTGATGAGGGAACCGATGAAAGTTCAAGCATCGAGGCCTAGAGTCCCAATAAAGATGATGGTAAGGAAAAAACCGAAGGAAACGAGCTCTAAGGTTATTGTGTTTACTTTTTATGTTTAAGACTAAAGTCTTTGGATGGCCCAGGCATTTTGTAATTTTCTTTCAAATTTTGTTCTTTGAACCAAAGTCCTTGGATGGCCAAGGAATTTTGTGTAGTGGTGGATCAGATATATTCCGATCAATGTGTAATGTTAAGTTTCCCTTCGTATGTATTCTTTTCTCTTCTTATGTCTAGTTTTTAATTCGTATTTAATTCTTCTGATGTGTTTAATAAGTGTTTAATTCATTGAATTAACTCAAAGATATTTCATTTGAAGGATGAAAATGTTTAATAGATCCAATCACTTCAAAGATATTTTATTTGAAGGATGAAATTTTTTAATAGATCCAATCACTTCAAATATATTTCATTTGAAGGATGAAAATGTTTAATAGATCCGATCACTTCAAATATATTTCATTTGAAGGATGAAAATGTTTAATAGATCCGATCACTTCAAATATATTTTATTTGAAGGGTGAAATGTTTTAATAGATCTGATCACTTTAAAGATATATCATTTGAGGTCTTCCTATCTAACAACATTAATCTACTTATTAGTTTCCACTAAACTCAACAATGGCTAGAACTAAAGATGGAAAAGATAATTCAACAAAAGGATTCAAATTTCTTCATGATTGATCAGTTAGGTTATGATTAATTTTGGTTAGATTAGAATTCAAATATGTTAATATATAGATTAAGATTGATATTGATGGTTGATTTGGGAGATGAATCATTTATCTTAGTTGGATTTAGAAGATTTATGGTTTTAGTTTATCACATTAATACTTATTGGTTATTTATCATATGTACTGACAGTGCAAAGGCTCCGCACTTCCAGTATAAACCCTTTACATTTCTAGTCAGAACTCTTGCACTGCAAGTGTAGGGGAATTTGTACTGTAAATGCACACTCAAATCATTGTTGGTTCCAATCCCACTTACTGTTAGTGCAATTGGACATTCAAACCTATTGACTAGCTAATTTTTTAAGTGTACGCAGTCGACAAACAGACGACCCACCACTAGATATATCTCAACTGAGGAAAACTATAACGAAAGTTAAAGCCGTTTATAAAAAAAATATGTTTCTCAACCAATAGTATAATAGATGCATGTGAGCTCAACGAGGAGCATACCAAACGGTTAATGCGCAAAATGAACTATATGGGAAAAAATTATTGGATTCTCTAAAGGTGGTCATCCAAGGGAGGTGGATCATTTAGAAGAAGTTTATCTAAAGGTGGTGGCGATGATGATGAGGATTTTGACAATGAGTCAAGTTTTTCTGCCAAGAATCCATTTGGTCCTCTTGTTTCTAATCTATATAAGTTCCACCAAAATATTCCTTTAAATGAGGTTTTGGACGAACAATGGGACTAGGGGACGAATACATTCAATTTTCTATTACACGGAGATAGTTTATAACGAAATGAGACTTTAAGTATAGAAATATGAAGAATAAATAGCTTATGACAGATTGTAAAATGAGAGGAGGAAATTGGTATCTTGTATTTTTTTCAAGGACTAACACGCAATTATCCTATTTTCTATACAATGGGGATACAATCATCCAATGCAAGAAAGCAGTTGGAGAAAAGTTGAAAGATTATACAAAGCGCTTTGTCTTGACAAAAGAAAGTCTGGATAATTGTGAAGAACTGGTGGCGATGACAGCTTTTTTCCAAAGGTTACTGCCAGGAGATATAGCTAATGAAACAACAAAAAGAAGAGCCTTAAATTTTAGGGCTTTAATGGCTCAAGTGAAGGACAAAATTAAGGTTGAAGAATCAACCAGGGGTCGAGGGGCAGCAATTAACATTCCAAAGAATTCGAGGCAGACGCCCCATAATCAGGGGCAATCTTTAAATTCTGCCCAACAAGCCCGTCCAAGGAACAAGAACTTACAACCTCAAACTGGAGTTTAATCAAATCAAAATACATCATATCAATTTAATAGGACAAGGCGAAATCAATGGATAATGCCTGAATACTATGCAGATCTGACAAAAAATTTGGCTGCAATCTTTGATAAAATTAAAGGATATGTAAACTTCAAAAAGCCCGCTCCAATCAACAGGCATAGGGCGGAGGGAAACAACAAGTTTTTTAGGTATCACAATGAATTTAGCCATGATACTTTTGATTGCATCTTTTTGAAGAAGGAAGTTCAAACTTTGATTGAAAATGGGAAGTTATTGACCTATGTAAAAGCTCAGAGCAATGCATCAAAACATCTTAGAGCATCGACTTCACAACCAACCAATCTAGGTGTGCAGGCTAAAAATGTGATGATCCTGGATTCAAAGGTTGATGATTTGGATGTTGCGTCCGAATACTTGGACATGGATCCAGATCGGTTAATTTTGATGGCAGTGGAAGAACCAGTAAAGAAAGGCCATGTTCGAAGCTTGTGTGAGTATTTTGAGTCTTTGGAAATTTTTGGGGGTGATTCCATGACTGGAAACACTGATAGCTTTGAGAAAGACATATTGTGAGTTTGGCTACTCAGATGGAAGGAAAAATGTCTACTTATTTGTATGGAAAGAGAGAAATTCTCTTTATCATTTTCGATGAAGATTATTTAAGGGGTACTGTATGGCCACATGAGGATGCAGTGGTCATTGATGCAGAAATTGTGGGCGTTGAGATTCGACGCATACTGATAGATACTGGGAGTTCTGCAAACATTCTTTTTGAAGTTACTTATGATAGTTAGCGCAATCCTCCTTGGATTTCCCAGTGAGAGCGCACTATTGGTTTTACTTGAGTAACTACACGTGTAATAGGAGAATTCGAGGGGGAGGTAAATATAGGAAATTGACCTTTTCAGAAGAAGGTTCAGGTGTTTCTCATAGTGGTGGACTGTCCAACAAGCTATAATGCCATTTTTGGAAGATACTGGTTGTCAAGAATGTATGGTATTGTATCAACTGCTCATCAATATTTCAAGTATGTCATTGGAGACCGTGTAGGGTTCGTCAGGAGCGACCAAAAGGTTTCCAGGGAATGTTACAATGGTTGTTTCCCACTTCTTATTTAAAAATATTTTGGTAACTTATCAAAGGCTGATCATCTCTGAGGTTGAATAGGAGTTGAATATTCCAAAGTGTTGAATACACTTTTCGAAGAAACAACCATGTTCGAAGTGTTACGTTAATTAAACTCTCTATGATGTTCGAAGTGTTACGTTCATTAAACATTCTATGATGGTCGAAGTGTTACGTTCATTAAACACTTTATCATGTTCGAAGTGTTACATTTATTAAACACTCTATGATGTTCGAAGTGTTACGTTCATTAAACACTATGTGATGATTCGAAGTGTTACGTTTATTAGACACTTTATTATGTTTATATCTCGAATAATAAATATAAATAACAATAAAATGTAAATATAACTTAAAATGAGAAATGGAGCATAAAAAAAGACCTTTGTTATTCAAATTAATTCGACTTGCACAAAAAGTTACAACGATGATATGACAGGTTCAAAAAACCAAAATATAATAAAATTACTCGTCCTCAGAGCTTTCTTCAGACTCTTCCGTTTTGGATGATGAACTTGGAATATGATCGAAAGCTTCGCTAGGGAACCATTCGACGAGAATCTCACTCCAAAAGCTGGAAAGATCCATTTTAGGATATGTGGCATGAATTTCTCGAAGGAGTGTGATGAATTTTTGTTCTTTGCCATTATTGATAGCTTCCAACATGTATTTTGTACACTCATCTTCAGTAGGAGTGAGAACAAGTTTCTTTTCTTTATCAAATTGAGTTTTGAGAGTGGTCATCTCATCGGTTAATTTTTTATTTTCTGCTTCAATTTTGACAAGAGAAGTATGAAGGTCATCAAGTTTTTTCTTCTCAACAACTAATTCTTCAAGATGTTTAGTCTTCAGTTGATTTATGTCTTCCTGGTGCGAAGTGTTGAGATCTTCTTTCTCGATTCGATGCTTTTCTCGGAGATACTTTTGACATGCAGAAATCCTCTGAGAAATTAAGATATTTCGATTTGGAATTTGAAATATGTGAATAATGAGTCGAGAAATCGGTGAATAATGAGTGAATCCGAAAGATCAAGAACATACTACATTCGTTACTGATAGGGGTCTCCATTGTTACAAGGTGATGCCATTTGGGTTTAAAATGTTGGGGCTACTTATCAGAGGTTGGTAAACAAGGCTTTTGCTGATCAAATTGGAAGAAACATGGAAGTTTACATCGGTGATATGATGGTAAAAAGTATGGACGAAGAGCTACACTTGGCAGATCTCCAAGAAACTTTTGCTAACTTAGTAAAAGTGAATTTAAAATTAAACCCATAAAAGTGTGTCTTCGGAGTACAGTCCGAGAAATTTTTAGGGTATGTGATAAGTGAGAAAGGGATACAGCCTCATCCGGACCAGCTTAATGCTTTACAACAAATGGAGCCTCCTCAAAATATTAAAGAGGTGCAACGATTGACCGGGAGGCTAGCTGCACTAAACCGTATTATTTCAAGGTCTTCGGACAGATGCGCCCCATTTTTTCAAACTCTGAAAGGTGCAAAAGATTTCAATTGGTCCCCACAGTGTGATGAGGCCTTCGATGAGATTAAAAAGCACTTGTCTTCCCCCAAGACTTTGTTTAAACCCGTTGATGGAGAGACCCGTTGGCAGTCTCTGATTATGCTATAAGTGCAGTGTTGGTAAGGGAAGTAGATAATTATCCTCGTCCGGTGTATTATATCAGCAAGATCTTGATAGATGCAGAAAAACGCTATTTAAAACTTGAAAAATTAGCACTAGCCCTGGTGATTGCTGCGAGGAAAATGAGGCCCTATTTTCAGGCTCATTCTATCATTGTCCGGACATCTTTTCCCTTAAAAAACGTTCTCCATAAGGCCGACATTTCAAGTAGAATGACCAAGTGGTCAGTAGAATTGGGAGACTACGATATTGATTTTACTCCTCGAATAGCAGTCAAAGCCCAAACTGTGGCTGATTTCTTAGTTGAATTTCACTCAGATAGGGATACTAAACAAGCAACCGGAGTAAAAGATAAAAATGTATGGGTCATCCGGACTGACGGTGGATCAAGCACCATGGGTTGTGGTGCTGGAATATGTTTAACCTCTCCGTACGGTGACAGAATGTACCAAGCTATATGCTTTGCCTTCAGGGCTTCCAATAATGAGTCCGAATATGAGGCTGCTATAGCTGGTTTGAAGTTGGCTCTCTTTTGTGGAGCCAAAAGGGTCAGGTTAATGAGCGACTCTCAGCTTCTGATCCATTATGCACTAGGCCAATCCAAAGCTAAAAAAGAACAGCTGATTAAATATTTATTCATCCTAAAAAAAGTGGCCTTTAATTTCAAAAGTGTCATTTATGAGCACATACCTCGAACGGAAAATACGCTAGCAGACTCTTTGGCAACCGTAGCCTACTCTGAATCCTACCCTTGGATACATGTGCAAGAGTGCTCATCTATTCAAATCAATCCAGATAAGGAAGAAGAAAGTTTGAATATACAAGTCAAACACCCCTAATATTGGATATTTCGAATCCTTCAATTTCTTTCAGATGGAATCTTGCCTCCGGAAAAAGCAGTGGCAATAAAAATAAAATACAAGGCTCGTGGTTTTTTCATCCTAAGGGATGTTCTTTATAAAAAAATCCTATAGCAAACCCCTCTTACAATGTCTCGGAGTCGAGGAGTCCCAAATAGTGCTCTCCGAATTACATGATGGTGAGGGATCAGCTCACTGTGGATTCAAGGCTCTAACTAGAAGAGTTTTGTTAAATGGGTACTATTGGCCGTCCATAATTCAAGATGCCAAGGATTTGGTAAAAACGTGTGATTCATGCCAACGATATGGTAATGAAATTCATACCCCAGCTTTCCCTTTGGAGTCAATTTCTGAGCCAATACCTTTTGCTTGATAGGGGCTGGATTTAGTGGGACCTCTACCCATGGCATCCGGGGGGTGCAGAACTATAATTGTTGCCATTGATAACTTTTCGAAGTGGATCGAAGCAGCCCCATTGGTAGGAACTACCTCAAAATATGTTGTCAAATTCATTTTATCTAACATTTTTTGCAGATTTGGAGTTCCACAGAAGATAACTACAGACAATGGGCCAAAATTCGACAACAAGGAAATGGACACTTTCTGTGCCTCAAGAGGCATTCAACACTGCTTCTCTTCTCCTTTCCACCCACAGGAAAACGAACAAGTTGAAGTGGCTAACAGGGCAATACTGTCCGGTCTAAAAAAGAATTTAGAAGGGGCTGCTGGAAAATGGCCAAGTTATTTACAAGAAGTCTTGTGGGCTTACCGGACCACTCCCGGGGCTGCAACACAAGAGTCTCCCTTTGCCTTAGTATATGGGATGGATGCTATAGCTCCCATAGAGGCTACTCTTCCTTCCTTTCGAGTTAATAATTTCTCCAAACACGCTAACGAAGTGGCAATAAGAGGCCAGCTTGACTTGATGAAGGAAAGAAGAGTTAAGGCTCACCTCAGAGCCACACACTATCAAGGCCTGATGAGGAGCAGGTTTTCTTCCAAAGTTAAAAGAAGGGATTTTCAGCCAGGGGATAAAGTATTGAGGAAAGTCTTCCTACACACTAAGGAGAAGCAGTTCGGCAAGCTAGCTCCAACTTGGGAATGACCTTATGTGGTCAGTGAAAAGCTTAAGCCTGGGACATACCGGCTTCAAGATAAGGATGGAAGGGTTTTGAATCACCCCTGGAACATTAAACACCTCCGGTTGTATTTGGAATGAAAACTGTGTAAATATTTACTTGTTTAAAAGTTTATGTAAATATTTGGGGGCATACTTTTTCCTACCCTGGTGGCGCGGGAGGTTTTAATGAGGTGTCCAGACTTTTTAATAAAATTAGATGCCTTCTTAAAAGATTCGGAGTGTTTCAGTTAAATTTTTTTTTGAAATTTTCTATCAATGTCAGATTGAATTGAATTGATAGAGTGATGACTACTTAAACATTTGTCATCGGAGAATTTAAACAGTCTCGCTTTAAAATGCTTGTAAACTAACTAAGTGCTGTTTAAACATTAGCTACCAAAGCTGGAAAATTATGAAATAATGCAAGGTTTGTGCGAATTAAAATTGCCCATTAAAATATACGAAGTTCCTTGGCCATCCAAGGACTGAGTTTTTAAACAAAAAGGTTGATCCGGACGAGAGCCGGACGATTAAAAAAAATTCCTTGGCCATCCAAGGACTTTGGTTCAATCACAGAAAATTAAAAAAATAATTGATACTTTAAGACTGAGCTTTCTTAGATGGCCCAGCCTCGCTTGGTTTCTTCTTCTTGGGGTCATCATCTTCCTCATCCGAACTCTCCCCAGTCTTTTCTTCTTCATCGGTTGTGTCGTCCCAGCCACTTGAGTAGTTATGCTTGTCACCATCAGCCAAGGTATGGTGGGGAATGTCTTCATATTCCACGAATCGCCATAAATCTCCCAATGTCCTCTTCGGAAATTTTTCATGAAAGAGCAGGACCATATCTTACTTGAATTCGGCATATCTTTCCTCCTGAGAATCTATCACCTCATTGGTATAAGCATCAATCTTAGCCTGGATGGTTTTTTCCTACTCACTTAACAAGTCAGCTTTTTCATGTTCAACCTTGGACACAATGTTTTCAAGAGAGATCTTGTCATTGGTTAAGATCTGAATGATGCTATCTTTGGCCTTCACCTCCTCTTTTGAAGAAAATAGGTCTCTTTCCAGATCGAATTGCTTCAGTTGGAGTTCTTTGACAACTCCCTCCGAAGTGGCCAACCTGTTGGCCAATTCCTCTTGACGTTTCTTCAACTCCTCATTCTCTTTCTTCAATGCCTCAGTATTTTGGTTGGCACTAAGAAGATCATTAGACAGTTTCTCTTTGTCAGAATTGAGAGTATTGATGATGGCTGACTGATTGCGCACTTGCTTCTCCAAGGTAAGCACTGGCTGGATATTGCTCAGTAGGGAGTGGGTGACAGTGTCTCTCTCATTTGAAACATAAAACGACCTACCATTAAAAGTGACAATGTTCGAAGATCTTGGGGGGAGGTAGGGCCCAGCAAAATCGTCTTTGTCAAGGTTTTCAAAATAAAGACCAATCCCTTCAAGCCCACTGATGTCCACGCCATCAATGCTGATATCCCCTCCTGCACCTCCTCCGGTTTGAAAGTCACTGGGGATCTCTTCTGCTTGAGTGGGGTCAGTTGGGTCAACTGGAGGTAGTGGCTCTGGAGCCCGGAGAGAAACCTCATCTCCCTTGGAGGTTTTATTTTTCTTGGCATCCCAGTCTCCACCTTCTGCTCTCCATTTTCTGTCCTTTTTGGGAGCCTTTTGAGGTTTTGAAGACCCAGCTACTTCCTTGGTGCTTTTGTTTTGCACCACTTGTAGTAAGGCAACATCGATCTGCCCTTGATCTTGTCCCTCTGGGTTTGTTGGGACAGCTTCCTCCACCTCGGTACGATTGACCTCAACCACATCTTGCTTGGCCTTAACTTTTTTGCCCTTCATCTTGCTTGGGGCTTTATCTCTGCCCGACAAGACCAATTTCCCATCCTTTCCCTGTGTCTTCCGGAGAATCACTCCCGGATGGGGTGGAGTGGTTAATTGCTCCCAAGACAAGTCCCTCCGGTCAGTTGTATTCCAAAGATAGGATCTTGTTAAATTGCCTCCGGTAAAACAGTTGTGGAAGCGGTTTCCCCATTTCTCAGCAGCCCAAGCATTCAGCTTGGCACAAGTAGTCTGCCCAGTCTTCAAGTAATCATTGAAATCCTTGGGCAGCACTATCAAAAAACAAAAGAAGAGGAATTAGATAAAAAAAATTTGTTATAAGTAAAAGTAGAAGTATGTAGTGAGATTATTACCATCACTTCGCCATCTGCTCGTAAGCATGCTTGGGTTGCTTTAATTTTCTTCCCATTCTCCCAGGCACCACTGATGAACAGAAATTGAGTCTTCCAGTTTTTCTCCGACTCGAGTAAGTCATCCACCACCTTGTAATTGTCGCTCATGTTAAAGTGATAGAAAGGGATGACATGTTTTCTGTAGAGGCTTGCTACAACAACAAATTGCTCCATCGGAAGAGGAATTCCGGAGATTCTGGAAGCCATGATACATGCCATAAGGGTAAACCATGCATTATGGCTTAGTTGACTTGGGCAAAGCTTTATCAGATGAAAATATCTGACTATTTCTGGGTCCAAGGGGAACCTAAGTCCCCATTTGAATAACTCAGTGTAGAAGACTATCTCAGTGAGTTTACAGTCCATGGGCGTCTCCGGATCAATTGGTATCCTTACATTAACATTTTCCGGAATCCCCCACTTTGTCCTCATCCGGCCAAGTTCAGCTGTATGAATGAAAGAATAGTTGATCTTCTGCATGGATAGCAGATATTTAACACTTACTTTATGGAAACAAGGCCCCACTTTTCCCGCAAGGCACTCCGGCAGCTCCAGATGCTTTAAACACACTTTTTCTTTGCCTTTACTCTTTTTGGTGATGACAGTCTCACTTATTTTCCCGGAGACATCAGTCTCAAAAGGGGCTTCTTCGATGTTGTCCTCCATTACATCCTCCATTACCATGGAGGGATTGTCAGCTATTTTTGGTAGAGAAGAGCTAGTGGTTGGCTCAGTAGGCCCTCCAGATTGTTGAGTATCCTTTCCCCCTTATAATCTAGAGTCCGGCTGGGGCTCGGATCCAGAGGTCTCTTTTTGAAGGCTTGAATTGGTAGCATCCGGACCGGAAAACTTATCCGTGGGAATCTTGATGGGTGCCTCTGATCCTGTATTTTTAATTTTAGCCCCAGACTTGGAAGGCGTAGTTTTTGGAACCTGCCCTTTCACCAAACGACCTCTTCGTCGGTCTACTAGCTTTTCTGGGGAGACATCAGCATCCGACCGCATGGCAATGAATGGGGAAGGTCTCTTAAAGCTTGTAACTGCCTGCTCTGGTTCAACAACAGGCTCTGATTCCTGGACCGATGAGCCCGAACCGATTGGTGAAAGGTTGGATTGGAATAACCTCCTGGGTTTAGCACTCTTAGCTGAAGAAGAACCCCGGTCATGCTCTGAACTTGGTGTTTCCGTTTTGTCAATAGGGGAAACAGAGAGGCCTGCAGCAATGCGCCTTTCTCGTTCGATCTTTTGAGCTTTTTCTAACTCTGACAAGTTGAGCCACCCACGTTTTATTAAGGCGTTTCTGGCTGTGAACATAAACTCACACCAAAAGAAAGGTTTTTTGAGAGGTGAAAGCTTTGAAATTTAGCAGAGTAGAGATAATGAAGATGGTAAAACAGTGAAAAGTGGACTAATTTATAGTAAATGAACAAAAGATGCTTCGATACCTAGGAGAATACGAAATGATAGATGTAATGATTAAAGACGGCGCTGATGTCACCCACATTAATTGAAGATGTTGCTTTTTGGAGTAAGTGGGAGCGCTGTTCTAGGAGAAAAAACGGCCGGTGTGGCGAATAAAAAAAGGATACGTGTCCCACAATCTCTAGCAAAGCCGTTTAGCTTCTAAGAGTTTTATCAGTCCGGGGTAAGTCGTTACACAAATTAAAATCTGTCCGGATATAGTCACAAGTGCACATGAACTGTTTTTTAGGTCTTTCCAAAGGCCTTCGAACACAACCTAAAAAAGGGGCTACTGATGAGTACGGATTTTATCACCACTCACTATGGGGACCATACAGGGGAAATTCGGACAAAATCCACCCACTGAACCATCCGAACTGAACTAATGTATTAAGAACTTAATCACTTTATGACTAAGCTAATTACCTACCTACTTAATAACTAATGGATCTTTTATGGGTCTTTGAACTCGGCCCGAATTTATAATCATGACCCGAAAGCCCATGTGGCCTAAGGTTAAGGGTATAAATACCCAACCAATTTCATTTAATGAAGGTAAGAAACATTAAATACAACCATGCAGCTCAAATCTCTCACTACAATCTACTAAACATTAAATACCCTTGAAACACCACAAAACTCTAGACAAAATTACCCTCAAACGAAAATAAACCTCACCATATATAATATAGCATTCACTACACGATGAACCAATCCTAACTTACCTCGCCCTTAAATATGATGTACACCTTGTGAAGTCTGTAGTCCAGATAAATATACGGCACGTGGGGATTCACTCTCTGGAACTGCTGATCCAGAGTCCTACGTACAATGGATACAATAGGTGTAAGAGTGTCTACGCGCCACCAATGCCTCACGCTACTCCGTATCAGTGCTATCAGAGTCTGATCATGCCTGACGACGAACAAGAGTACGATACCTTAGAGGCATGCTAAAAAAATAAAACAACACATTGTTACATACCAAAACAATTACCAAATACCTATATATATATATATATATTTAAATGGAATACATAAACTCACGCAATGAATATGCAAGTCAATTTGGGGTCTAATATGCTCAATTTATTAATACAGGCAAAAAATCGAACACAATGTGTCCAATTTGGGGCCAAATATAGAGCAAATCTGCGAACAACGTGTTCCCAGATTAGCTCGACTGAAAAACCATACCCTGGAATAGTGACGAACGCTAATCCCTCGAACCTTAACTTAAATCAGCAAAAACATACCAAAACGACGATAATGACCTAACTAACATATCCCTACAAGTAACTTTCCAAAAAAACAACAACAATGATATGAACATTCGAGTTTTTTGGTAGATATTATAACTTTAAATATCACTAAAAAGACCTAACTAAATTGCAAAATAATTACACCAACAAATATAGAATTCATACCTTAACATGTTTGCAAGTTTGGATTCGAGAAATCTTTCGTTTTTTGTTCGACGATTTTGAGAAGTTTTAAATGAAAAAAAAGAACAAAAAAATTTGGTTGAAATAAATATTTTATATTAAAAATATTTCGATAAAAAATAGATCTCATTATAACCGGATCTCATTTCTCATTATAACAAAAAAAAAAAAGAGCAGAGTTCTGCCTTGCCCCAACTCTTACTACTACGCAGTACAGATACTATAATGGACGCACACGAAAACGATCACATCACTTTTATTCATTCAAATAGGTAAAAGAAAACATAAATAATATAATTTGTATATGGAATAAGTATCAATTACTCATTTAATTTAATACTATTATTTATATATGAATAACTAACATTTGTAATTTGTATAAATATACACTACAAACTATCTCTATATTAGTCTAGACCTATTTAAATGGGTTTTGATTGTACCGAAATCTAAGAAATAACATAAAAAGAAAATTGTATGGTTTATCGAAATTTTTGATCCAAATTCGATAATATCATTTCTACTATATGGAGTATGGTTGTAAGACAAGTTTGAATTTGGATTTCTTTAAGAGAGAGTTATAGAGGTCGTCAAAATCTGTTGTTATTCACCTACCCATACAATTACTAATTGTAGTTACTAATGGTCCGACCCAAATAACAAAAGATCCATTTATAAAATCTAAGTCTTCTTTTTCTCACCTCAAGATCTAAATATCGCTTCGTCTCTTTGACTCTATCTTCCTGTGTCGATGGACTCTTCACCTCTTCCACTGATAGAAACAATTCTGCTCGGCGACGAACAGAATTGAAGTCGTCGGTGGATTTCCGTTGGTTTCCTTTCTTGGGAGATCAAAAGGTTCGAAGTCGATGCTCAAGGAGTGTGCATCGATGCTCAAGGAGTGTGCACCAACAAATATCCCAATCTCCATTAAGTTGTACAATCATATAGGTAGATCTCATTCTTCCATTTCCTTCGTTTTTTTTGTTTTTTTCCGGTTGAAGCTCGTCAGTATTGTAAGTGGGACATATGTTTTACGATGATCATATTTTGATGCTTTGCGGAATTAGTATTGAATAGTCAATGCGATCGGACTAAAATGATATTTCGCTAATTTAGAGATCGGAATAGTTGATATCTGGAAAGGAATGTGCAAAGCTTTGCGGATAAGAAATGGGTCACTGGATAGTAGCTAAATGCCAAGGAGTGTTTACATGGATTATCCATTGAGTTGTATGAATGTTGTTGTCTTCTTTGGTGTATTTGCCTTTTTTTGTTCGTAGGATATCATTTTTGTGAATTGTTACTCCAAAATTAGAATTGAGTAGGTTGCTAGAAACCTATTATCTTGTCCCATACTCTCAGTAGTCGGACTTACCTTAGAATCCATAGATACGTGTATCAAATTTTAAGCGGAAAAGTTTGGGGATCAATGAGGATTATTGCAGTTAATTATGATTGTTTAGAACCTGGAAGACTACTTGGTATCCTTACATTTGTGTATAGAAAAATAATGTACTGTACTGGTGGAGTTGCAACTTTTAAGCCTATGTTTAAGGAAACAATACTAAAGATCATTTTGTGCACTCTTTATCCCCCATTGGTTAATACCTTCAGTTAGTTCTCCACTTCAACAGCCAAAATAGTTTTCTTTCGCTCTTTCTTCTAAAAACTTCGTAGACATCCAAACAAGGGAAAACATTCATTTCCCATTTTATTTAACTCCTATTCACGGCCTTCCGAATTTTTCTCGAACCAACTGAAGCATGAGTTATAGAGCCTCCACAAATCTACAACCTTACTTATTTTTCTTTCGACTGTTGTACAGTGATTATGCAATGCAGAGAAGTCGACTCACGAACCTCGATTAAAGGCTGAAGTAGGTTCGATTTCCCTATCCTGTTCCTGGTGTCACAAGCGATTCTCACCAGATTCTGAAGACATTCTTAGTCAAGCAGCGTTGATAATTAATAGAGCCAGCCTTGTCATTGTACTAGACAGTGAAGCTGACGAGCTGGTAACTTGCTTTCAACTAACAAGGTGTGATATTATATGCTTTTGGCTTATACATCTCGTAGTAAAAGGTATTCTTTTTGTTTTTGGCAGCTCTTCGAGTTAGCATGTTACTGCTGAGTGGTGCTCTGCTGCCGAGTTGCTCCCCTGCAAAAGGCTGGAATCGTTTCCCTCGTAAAGCACCGAACCTCGGACTTGACTCTTGCAATTGGTGACGGTAATTGCTTCTTGGATATATGAGTTTGATCAGACTCCAGATCAGGTAGACTTTTTGTATGTGTTATGGAGCTGATTTTACTGAATGCAATAGATGTAGGTGCTAATGATGTCTTAATGATCCAAATGGCTGATGTTGGGGTTGGGATCAGCAGACAAAAGGGTCAGCAAGCTGTAATGTTGTCAGATTCTGCAATGAGACTGTTTAGATTTCTGGTTCCACTTTTACTGGTCCACGGGCATTGGGACTACCAACCGGATGGGGTACAAGATTATTTTACAACTTTTACAGAAATGCAGATGACGTTCTTGTATTGTTTTGGTAAGTTTAACTCTTTTCATTTGTTTAGCATAATTTGTTTTCATTTTTAAAAAAGTAGAAAACTTGTTTGGTTAATGAATAATAATTGGTTTCTCTAAACAACGGTATACATTTTGTGTAATAATATTTACATATATCAATATGCAAAGTATTGTCAACTTCGACTAGAAATTTATTTTCATTTTAATAGTCTAAAACATTGATAAAAAAACACTGAAAATCAAAATCGGCGTGGTCTAAGTGTACTAGAAAACACTTCATTTTCAGCAACTAAACTTGTTTTCACACCAGTTTCCGCATTTAGTTAAAGTTTTCGCAAACAAAACGGACTTATAATTTGGATTTTAATGCTTGCTTCATATGTACAGGCACTTTATGTTTGCTTGCTTTACATTGACGACAACGATCACGGACCGGAGCAGTGTGCTGTACCAACAGTTATTATTGGAATACTCGAGAAAGATCTTAGTAAAAAAATACTTTTCAACTATCCTTAGCTCTACAGAGCTGGACACAGTACAACTCAAAATTGTTTCGGGTAACAATAGTTGACACAATATGGCAAAATGCAATCATCTTCTTTATCCTTCTGGTTCATATTGGGGCAGCACTATAGATGAATCGAGTAATGGAGATATTTGGACGATTGCGGTCGATTGTGAATTTGCCATGGATCATTTGGGGTTCTATTATTGCCGCCTTCATTTGAGGTTCTATTATTGCCGCCGTCATTTGGTGCAGGTATGAAGGTATCACTGGTGTTGTTGGAGGCTGGAAAGCGTTAGGTTACTTTTTGGTGGCTAATCATGTTAGTAAATGTAGTACATAAATCAGACTAACTTTACTCTTGTACTTCTTCATTTGTTTTTAAATGTTAGATAATTAATTAATTAACTTTGCAGAGGGATCTAAGTTATTAATAATATTTTATTAATACAAAGAGCGTCCCAATAATCCTGTTGGATTCTTTATTTTATGCTTTCATTATCTTGGATCCTCACTGGTTGTATCTATAATAGAGAGCCATCAAAAGCCAAAAAGATACAGATACCAAAGTGTTTGTGTATATTCCAAATTGTTTTGGCTGGAATATAACAGCCATTGATAGTTATCCGGGTCATAGAGATAGACAGTAAAACAAGTACAGATTTTTTTTTGAGTCACTTAGTACCCGTAACAATGGTTTCGTTTTCACAGGTCATAAAATGTTATTACATTGTTCGATTACTCTTAATCAGTACGTTTTAGGTATGGGTTAGTTATTTTTGAAAGATTTGCAAATCGGAGAACTAAAAAAACTTATTAAGAAACATTTGAAACCTAAAAAATGTACCGATTTTATATGATTAAAAAATATTTACAGCCAAACAAAAAGCAAGCAAATTTCACTAGCAATCGAATCGAAGATGTGAGCCGCTGCTAAATTAAAACTTAGTAATCAAGAACATTTTCACATTCCTTCGCAAACCTACCCTTCACTCGCTGCCTCTTATCTGCTCTTTCTTTCCTCGACTCGTATCGTACGGGGTTGTCATATCTGTAGGTTAAACGTTTAAAAACTATAATCCATATACTAATCGAAAAACACACAACTTTTACCTCCGTTTATTCTTCTTTTCCTTGTAACGCTGCTTTGCATTTTCTCTATCCGGTGCTGTCATAGGCTTGGGATCAGTCACCGGAGCTGCAATAGCCATTCTACTTCTAACCACAGAAAGTTCATTGTCTACAGATTCCTGTCCCAAGCGAGAGTTATCAGCAATCCAATTCAATTGTATCCAACATGGATTCTTTTGTCCAAATTTTGATACAAATATATTACTTCACAACGTTAGAATCGGATTGGCTTGTCTAACAATCCAAACCTGTCAATAACCATTTTTTGTCCAAATTGGATACTGAAAATGAAATACTATGCGGACAACTTACATCATGCGATCTTAAAGCCTCTTTTTCCGAGCTTATCTGGTTATTGGTGGATGTTTTGTTTTTAAGCTCAAACTGGTTAGGTTTGAACTTGGTACCACGTCTTAATTTTCCAGAACCAATATCCCATGTCTGTGAAACTCCGCCCTCATTAGATTCATCAGTACCACGCCGTAATTGTCCAGAATGAAAATCCAATATCTGAAGAAAGATTCAGCTTATAATATGGACCAACAAATATAATCTCAAAGCCAACTTGGACTTTTACAATATTCAGAAACTTTACTATTAATCGCAACCACAAAATCTATGCTTTTCATTTTGATTATCAGCTATAGCCTATAGGTATGTAACAATCACGTATCGAATCTAGGATTGTGTTATTGTAAATGTTACTGAAAACTGATTTATAATATGAAAACATAGAGTTCAAAATTTATAACTACCGAGCGAAGAAACACTTACCAAAGTATCTTCTTTTGAGTTTATTAGGGGCACTGGTTGATTCAGAAGCAAAGATGAAAATGACGGCGTCGGATGACTAAATAGACCACAACCATCACTATTAACACCCACATCAAAATTTTGAACATCCAGCGGCCATCCAGGGTTCTCCAATCGACTCTGCGCCATTCCACTGTCTATTCCTACTCTCCTTCCTTCACTATCTCCATCACCGTCGTCGTCTTCGTTCCCACTAACAGAATAGTTCTCCATGTACTCTATCAACTGTTTATAAATAACATCCTTGAAATCCCGACAATTATGGTTTTCTTTTTTCTTGACCACCTCAATCAACAAATCATCGAAATTCTCATCGGGAAGATTCGCCATGCCACCTCCGGGCCATGAGTCATCAAGAAACAACTCGTTCAATTTCTGGATCAATGAACTCGATCCGAATTCTTCTGCACCAAAACTTTTTCTTTCTCCGATATCGATTCCCCACAGTTTTCCCAGCTCCACGGCCGACGGACAGCCCGAAAATCCTTTTACGGGAGCACGCTCGTGCGAAGCGTAAACGGAACAACCGTCTTCACCGTGGACGTGGGAGTCGCAGTCATGGCAGAGGGCAACGTTTTCGGTAGCGCAACGAACAGAGACCGGCAGTATGCCACAGTAGTTGCATATCTGAGATCGGAGGTGCCTGCCGGAGATAGCGCTATCCGCGTGAACCAGTCGGTCGCAGAGCAAACATATGTTGGCGGAGTCGGCTCTGCAGTATAGAACTGCAATATGTTGGTTGCAGAGATAGCAAGGTTGTGGTTTGGAATTCATTAGTGAGAGAGTATAGTCCAAATAAGTAGTTTCACTGCAGTAGCCTACAAACAACTTCTGATACTCTTTTTTGATTTATCTTGTATTCAAAACAAAAACACTAATGAAATGCACTGAAGAAGCTAAAAGTATGGATGGAAGTAAGTTGAAGTTTGGTTGACGATGAAAGCCAAAAATAGAGATAAAGTCAGGTCATGTCATGCCCTACCTTTTCAATTCTGTGTTGCTTAGGATTATATAGTGAACGAGTAGATGATAGAAAGTACGGATATTGTTGCACATTGTACCCTTTTGTTAATTAAGGAAATCTATGGTGAAAGAGACCATATACGTTTTCGGATATGATATTATATGTTGCAGTGACTCTTCGGGTCTCAACTAGGGATGTGGTGTGACGATGAGGCACACATTTCAACATCTCAACTTGCTAATTTTATAAACAGCTTACATGCTGCAAGTGGCTATGATGTTATAGGTTGCAGGTACGTCCAAACTTTCGAGTCTCAGCTCAGCAACTCGAGTCTGATTTAGGGAGATGGTGAGATCAGGCACATTATATGCTGCAAGTGCAAGTGGCTACTGGTGGTGATTTAGGGAGATGGTGAGATGAGGCACATTATATGCTGCAAGTGCAAGTGGCTACTGGTGGTGCAAGTGGCTACTGGTGGTGAATGTAAAATAAATTTATAAATAGAGAAAAATTATATGAATAAATACTAATATAAAATAAAAATTAAAAAATTTCTAATTTACCGATAAATATTTTCACGATTTTGTGACGAATCAAACGATATAAATCGGTGATTTTTAATTTCGATATAATGTCTTGTATTTTTTATTATTCCGATGATGATGGTTATAGCCATTGATTGGAGATTTTTTTTTTCAACTATATTGTCAAAGTAATGAACGATAATTAGAAAAAAAAGTTAATGTATAACCACCCAATGCAGATTCAAGCCTTTATTTATACTATTTACGATTCATTATTATGGAATTAGAGCATTACACGTGTTACAACAACTTAAGAACTTATCTTGACGACTTATTAAATGATGACACGTCTTTTTTAGTTGTAGTTGTTTGAATAACGTTTCTCGTTCACTTACTTCATCTTATATCTTCCTCGCAACATTTGTTTAAAAAATTCTTTGTGACACTTGTTTAAAGTCTACGAAAAACCATCCCGTGAACATTTTTACTTGTCCCTCGTTTAGTCACTTCTTTATGGTCTTCATCATCTAGAATTTTCTTGGTGACCATTGTCTAGCCATTTCCATACACCTCTCGTCCAAGTCTTCCTGATGGCCCTCATCTAACATCTCTTTATTTCTGGTTTCCTATCTTTTTATTAGTTATTGACTTGAATATACCTCGTCAATATAAAGAATATATTCTATCTAATGGATATATCTTTATCAATAACTGATAACGATGTAATTAGTCCAACCCAAATATGTGGCAAATCATCATTTTAAGACCCTAAAACTAAAAATATTTTGTCAAATACACAATTAACTACAAAAAAGCTAAGTAGTTAGAGAAAAATAAGTTATAATCTCTTAGTATTTGGTAAATATCTATTATAACTCTATACATATAAACACTCATCTAAATATATATATATATGTTTGTTGATGTTATTTGTTACAATACTTAAAAATATTCTCGAACCTCGGACTTATCACAAAGAGAAATGATAATCTCAAGTTATAGTAGGGCATGAGGGAATAAGTGAATTCTCTGAAGTAGAATATCACATGGATTCTTGTTAAAATCCAAAAAGTCAGAAGCTTATGGGATGTAAATGGATATTAAAGAGGAAGAAAATAATTTTAGGAGTTGAATCATCCATGTACAATGCTATATTGGTGGCAATGACTTTCCATAAAATGAGAGTGTTGATTTTACTGAAATATTCTCATCGGTTATGAAACAAATCTCAATAAAAGTTATAGTATGACTCTTTACTAGATTAGATCTTGATCTAGTTTAAGTTGATATTACTATTATTTTTATGTATTGATAATTAGATGAAGAAATCTATGAGTCATCCATAAGGTTTTGAAGAAAGACATGAAGGCGACATGTGTTTGTTGCATAGACCACTATATGCATAAACAATCGTCGAGACAGTGGAATAAAAGAGTTTACTATTTCATTAAGTCAATCAACTATGGAATAAGCTGTTATGAAAACTAATTCAACTGAAATGGGGAAACATATACGAAATTGCATATTTTGTTATTGTTGTATGTTTATGACATACTTATAGCTGGGAAAACATAATGAATATTAAAACTTTGAAGAATCAACTAAAGGTAGAAATTAAAATGAAAGATATGAGAGAAACGAATTTTTTTTTACGAATATACACTAAGAAAAGCATAATGAGGAGTTATTTATTCTTATGTCCAAGAGAATACATACATAAGGTTCTTATGAAGTTTGGAATGTACGAAGCTAGATATTTTGAAACTGATATTGGTGCTCAGTTAAATCTCAATGGTACCATACAAGAGATACATTATGGTAATGCCATTAAAATTATCATGTATGTTATGATTTGTATTATGTCAGATCTTACACACACAATTAGAGTTTTGAGCAGATTTATGGTTGATTTGGGAAGACCTCATTAGAATACTCTTAAATGGCTCATGGGATACTTGAAAGGTACATTAGATGTTTGAGTACGTTTTAATAAAAATCATGGATATGATGATACTCAAAGGGTACGTAGACTTTAATTTTGGAGGTTGTCTTGATACAAGTAAGTTAACTTTGGGCTATCTATTTATAGTATTTGGTGGAGTTGTTAGTTAGAGAGCTAGTCTACATAATATTTTTGCCTTCTCGTCTAGATAAGATAAATATATGGCTGCTACTAAAGAAATTAAAGATGTCATTTGGTTAAAGGGATTGTTAAATGAGATTATTGGTATGAAGCAAAAAGTTATACTATATTATTATAAAGCTAGTGTTCTTCACTTGAATGAAGAATCTCAATTTCCATCAAAAGAAGAAACATGTAAATGTGAAGCCTAAATTCATAGAGATGGGATAGAGAAAGAGAAAGCTAAAGTTAAAAAGATTGAAACTGATGATGATCCATCGGGTCATCTCAAAGATATTGCAAATTTCAAAGCTTACCTACTGTATAAGACTTGTTTCATTCTGGAGTACAAGTGAGACAACGAATGATGGAATCATTCTGGAACATTGAGACAACGAATGATGGAACCACTAAGATAATATGTGAAAACTTTAAGTATAGGATACCATTATAATGATTAGAAGCTATGAGGGCTGCCAAAAGGGCAGCGATGGGCACAAAAGAGAAGTCTAAGGTGTCAGTAGCTCATCATACTGACAATCCAAGGGAGCATGAGCCCTCAAAAACCCATGTGAGCACGAAAAAGACTCATGCTAGCTCAAAAAAGTCTCACCGGTCTAAACCGGTGGAGAGTTGTGATTCAGACTCAGAATCTTCCAGCAGCTCCTCAGGTGAAGATGGAGTCGAAGAATCCCTGTCATCCAGCAGTGATGAAGGCCGTTCTAAAAAGAAATAAAAGTTAGTAAAAAAGTACTCAAGAAAAAGGGATAGGCATGGAAGGTTAAAGAGGCATTTAGGCAAAGGATCGTCTCTTAGCCGGAGACACGTAGATCGGATGGTGATGGATCCTTTTGCCTTCCATGATGAACCAGGTATCTTTGCAACTCCTAATGAGGATACCGTTTTCAGTCGTGGCCGGAATTAGAGACAATCTTCATTGTCCTCCAAGATCCTGTCCGGAGACCTTCCTAAGAGGTTTCACAGTACAAAAATGGAAAAATATGATGGCAGTAAAGACCCAGATAACCACTTGGAACAGTTCAAAAATTTCATGATGAATTTTGATGATGACGACAAGTTGCTTTGTAGAGCATTCTCCCAATCATTTACGGGGAGTGCTCTGAAGTGGTACAACAGTTTGCCACAAGGCTGCATCAGAAATTTTGATACTTTTTGGGTGGCTTTTCAAAGACAGTTTGTTGGAAGTAAGGAGGTAAAGGGCAATGGAGACATAATTATCCATTGTGCCCAAGAACCAAATGAATCTCTAAAATAATACATAAGTCGCTTTGTAAACACCACAAATGGGTTGGCTGATTGCTTTGAACAAGTAGCAATAGCTTCTCTAAGGCAGGGCTTAAACCCTGGAAAACTGGCTGATTCAGTAACCAGAAAAAAGGCCATGACATGGGGAGGTTTGCTGAATCAGGTCGGAAAGCAGATTAATGTAGATGAAACAAAGAAAACTAGGGTGCACAAGCAGGTGAGTTCTGCTCCGGCTGCACGGAATCCAAACCAAACCCAGTCCGGAAACAAGGCTAAGGAGGTCGGGCAGAGTCATAACAGAGCCACAGCTCAGTCTCATCCAGCTGCTCCAGCTTAGAGTCAGCAATCTAGAAATAAACGAGGGCCTTGGGTTCAACCAGAGTGGTTTGCAGAATTAAAAGAAAACGTAGCCACCATTCATGACAAAACAAAAGACGAAGTACATTATAGAATGTCGGCTGCGTTACAGTCTCCTAGGGAGAGCCGCAACAATTATTTCCGCCAGTATCACAATGATACTGGCCATACCACTGAGGATTTTATTTCTTTGAAACAAGAAGTCCAGAATTTGATTTAAAGAGAAACATTGGGAGCATATGTTAAAAGAAGGGGAGGAAATAGGCCTGATAACGCTCATCGGGCAGGTCCGAACAATGCAGGCACATCGGCTCTGGATGGGGCTATGGTCATAATCGAAAGGTTCGATGTAGAATCAGAATACTTGGACCCTGATCCAACCCGGAATAAAGTGAGGGTTATCGCAGAACATTGCAAGTCGGTGTCCGGACTTATCAACTTTTATGAGTCACTCACAATTTTTGGAGGAGACACCATGACAGCACCAACAGTTTCTTCGAGAAAGAGGCATGTTCATACTTTAGCTACCCAACTAGAAGGAGGCATGACTTCCTATCAATCGCAGATTCCATTCCCCTTCATTGTTTTCGATGAGGCTGACTTGAGGGATATAGCTGGTCCTCATGAAGATGCTGTTGTCATTTGAGCATCCATCGGGGGCAATGACATAAGACGAATTTTGGTAGACACTGGAAGTTCAGCCAATATTCTCTTTTTAACTTTCTACAAAAAATGAAGAATCCAGCAGTAATTCAGCGTTCGAACAGGTTAATTGTGGGTTTCACTGGAAGCTCAGCAGATGTGATCGGGGAGTTCGAGGAGGAGGTTTTGTTGAGTTAAGGGCCTTTTAAAAAGATGGTTAGAATACAGTTCGTCGTGGTCGATTGTCCCACTTGTTATAATGCTATTCTGGGGAGGTCTTGGCTCTCTAGGATACATGCAGTGGCCTTAACAGTCCATCAATGTTAGAAATATGTTGTGCAAGGACAAGTGGGAGTTGTTCAGAGCAGCCAAAAGGTAGCAAAAGAGTGTTATGCAACAACACTGGATCCTCAGACGTTGTGGGCAGTTCGGATCAATGAGGAATAACAGTTTGAGGGGCTTTCTAGGGAGAGGGTGAAATTGATGACCCCATAGAGACCCCTGGAGTTTTAATACCGATTGAAGAAGTTGAAACACACTCTTTGGCTGAAGGAAAAAGTGTCAAGATAGGATCCAAGATGACAGTGGGATTAAAGGGTAAAATGTTAAAGTTCTTGAAAGACCATCAACATGTTTTTGCTTGGTGCAATGCTGATGTTACTGGAGTACCAGCAGATATCATATCGCACCAACTGTCCATCCGAAGGGACGTAGCACCTGTGATACAAAAGAGAAGAGCTTTTTCTAAGGAAAAGGTTGATGTCGTATTTCATATGTTGTTTGTCTTTCTTTAATTACTGTGTTGTGTTGTGTTTTGAGGAAATCCAAGCCAACTTAGTAGATTCTTGAAGAGCCCATATAATTTTATTTCAAAACTTATATGACATTTTATCTATATTTTTTTATCTTAGGTTTTGATCTCTCTTCCTTTCCTTAAAGTTATTCTGAACCGCTTCACACATCATCAGAAAAATGCTTAAGTGACTTTTATAAAGTTGCACGACTAGGTAGAGGAGGAGAAATGGGGCAATGGTTTTTATGAATGTTTTACCGTAAAAAATCTGACATGTAGTCATCTTTGGAGGACTAAATCTAAAAGAGATTTGTCTTGGAATGAATTTACCACTCCTCCGTTGTCCACTGCCCTCTTGATAAGAATTTAATCTGCTGATGGGAAGTTGTATCTTCCAACGAGAAAAAGATCCCTCAGTCACATGGATAAAAAAAGAAAAAAACATTTCAAAGTGTTGTTGAAAAAGATATTGAATAACAATCTCAAAGGATTGATGCATCATTATTGGATGCAGTTCCTACTACTCTGGAGGGAGTTGATATGCCTACAGATGTGCTTGATCTTAAAAAGACGGCTAAAAAAGACACAAAGATGACAGTGATGAGAGAAGAAGAAAGAAAAATTAGATTCCAACCAGTTGAGATTTAGCATTAAATTTTGGATATTCATGTTCCTGCTATTCCTACACAAGACCCTTTTTTTATTCCCAAATTTTGAGAGTGAAACCACAACTAGGGTCAATAATCCAATGGATGAGTTGACAAGGTTTTATTATGAGGCTTTTGACAAGGCCTTTCCAATTTCATATTACTAAAATGGGGCACATAAAAGAGTCTCAATATCTTTTATGGACAGCCAATCCGGTATTGGTAAAAAAGAAAAATGGAAAATGGCGTATGTGCATCGATTTTACAGATCTTGCGCAAATGATTTATACCCGGTCCCCCGGATTGATCAGTTGGTGGATTCCACATCTGGAAACAAGCTGCTATCTTTTATGGATGCTTTCTTTGGGTATAATCAAATTCAAGTGGATCAGAAGGATCAGGAACATACTACGTTTGTTACTGATAGGGGCCTTCATTGTTACAAGGTGATGCCATTTGGGTTAAAAAATGCTGGGGCTACTTATCAGAGGTTGGTAAACAAGGCTTTTGCTGATCAAATTGGAACAAACATGGAAGTTTACATTGAGGACATGATGGTGAAAAGTGTGGACGAAGAACTACACTTGACAGATCTCCAAGAAACTTTTGCTAACTTAGTGAAAGTAAATTTGAAATTAAACTCAGAAAAGTGTGTGTTTGGAGTGCAGTCCGGGAAATTCATGGGGTATGTAATAAGTGAGCAAGGGATACAGCCTGATCCGGACCAGCTTAATGCTTTACTACAAATGGAGCCTCCTCGGAATGTTAAGGAAGTACAACGATTGACTGGGAGGTTGGCTGCATTAAATCGATTCATTTCAAGGTCTTCGGACAGGTGTGCCCCGTTTTTTCAAACTTTGAAAGGTGTAAAGGACTTTGATTGGTCCTCACATGTGATGAGGCCTTCGATGAAATCAAAAAGCATTTTCCTCTCCCAAGACTTTGTTTAAACCCGTTGATGAAGAGACTCTTTTCATATACTTGGCAGTCTCTAGTTGTGCCATAAGTGCAGTATTGGTAAGGGAGGTAGATAATTATCCCCGTCCGGTGTATTACATTAGCAAGCATTTGATTGATGCAGAAAAACGCTATTTGATGCTTGAAAAATTAGCACTAGCCCTGGTGATTGCTGCGAGAAAGATGAGACTTTATTTTCAGGCTCATCCCATTATTGTCCGGACGTCTTTTCCCTTAAAAAACGTTCACGAAAAGGCCGACATTTCAAGTAGAATGACTAAGTGGTCAGTGGAATTGGGAGACTACGATATTTATTTTGCCCCTCGGACAGCAGTCAAAGCCCAAGCAGTGGAAGATTTCTTAGTTGAATTTCACTCAGATAGGGATACTAAGCAAACAACTAGTGTGAAAGACAAAAAAGTCTGGGTCATCCGGACTGATGGTGGATCAAGTACCATGGGCTGTGGTGCTGGGGTATGATAGACCTCTCCGTACGGTGACAGAATGTACCAAGCTATATGTTTTGCTTTCAGGGCTTCTAATAATGAGTCCAAATATGAAGCTGCTATAACTGGTTTGAAATTAGTTCTTATTTGTGGAGCCAAAAGGGTCAAGTTAATGAGTGATTCTCAACTTCTTATCCATCATGCACAAAGTCAATCTGAAGCAAAAAAGGAGCAGCTGGTTAAATACTTACTTCTTCTCAAAGAAGTGGTACTTAATTTCAAGAGAATCATCTATGAACACATACCCCGAACATAAAATATACTGGCAAACTCCTTGGCGACCATAGCCTATACTGAGTCCTACCCTTGGATTCATGTGCTGGAGTGCCCATCCATTCAAATCAATCCGGATAAGGGAGAAGAAAGTTTCAATATACAGATAAAACAGCCTCAAGATTGGAGCTTTCCTCTCCTTCAATATCTCTCAGATGGCATCTTGCCTCCGGAAAAATCAATAGCAAGAAAAGTAAAGTACAAGGCTCGTGGTTTTGTCATCCTAAGAGATATTCTTTATAAGAAGTCTTATAGTAAACCTCTCTTACGGTGTTTGGGGGTTGACGAGTCTCAAATAGTGCTCTCCGAGTTACATGATGGCGAGGGATCAGCTCACTGTGGATTCAGGGCTCTAACAAGAAGAGTTTTGTTAGCTGGGTACTATTGGCCCTCCATGATGCAGGATGCTAGGGAGTTGGTAAAAAAGTGTGACCAATGCCAGAGATATATCAATGAAATTCATATCCCAGCCATCCCTTTAGAGTCGATTTCTGAGCCAATACATTTTGCTCGATGGGGGTTGGATCTAGTGGGACCTCTACCCATGGCATCCGGGGGGCGCAGAACTATAATCGTTGCTATTGATTGCTTTTCAAAGTGGATCGAAGCAGCTCTATTGGCAGGTACGACATCAAAAGCTGTTATAAAATTCATTTTATCCAATATCTATTGCAGATTTGGAATTCCACAAAAGATAACAACAGACAATGGGCCACAGTTTGACAACAAATAAATGGAGAGTTTTTGTGCCTCTAGAGGCATACAACATTGCTTCTCTTCTCATTTCCACCCACAAGCAAATGGTCAGGTCGAAGTGGCCAACATGACAATACTGTCCGGTCTAAAGAAGAATTTAGAAGGGACTGTTGGAAAATGGCCTAGTTATTTGCAAGAAGTTTTGTGGGCTTACCAGACCACTCCCGGGGCTGCAACACAAGAGTCTCCCTTTGCCTTAGTATATGGGATGGATGACATAGCTCCCATAGAATCTACTCTCCCTTTATTTCGAGTTCATAATTTTTCCGAACACGTTAACGAGGTGGCAATAAGAGGCCACATTGACTTAATAGAAGAAACAAGAGTTAAGGCTCACCTTAGAGCTGCACACTATCAAGGTTTAATGAGAAGCAAGTTTGCTTCTAAAGTTAAGAGAAGGGATTTTCAGCCAGGGGATAAGGTATTGAGAAACAATTTCTACATACTAAAGAGAAGCAGTTCAGTAAGTTGGCTCCAACTTGGGAAGGACTCTATGTGGTCACTGAAAAGCTTAAGCCTGGGACATACCGCCTCCAAGACAAAGACTCAAAACTTGGGAAGGACTCTATGGAATGATTTTGAATCACCCCTGAGACATTGAACACCTCCGGTTGTACTTGGAATAAAAACTATGTACATATTTACTTGCTTAACAGTTCATGTAAATATTTGGGGGCATACTCTTTCCTACCCTGGTGGCGCGGGGAGGTTTTAATGAGGTGTCCGGGCTTTTTTATAAAATTTGATGCCTTCTTAAAAGATTCGGAGTGTTTCAATTAAAAGTTTTCTCTGAAATTTTTTATCTATAGCAGACCGGATTAAATTGGTGGAGTGATGACTACTTAAACATTGGTCATCGGAGAATTCGAACACTCTCACTTTAAAGTACTTGTGAAATAACTAAGGGTTGTTTAAAAATTAGCCACCAAAATTGAAAAAAAATCATGAAATGATGCAGGAGTTATGCAAAATGAAATTACTCATTAAAACATACGAAATTCCTTGGCCATCCAAGGACTTTGAGTTGTCAAAACAAGAAAGGTTTATCCGGACAAGGACCGGACACGGTTACAAAAAATTCCTTGGCCATCCAAGGACTTTGGTTCAATCACAACAAAATTAAAAAGATAATTGATACCTTAAGACTGAGCCTTTGAAAATGGCTCGGCCTCACTTGGATTTTTCTTCTTTGGGTCATCATCCGGACTCTCCCCGGTCTCTTCTTCTTTATCACTGGTGTCCTCACAGGAGTAGTTGTACTTATCACCAACAGACATGGTATGATGAGGAAAGTCTTCGTACTCCACAAATCGCCATAAATCCCCCAAGATCTTCTTCGGAATTTTTTCATGAAATAGTAGAACCATATCTGACCTAACCTCAGCATACCTTGCCTCTTGAGAATCAATCACCTCATTGGTATAAGCATCCATCCTTGCCAGGATTGTTTTCTCCTGCTCCCTCAACAAGTCAGCCTTTTTTTGCTCAGCCTTGGACACCCTATTCTCAAGAGAGACCTTGTCATTAGTTAAGGCCTGAATGGTGCTATCTTTGGCCTTCACCTCTTCTTTTGATGACCGAAGGTCTCTTTCCAGGACAGATTGCTTTGGTTGGAGTTCTTTGAAAACTCCTTCCGAAGTGGCTAACCTGTTGGCCAAGTCCTCCTGGCGTTTCTTCAACTCCTCATTCTCTTTCCTCAATGCCTCAGTATTTTGGCTGGCACTAAGAAGATCGCTAGACAGTTTCTCTTTGTCAGAATTAAGGGTGTTGATGATGGCTGACTGATTGCGTACTTTCTTTTCCAAAATAAGGAATGGCTGGACATTTCTCAGAATGGAGTGAGCAATGACATCCCTTTCGCTTGAGACAGAAAAATACTTACCGATTGGATGTGACGGTGTTCGAAGAGATTGGGGGAAGGTAGGGCCCAGCAAAATCATCTCTGGAGAGGTTTTCAAAGTAGAGATGAAACCCCTCAAGCCCAGTAATGTCGACAAAATCAATACTGATATCCCCTCCTCCAACTTCTCCGGTTTGAAAGTCACCGGGGATTTCGTCTGCTCGAGTAGGATGAGTAGGCTCAGCTGGAGGTAGTGGCTCCGGATCCCGGAGAGAAACCTCATCTCTCTTGGAAGTTTTCTTTCTCTTGGCGTGTCGGCCTTCACCTCCTGCTCCCCGTTTTCTGTCCCTTTTTTAGGACCTTTTGAAGTTTTAAAGACCCAGCAGCTTCCTTGGTGCTCTCGTGTTCCACCACCTGTAGTAAGGCATCATCGATTTGCCCTTGACCTTGTCCCTCGGGATTTGTTGGGACAGCTTCTTCCACCTCAGTAGGATTTGCCTCTGCCACACCTCGCCCGGCCTTAGCCTTTTTGCCCTTCATCTTGCTTGGGGCTTTAGCTCTGCCCGGTAAGATCAGTTTTCCATCCTTTCCCTCTGTCTTCCGGAGGATCACTCCCAGAGGGGGTGGAGTAGTTAATTCGTCCCAAGACAGATCCCTCTGGTCCGTTGTATTCCACAGATAGGATCTGGCTAGATTGCCTCCGGTAAAGCAGTTGTGGAAGCGGTTTGCCCATTTTTCAGTTGCCCAAGCATTCAAATTGGCACAAGTAGTTTGCCCGGCCTCTAGGTAATCGTTGAAATCCTTGGGCAGCACTACCAAAAAGCAAAAGGAAAAAGAGTTAGATAAAAAAAAATATAAGTGAAAATAGAAGTATCTGGTGAGATTATTACCATCACTTCGCCATCTGCCGGTGAGCATGTTTGGGCTGACACCAGCTTTAATTTTCTTTCCATTCTCCCAAGCACCGCTGACGAGCAGAAATTGAGTCTTCCAGCCTTTCTCTGACTCAAGTAAGTCATTTACTACCTTGTAATTGTCACCCATGTTGAAGTGATAGAAAGGGATGACATGATTTCTGTAGAGGCTTGCCACAGCAACAAATTGCTCCATCAGAAGAGGAATTCCAGAGAGCCTTGAGGCCATAATACATGCCATAAGGGTGAACCATGCATTAGGACTTAGCTGGCTTGGGAAAAGCTTAATTAGATGGAAATATCTGACTATTTATGGGTCCAAGGGAAACCTAAGTCCCCATTTGAATAGCTCAGTATAGAAGACAATCTCGTTGAGCTTACAAACCATGGGCGTCTCCGGATCGATTGGGATCCTTACTTTGACATTCTCTGGAATACCCCACTTTGTCCTTATCCGGACAAGTTCAGTTGTGTGAATGAAAGCGTACTTGATTTTCTGCATGGCCAACAAGTAATTAACGTTTACCTTGTGAAAACAAGGCCCCTCCTTTCCCACACGGCACTCCGGCATGTCCGGATTCTTTAAAAATACTTTTTCCTTGCCTTTGCTCTTCCTAGCCATGGTAGTTTCACTTGTTTCCCCTGAGACGTCAGTCTCGAAAGGGGATTCTTCAATGCTATCCTCCATTATATCCTCCATTACCATGGAGGGGTTGTCAGCTGTCTTAGGAAGAGAGGGGCTGGTGATTGGCTCAGTAGGCCCTTCGGATTGTTGAGCATCTTTTCCCTCTTGGGGTCTAGAGTCTGGTTGGGGCTCGGACCCGAAGGTCTCTTTTCGAAGATTTGAGCTAGTTGCCTCCGGTCCGGACAGCTTGTCCTTGGAAGTTTTAATGGGTGCTTCTGACCCTGTGGTTTTACTTGTTACCCCGGATTTCGAAGGCGTGGATTTTAGTTTAGGTTGTGTGCCAGCAGCCTGCCCTTTTACCAGACGACCATCAACCAGCTTCTCCGGGGAGATATCGGCATCTGACCCTATGGCAATAAATGGGGAAGGTTTCTTGAAGCTTGTGACTGCCTGTCCTGGTTCAACAACATGCTCTGACTCCTGGACCGATGAGCCTGAAACGATTGGTGAAAGGTTGGACTGGAACAACCTCCTAGTTTTAGCACTCTTAGTTGAAGAAGAACCCCGATCAGGCTCTGAGCTTGGTGTTTCTGGTTTATTAACAGGGGAAACAGGGAGGCCTGCAGCGATGCGTCTTTCCGGTCAACCTTTTGAGTCTTTTCCAATTCTGACAAATTGAGACACCCACCATTTACTAAAGCGTTTCTTGCTGTGAACATAAACTCACACAAAAAGAGAGGTTTTTTTAGAGATGAAAACTTTGAAGATTAACAGACTAAAGATGAAGGAGATGATAAAACGGTGAAAAACAAACTGATTTATAGTAAAAGAGAAAAAGATGCTTCGATTCCTAGGAGGATTCGAAAGGGTGGGTGCAATGATTAAAGGCGGCGTTGATGTCATTCGCATTAAATGAAGAAGTTACTTTTTGAAGCTAGTGGGAGCGCCATTCTAGGAGAAAACGGCCGTTGTGGCGAATCAGAGAAGGACACGTGTCCTACGATCTCTGGTAAAACTGCTCAGCTTTTAAGGGTTTCAGTCTGTCCGGATAAAGTCGTTACATATTTTCGAGATGTCCGGACAAAGTTATGACTACACTTGAGCTATTTTTAGGTCTTGGCAAAGGCCTTCGAACAAAACCTAAAAAAGGGACTACTGATGAGTCCGAAATTTATTGTCGCTCTTTTTGAGGACCGGGCAGGGGCAATTCGGACAACATCCACCCACTGAACCATCCGAAGTGAACTAATGTACTAAAAACTTAATCACTTCATGACTAAGCTAATTATCTACCTGCTTAAAACTAATGGGTCTTTGAACTCGACCCGAATCCATAAGTCAACCCGAAAGCCCATGTGACCCACAATTAAGGGTATAAATACCTAACCACTTTTATTTAATGAGGGTAATGAAAATTAAATACAACCAGGCAGCTCAATTCTCCCTCTACACTCTATCCAAACATTAAATACCTTCAAAATACCACAAAACTCTGGACAAAGTTACCCTCAAACGAAAATAAACCTCACCAACAACTACTTAAGAACTTATCTTGACGATTTATTAAATGATGACACGTGTTTTTTAGTTTTAGTTGTTTGAACAACGTTTCTCGTTCACTTGCTTCATCTTATATCTTCCTCGCAACATTTGTTTAAAAAATTCTTTGTGACACTTGTTTAAAGTCTACGAAAAACCATCTCGTGAACATTTTTACTTGTCCCTCGTTTAGTCACTTCTTTATAACCCTCGCCTTAAGTCTTATGATGACCTTCTTCTTAATTATCATTACTTGTCCCTCGTCTAGTAACTTTTTTATGGTCTTCATTGAAAGTCATTTATACGACCCTAATCTACTTACTTCTGCTGGCCTCTCGTTTAACTACTTCTTTATGACCATCGTCTAAAACCAACAGTGCAAGAACTATCAATACCTTAACCGTAGAGATAGATAATTTAGATAAACTTCTTAAAGAGAAAGAAGAAGAAAATAATTCTCTAAAGAATAATCAAGCCCAAGGGTGAAATGTTTTAATATATCTGATCACTTTAAAGATATATCATTTGAGGTCTTCCTATCTAACAACATTAATCTACTTATTAGTTTCCACTAAACTCAACAATGGCTAGAACTAAAGATGGAAAAGATAATTCAACAAAAGGATTCAAATTTCTTCATGATTGATCAGTTAGGTTATGATTAATTTTGGTTAGATTAGAATTCAAATATGTTAATATATAGATTAAGATTGATATTGATGGTTGATTTGGGAGATGAATCATTTATCTTAGTTGGATTTAGAAGATTTATGGTTTTAGTTTATCACATTAATACTTATTGGTTATTTATCATATGTACTGACAGTGCAAAGGCTCCGCACTTCCAGTATAAACCCTTTACATTTCTAGTCAGAACTCTTGCACTGCAAGTGTAGGGGAATTTGTACTGTAAATGCACACTCAAATCATTGTTAGTTCCAATCCCACTTATTGTTAGTGCACATGGACATTCAAACCTATTGACTAGCTAATTTTTTAAGTGTACGCAGTCGACAAACAGACGACCCACCACTAGATATATCTCAACTGAGGAAAACTATAACGAAAGTTAAAGCCGTTTATAAAAAATATATATTTCTCAACCAATAGTATAATAGGGGCATGTGAGCTCAACGAGGAGCATACCAAACGGTTAATGCGCAAAATGAACTATATGGGAAAAAATTATTGGATTCTCTAAAGGTGGTCATCCAAGGGAGGTGGATCATTTAGAAGAAGTTTATCTAAAGGTGGTGGCGATGATGATGAGGATTTTGACAATGAGTCAAGTTTTTCTGCCAAGAATCCATTTGGTCCTCTTGTTTCTAATCTATATAAGTTCCACCAAAATATTCCTTTAAATGAGGTTTTGGACGAACAATGGGACTAGGGGACGAATACATTCAATTTTCTATTACACGGAGATAGTTTATAACGAAATGAGACTTTAAGTATAGAAATATGAAGAATAAATAGCTTATGACAGATTGTAAAATGAGAGGAGGAAATTGGTATCTTGTATTTTTTTCAAGGACTAACACGCAATTATCTTATTTTCTATAACCGTTTCATTTATGAGCTAAGTCTTTGAGCCTCTATATAAAGGCGAAGGCAAATCTGATAAAGGGGTTCGCTTGTTAAGTGAGATCATTTAAGCACTTTGATTTTCTCTTTATAAAATCTATTTATCTCTTTATAATCTGGCCTATGTCGATTAACTAAGGCAATCCAAGTAATCAAACTCACCAAATTGGCGAGTTCACTAGGGACCGATCAACAATTGGTGCCCTTTACTAGTTAAAATTTTATTGATCAATAAAAATAATCTTAAAGAAACGAATCCATAAAATGACTTGTTGGTTCGATCAACTGTCGAAACGCTGAAAAAAAGATTTACAGAGGACAAATCATAGACAACAAAGGTTTACTCCGATTCACCAGACACAATATGAGATAGAGTTACAAATGAATCAGCTTCCGGATAAGATAAATGCTATGAATGAGGAATACGATCAGGGAGAGCATGAGATTCAGTCGGCAAGGCTGAAATCTAAGGTAAGGCAAATGAATGACCAAAATGATGTTGGTGGTCAATCTGATCGATCTTGCATCGATCGTCAAGTCAGAAGTAAACAAAAAAAAGCACGCTTCAAAGCGCCAAAAGAATGTCATTCTTCTTGAAAAGAAAGGAAAGATAAACAAAGGTATATCATATCTAGTGATGAGGGGTTGAAAACTCTGAATCAGGTTTTAATATATATATCGCGGATCTTCGAAAGAAGAGAAAGATCAACCTCGCAAATCTAATAAAGAACATAAAAGGCTAGAAGAGATAGTGTACCTCGATATTTGGGGAGTCTAACTGGTGTGAATAAAATACGTTTAATCAGTACAATGGGGATACAATCATCCAATGCAAGAAAGCAGTTGGAGAAAAGTTGAAAGATTATACAAAGCGCTTTGTCTTGACAAAAGAAAGTCTGGATAATTGTGAAGAACTGGTGGCGATGACAGCTTTTTTCCAAAGGTTACTGCCAGGAGATATAGCTAATGAAACAACAAAAAGAAGAGCCTTAAATTTTAGGGCTTTAATGGCTCAAGTGAAGGACAAAATTAAGGTTGAAGAATCAACCAGGGGTCGAGGGGCAGCAATTAACATTCCAAAGAATTCGAGGCAGACGCCCCATAATCAGGGGCAATCTTTAAATTCTGCCCAACAAGCCCGTCCAAGGAACAAGAACTTACAACCTCAAACTGGAGTTTAATCAAATCAAAATACATCATATCAATTTAATAGGACAAGGCGAAATCAATGGATAATGCGTGAATACTATGCAGATCTGACAAAAAAATTGGCTGCAATCTTTTATAAAATTAAAGGATATGTAAACTTCAAAAAGCCCGCTCCAATCAACAGGCATAGGGCGGAGGGAAACAACAAGTTTTTTAGGTATCACAATGAATTTAGCCATGATACTTTTGATTGCATCTTTTTGAAGAAGGAAGTTCAAACTTTGATTGAAAATGGGAAGTTATTGACCTATGTAAAAGCTCAGAGCAATGCATCAAAACATCTTAGAGCATCAACTTCACAACCAACCAATCTAGGTGTGCAGGCTGAAAATGTGATGATCCTGGATTCAAAGGTTGATGATTTGGATGTTGCGTCCGAATACTTGGACATGGATCCAGATCGGTTAATTTTGATGGCAGTGGAAGAACCAGTAAAGAAAGGCCATGTTCGAAGCTTGTGTGAGTATTTTGAGTCTTTGGCAATTTTTGGGGGTGATTCCATGACTGGAAACACTAATAGCTTTGAGAAAGACATATTGTGAGTTTGGCTACTCAGATGGAAGGAAAAATGTCTACTTATTTGTATGGAAAGAGAGAAATTCTCTTTATCATTTTCGATGAAGATTATTTAAGGGGTACTGTATGGCCACATGAGGATGCGGTGGTCATTGATGCAGAAATTGTGGGCGTTGAGATTCGACGCATACTGATAGATACTGGGAGTTCTGCAAACATTCTTTTTGAAGTTACTTATGATAGTTAGCGCAATCCTCCTTGGATTTCCCAGTGAGAGCGCACTATTGGTTTTACTTGAGTAACTACACGTGTAATAGGAGAATTCGAGGGGAGGTAAATATAGGAAATTGACCTTTTCAGAAGAAGGTTCAGGTGTTTCTCATAATGGTGGACTGTCCAACAAGCTATAATGCCATTTTTGGAAGATACTGGTTGTCAAGAATGTATGGTATTGTATCAACTGCTCATCAATATTTCAAGTATGTCATTGGAGACCGTGTAGGGTTCGTCAGGAGCGACCAAAAGGTTTCCAGGGAATGTTACAATGGTTGTTTCCCACTTCTTATTTAAAAATATTTTGGTAACTTATCAAAGGCTGATCATCTCTGAGGTTGACTAGGAGTAGAATATTCCAAAGTGTTGAATACACTTTTCGAAGAAACAACCATGTTCGAAGTGTTACGTTAATTAAACTCTCTATAATGTTCGAAGTGTTACGTTCATTAAACATTCTATGATGGTCGAAGTGTTACGTTCATTAAACACTTTATCATGTTCGAAGTGTTACATTCATTAAACACTCTATGATGTTCGAAGTGTTACGTTCATTAAACACTATGTGATGATTCGAAGTGTTACGTTTATTAGACACTTTATTATGTTTATATCTCGAATAATAAATATAAATAACAATAAAATGTAAATATAACTTAAAATGAGAAATGGAGCATAAAAAAAGACCTTTGTTATTCAAATTAATTCGACTTGCACAAAAAGTTACAACGATGATATGACAGGTTCAAAAAACCAAAATATAATAAAATTACTCGTCCTCAGAGCTTTCTTCAGACTCTTCCGTTTTGGATGATGAACTTGGAATATGATCGAAAGCTTCGCTAGGGAACCATTCGACGAGAATCTCACTCCAAAAGCTGGAAAGATCCATTTTAGGATATGTGGCATGAATTTCTCGAAGGAGTGTGATGAATTTTTGTTCTTTGCCATTATTCATAGCTTCCAACATGTATTTTGTACACTCATCTTCAGTAGGAGTGTGAACAAGTTTCTTTTCTTTATCAAATTGAGTTTTGAGAGTGGTCATCTCATCGGTTAATTTTTTATTTTCTGCTTCAATTTTGACAAGAGAAGTATGAAGGTCATCAAGTTTTTTCTTCTCAACAACTAATTCTTCAAGGTGTTTAGTCTTCAGTTGATTTATGTCTTCCTGGTGCGAAGTGTTGAGATCTTCTTTCTCGATTCGATGCTTTTCTCGGAGATACTTTTGACATGCAGAAATCCTCTGAGAAATTAAGATATTTCGATTTGGAATTTGAAATATGTGAATAATGAGTCGAGAAATCGATGAATAATGAGTGAATCTGAAAGATCAAGAACATACTACATTCGTTACTGATAGGGGCCTCCATTGTTACAAGGTGATGCCATTTGGGTTTAAAATGTTGGGGCTACTTATCAGAGGTTGGTAAACAAGGCTTTTGCTGATCAAATTGGAAGAAACATGGAAGTTTACATCGGTGATATGATGGTAAAAAGTATGGACGAAGAGCTACACTTGGCAGATCTCCAAGAAACTTTTGCTAACTTAGTAAAAGTGAATTTAAAATTAAACCCATAAAAGTGTGTCTTCGGAGTACAGTCCGAGAAATTTTTAGGATATGTGATAAGTGAGAAAGGGATACAGCCTCATCCGGACCAGCTTAATGCTTTACAACAAATGGAGCCTCCTCGAAATATTAAAGAGGTGCAACGATTGACCGGGAGGCTAGCTGCACTAAACCGTATTATTTCAAGGTCTTCGGACAGGTGCGCCCCATTTTTTCAAACTCTGAAAGGTGCAAAAGATTTCAATTGGTCCCCACAGTGTGATGAGGCCTTCGATGAGATTAAAAAGCACTTGTCTTCCCCCAAGACTTTGTTTAAACCCGTTGATGGAGAGACCCGTTGGCAGTCTCTGATTATGCTATAAATGCAGTGTTGGTAAGGGAAGTAGATAATTATCCTCGTCCGGTGTATTATATCAGCAAGATCTTGATAGATGCAGAAAAACACTATTTAAAACTTGAAAAATTAGCACTAGCCCTGGTGATTGCTGCGAGGAAAATGAGGCCCTATTTTCAGGCTCATTCTATCATTGTCCGGACATCTTTTCCCTTAAAAAACGTTCTCCATAAGGCCGACATTTCAAGTAGAATGACCAAGTGGTCAGTAGAATTGGGAGACTACGATATTGATTTTACTCCTCGAATAGCAGTCAAAGCCCAAACCGTGGCTGATTTCTTAGTTGAATTTCACTCAGATAGGGATACTAAACAAGCAACCGGAGTAAAAGATAAAAATGTATGGGTCATCCGGACTGACGGTGGATCAAGCACCATGGGTTGTGGTGCTGGAATATGTTTAACCTCTCCGTACGGTGACAGAATGTACCAAGCTATATGCTTTGCCTTCAGGGCTTCCAATAATGAGTCCGAATATGAGGCTGCTATAGCTGGTTTGAAGTTGGCTCTCTTTTGTGGAGCCAAAAGGGTCAGGTTAATAAGCGACTCTCAGCTTCTGATCCATTATGCACTAGGCCAATCCAAAGCTAAAAAAGAACAGCTGATTAAATATTTATTCATCCTAAAAAAAGTGGCCTTTAATTTCAAAAGTGTCACTTATGAGCACATACCTCGAACGGAAAATACGCTAGCAGACTCTTTGGCAACCGTAGCCTACTCTGAATCCTACCCTTGGATACATGTGCAAGAGTGCTCATCTATTCAAATCAATCCAGATAAGGAAGAAGAAAGTTTGAATATACAAGTCAAACACCCCTAATATTGGAGATTTCGAATCCTTCAATTTCTTTCAGATGGAATCTTGCCTCCGGAAAAAGCAGTGGCAATAAAAATAAAATACAAGGCTCGTGGTTTTTTCATCCTAAGGGATGTTCTTTATAAAAAAAATCCTATAGCAAACCCCTCTTACAATGTCTCGGAGTCGAGGAGTCCCAAATAGTGCTCTCTGAATTACATGATGGTGAGGGATCAGCTCACTGTGGATTCAAGGCTCTAACTAGAAGAGTTTTGTTAACTGGGTACTATTGGCCGTCCATAATGCAAGATGCCAAGGATTTGGTAAAAACGTGTGATTCATGCCAACGATATGGTAATGAAATTCATACCCCAGCTTTCCCTTTGGAGTCAATTTCTGAGCCAATACCTTTTGCTTGATAGGGGCTGGATTTAGTGGGACCTCTACCCATGGCATCCGGGGGGTGCAGAACTATAATTGTTGCCATTGATTACTTTTCGAAGTGGATCGAAGCAGCCCCATTGGTAGGAACTACCTCAAAATATGTTGTCAAATTCATTTTATCTAACATTTTTTGCAGATTTGGAGTTCCACAGAAGATAACTACAGACAATGGGCCAAAATTCGACAACAAGGAAATGGACACTTTCTGTGCCTCAAGAAGCATTCAACACTGCTTCTCTTCTCCTTTCCACCCACAGGAAAACGAACAAGTTGAAGTGGCTAACAGGGCAATACTGTCCGGTCTAAAAAAGAATTTAGAATGGGCTGCTGGAAAATGGCCAAGTTATTTACAAGAAGTCTTGTGGGCTTACCGGACCACTCCCGGGGCTGCAACACAAGAGTCTCCATTTGCCTTAGTATATGGGATGGATGCTATAGCTCCCATAGAGGCTACTCTTCCTTCCTTTCGAGTTAATAATTTCTCCAAACACGCTAACGAAGTGGCAATAAGAGGCCAGCTTGACTTGATGGAGGAAAGAAGAGTTAAGGCTCACCTCAGAGCCACACACTATCAAGGCCTGATGAGGAGCAGGTTTTCTTCCAAAGTTAAAAGAAGGGATTTTCAGCCAGGGGATAAAGTATTGAGGAAAGTCTTCCTACACACTAAGGAGAAGCAGTTCGGCAAGCTAGCTCCAACTTGGGAAGGACCTTATGTGGTCAGTGAAAAGCTTAAGCCTGGGACATACCGGCTTCAAGATAAGGATGGAAGGGTTTTGAATCACCCCTGGAACATTAAACACCTCCGGTTGTATTTGGAATGAAAACTGTGTAAATATTTACTTGTTTAAAAGTTTATGTAAATATTTGGGGGCATACTTTTTCCTACCCTGGTGGCGCGGGAGGTTTTAATGAGGTGTCCAGACTCTTTAATAAAATTAGATGCCTTTTTAAAAGATTCGGAGTGTTTCAGTTAAATTTTTTTTTGAAATTTTCTATCAATGTCAGATTGAATTGAATTGATAGAGTGATGACTACTTAAACATTTGTCATCGGAGAATTTAAACAGTCTCGCTTTAAAATGCTTGTAAACTAACTAAGGGCTGTTTAAACATTAGCTACCAAAGCTGGAAAATTATGAAATAATGCAAGGTTTGTGCGAATTAAAATTGCCCATTAAAATATACGAAGTTCCTTGGCCATCCAAGGACTGAGTTTTTAAACAAAAAGGTTGATCCGGACGAGAGCCGGACGATTAAAAAAAATTCCTTGGCCATCCAAGGACTTTGGTTCAATCACAGAAAATTAAAAAAATAATTGATACTTTAAGACTGAGCTTTCTTAAATGGCCCAGCCTCGCTTGGTTTCTTCTTCTTGGGGTCATCATCTTCCTCATCCGAACTCTCCCCAGTCTTTTCTTCTTCATCGGTTGTGTCGTCCCAGCCACTTGAGTAGTTATGCTTGTCACCATCAGCCAAGGTATGGTGGGGAATGTCTTCATATTCCACGAATCGCCATAAATCTCCCAATGTCCTCTTCGGAAATTTTTCATGAAAGAGCAGGACCATATCTTACTTGAATTCGGCATATCTTTCCTCCTGAGAATCTATCACCTCATTGGTATAAGCATCAATCTTAGCCTGGATGGTTTTTTCCTACTCACTTAACAAGTCAGCTTTTTCATGTTCAACCTTGGACACAATGTTTTCAAGAGAGATCTTGTCATTGGTTAAGATCTGAATGATGCTATCTTTGGCCTTCACCTCCTCTTTTGAAGAAAATAGGTCTCTTTCCAGATCGGATTGCTTCAGTTGGAGTTCTTTGACAACTCCCTCCGAAGTGGCCAACCTGTTGGCCAAGTCCTCCTAACGTTTCTTCAACTCCTCATTCTCTTTCTTCAATGCCTCAGTATTTTGGTTGGCACTAAGAAGATCATTAGACAGTTTCTCTTTGTCAGAATTGAGAGTATTGATGATGGCTGACTGATTGCGCACTTGCTTCTCCAAGGTAAGCACTGGCTAGATATTGCTCAGTAGGGAGTGGGTGACAGTGTCTCTCTCATTTGAAACAGAAAACGACCTACCATTAAAAGTGACAATGTTCGAAGATCTTGGGGGGAGGTAGGGCCCAGCAAAATCGTCTTTGTCAAGGTTTTCAAAATAAAGACCAATCCCTTCAAGCCCACTGATGTCCACGCCATCAATGCTGATATCCCCTCCTGCACCTCCTCCGGTTTGAAAGTCACTGGGGATCTCTTCTGCTTGAGTGGGGTCAGTTGGGTCAACTGGAGGTAGTGGCTCTGGAGCCCGGAGAGAAACCTCATCTCCCTTGGAGGTTTTATTTTTCTTGGCATCCCAGTCTCCACCTTCTGCTCCCCATTTTCTGTCCTTTTTGGGAGCCTTTTGAGGTTTTGAAGACCCAGCTACTTCCTTGGTGCTTTTGTGTTGCACCACTTGTAGTAAGGCAACATCGATCTGCCCTTGATCTTGTCCCTCTGGGTTTGTTGGGACAGCTTCCTCCACCTCGGTACGATTGGCCTCAACCACATCTTGCTTGGCCTTAACTTTTTTGCCCTTCATCTTGCTTGGGGCTTTATCTCTGCCCGACAAGACCAATTTCCCATCCTTTCCCTCTGTCTTCCGGAGAATCACTCCCGGATGGGGTGGAGTGGTTAATTGCTCCCAGGACAAGTCCCTCCGGTCAGTTGTATTCCAAAGATAGGATCTTGTTAAATTGCCTCCGGTAAAACAGTTGTGGAAGCGGTTTCCTCATTTCTCAGCAGCCCAAGCATTCAGCTTGGCACAAGTAGTCTGCCCAGCCTTCAAGTAATCATTGAAATCCTTGGGCAGCACTATCAAAAAACAAAAGAAGAGGAATTAGATTAAAAAAATTGTTATAAGTAAAAGTAGAAGTATGTAGTGAGATTATTACCATCACTTCGCCATATTCTCGTAAGCATGCTTGGGTTGTCACCAGCTTTAATTTTCTTCCCATTCTCCCAGGCACCACTGATGAACAGAAATTGAGTCTTCCAGCTTTTCTCCGACTCGAGTAAGTCATCCACCACCTTGTAATTGTCGCTCATGTTAAAGTGATAGAAAGGGATGACATGTTTTCTGTAAAGGCTTGCTACAACAACAAATTGCTCCATCGGAAGAGGAATTCCGGAGATTCTGGAAGCCATGATACATGCCATAAGGGTAAACCATGCATTATGGCTTAGTTGACTTGGGCAAAGCTTTATCAGATGAAAATATCTGACTATTTCTGGGTCCAAGGGGAACCTAAGTCCCCATTTGAATAACTCAGTGTAGAAGACTATCTCAGTGAGTTTACAGTCCATGGGCGTCTCCGGATCAATTGGTATCCTTACATTAACATTTTCCGGAATCCCCCACTTCGTCCTCATCCGACCAAGTTCAGCTGTATGAATAAAAGCATAGTTGATCTTCTGCATGGATAGCAGATATTTAACACTTACTTTGTGGAAACAAGGCCCCACTTTTCCCGCAAGGCACTCCGGCAGCTCCAGATGCTTTAAACACACTTTTTCTTTGCCTTTACTCTTTTTGGTGATGACAGTCTCACTTATTTTCCCGGAGACATCAGTCTCAAAAGGGGCTTCTTCGATGTTGTCCTCCATTACATCCTCCATTACCATGGAGGGATTGTCAGCTATTTTTGGTAGAGAAGAGCTAGTGGTTGGCTCAGTAGGCCCTCCAGATTGTTGAGTATCCTTTCCCCCTTATAATCTAGAGTCCGGCTGGGGCTCGGATCCAGAGGTCTCTTTTTGAAGGCTTGAATTGGTAGCCTCCGGACCGGAAAACTTGTCCGTGGGAATCTTGATGGGTGCCTCTGATCCTGTATTTTTAATTTTAGCCCCAGACTTGGAAGGCGTAGTTTTTGGAACCTGCCCTTTCACCAAACGACCTCTTCGTCGGTCTACTAGCTTTTCTGGGGAGACATCAGCATCCGACCCCATGGCAATGAATGGGGAAGGTCTCTTAAAGCTTGTAACTGCCTGCTCTGGTTCAACAACAGGCTCTGATTCCTGGACCGATGAGCCCGAACCGATTGGTGAAAGGTTGGATTGGAATAACCTCCTGGGTTTAGCACTCTTAGCTGAAGAAGAACCCCAGTCATGCTCTGAACTTGGTGTTTCCGTTTTGTCAATAGGGGAAACAGAGAGGCATGCAGCAATGCACCTTTCTCGTTCGATCTTTTGAGCTTTTTCTAACTCTGACAAGTTGAGCCACCCACGTTTTATTAAGGCGTTTCTGGCTGTGAACATAAACTCACACCAAAAGAAAGGTTTTTTGAGAGGTGAAAGCTTTGAAATTTAGCAGAGTAGAGATAATGAAGATGGTAAAACAGTGAAAAGTGGACTAATTTATAGTAAATGAACAAAAGATGCTTCGATACCTAGGAGAATACGAAATGATAGATGTAATGATTAAAGACGGCGCTGATGTCACCCACATTAATTGAAGATGTTGCTTTTTGGAGTAAGTGGGAGTGCTGTTCTAGGAGAAAAAACGGCCGGTGTGGCGAATAAAAAAAGGATACGTGTCCCACAATCTCTAGCAAAGCCGTTTAGCTTCTAAGAGTTTTATCAGTCCGGGGTAAGTCGTTACACAAATTAAAATCTATCCGGATATAGTCACAAGTGCACATGAACTGTTTTTTAGGTCTTTCCAAAGGCCTTCGAACACAACCTAAAAAAGGGGCTACTGATGAGTACGGATTTTATCACCACTCACTATGGGGACCATACAGGGGAAATTCGGACAAAATCCACCCACTGAACCATCCGAACTGAACTAATGTATTAAGAACTTAATCACTTTATGACTAAGCTAATTACCTACCTACTTAATAACTAATGGATCTTTTATGGGTCTTTGAACTCGGCCCGAATTTATAATCATGACCCGAAAGCCCATGTGGCCTAAGGTTAAGGGTATAAATACCCAACCAATTTCATTTAATGAAGGTAAGAAACATTAAATACAACCATGCAGCTCAAATCTCTCACTACAATCTACTAAACATTAAATACCCTTGAAACACCACAAAACTCTAGACAAAATTACCCTCAAACGAAAATAAACCTCACCATATATAATATAGCATTCACTACACGATGAACCAATCCTAACTTACCTCGCCCTTAAATATGATGTACACCTTGTGAAGTCTGTAGTCCAGATAAATATAAGGCACGTGGGGATTCACTCTCTGGAACTGCTGATCCAGAGTCCTACGTACAATGGATACAATAGGTGTAAGAGTGTCTACGCGCCACCAATGCCTCACGCTACTCCGTATCAGTGCTATCAGAGTCTGATCATGCCTGACGACGAACAAGAGTACGATACCTTAGAGGCATGCTAAAAAAATAAAACAACACATTGTTACATACCAAAACAATTACCAAACACCTATATATATATATATATATATATATATATATATTTAAATAGAATACATAAACTCACGCAATGAATATGCAAGTCAATTTGGGGTCTAATATGCTCAATTTATTAATACATGCAAAAAATCGAACACAATGTGTCCAATTTGGGGCCAAATATAGAGCAAATCTGCGAACAACGTGTTCCCAGATTAGCTCGACTGAAAAACCATACCCTGTAATAGTGACGAACGCTAATCCCTCGAACCTTAACTAAAATCAGCAAAAACATACCAAAACGACGATAATGACCTAACTAACATATCCCTACAAGTAACTTTCCAAAAAAACAACAACAATGATATGAACATTCGAGTTTTTTGGTAGATATTATAACTTTAAATATCACTAAAAAGACCTAACTAAATTGCAAAATAATTACACCAACAAGTATAGAATTCATACCTTAACATGTTTGCAAGTTTGGATTCGAAAAATCTTTCATTTTTTGTTCGACGATTTTGAGAAGTTTTAAATGAAAAAAAAAGAAAAAAAAATTGGTTGAAATAAATATTTTATATTAAAAATATTTCGATAAAAAATAGATCTCATTATAACCGGATCTCATTTCTCATTATAACAAAAAAAAAAAAGCAGAGTTCTGCCTTGCCCCAACTCTTACTACTACGCAATACAGATACTAAAATGGACGCACACGAAAACGATCACATCACTTTTATTCATTCAAATAGGTAAAAGAAAACATAAATACGATCACATCACTTTTATTCATTCAAATAGGTAAAAGAAAACATAAATAATATAATTTGTATATGGAATAAGTATCAATTACTCATTTAATTTAATACTATTATTTATATATGAATAACGAACATTTGTAATTTGTATAAATATACACTACAAACTATCTCTATATTAGTCTAGACCTATTTAAATGGGTTTTGATTGTACCGAAATCTAAGAAATAACATAAAAAGAAAATTGTATGGTTTATCGAAATTTTTGATCCAAATTCGATAATATCATTTCTACTATATGGAGTATGGTTGTAAGACAAGTTTGAATTTGGATTTCTTTAAGAGAGAATTATAGAGGTCGTCAAAATCTGTTGTTATTCACCTACCCATACAATTACTAATTGTAGTTACTAATGGTCCGACCCAAATAACAAAAGATCCATTTATAAAATCTAAGTCTTCTTTTTCTCACCTCAAGATCTAAATATCGCTTCGTCTCTTTGACTCTATGTTAGACTCTTCACCTCTTCCACTGATAGAAACAATTCTGCTCGGCGACGAACAGAATTGAAGTCGTCGGTGGATTTCCGTTGGTTTCCTTTCTTGGGAGATCAAAAGGTTCGAAGTCGATGCTCAAGGAGTGTGCATCGATGTTCAAGGAGTGTGCACCAACAAATATCCCAATCTCCATTAAGTTGTACAATCATATAGGTAGATCTCATTCTTCCATTTCCTTCGTTTTTTTTGTTTTTTTCCGGTTGAAGCTCGTCAGTATTGTAAGTGGGACATATGTTTTACGATGATCATATTTTGATGCTTTGCGGAATTAGTATTGAATAGTCAATGCGATCGGACTAAAATGATATTTCGCTAATTTAGAGATCGGAATAGTTGATATCTGGAAAGGAATGTGCAAAGCTTTGCGGATAAGAAATGGGTCACTGGATAGTAGCTAAATGCCAAGGAGTGTTTACATGGATTATCCATTGAGTTGTATGAATGTTGTTGTCTTCTTTGGTGTATTTGCCTTTTTTTGTTCGTAGGATATCATTTTTGTGAATTGTTACTCCAAAATTAGAATTGAGTAGGTTGCTAGAAACCTATTATCTTGTCCCATACTCTCAGTAGTCGGACTTACCTTAGAATCCATAGATACGTGTATCAAATTTTAAGCGGAAACGTTTGGGGATCAATGAGGATTATTGCAGTTAATTATGATTGTTTAGAACCTGGAAGACTAATTACTGGTATCCTTACATTTGTGTATAGAAAAATAATGTACTGTACTGGGGGAGTTGCAACTTTTAAGCCTATGTTTAAGGAAACAATACTAAAGATCATTTTGTGCACTCTTTATCCCCCATTGGTTAATACCTTCAGTTAGTTCTCCACTTCAACAGCCAAAATAGTTTTCTTTCGCTCTTTCTTCTAAAAACTTCGTAGACATCCAAACAAGGGAAAACATTCATTTCCCATTTTATTTAACTCCTATTCACGGCCTTCCGAATTTTTCTTGAACCAACTGAAGCATGAGTTATAGAGCCTCCACAAATCATCAACCTTACTTATTTTTCTTTCGACTGTTGTACAGTGATTATGCAATGCAGAGAATTCGACTCACGAACCTCGATTAAAGGCTGAAGTAGGTTCGATTTCCCTATCCTGTTCCTGGTGTCACAAGCGATTCTCACCAGATTCTGAAGACATTCTTAGTCAAGCAGCGTTGATAATTAATGGAGCCAGCCTTGTCATTGTACTAGACAGTGAAGCTGACGAGCTGGTAACTTGCTTTCAACTAACAAGGTGTGATATTATATGCTTTTGGCTTATACATCTCGTAGTAAAAGGTATTCTTTTTGTTTTTGGCAGCTCTTCGAGTTAGCATGTTACTGCTGAGTGGTGCTCTGCTGCCGAGTTGCTCCCCTGCAAAAGGCTGGAATCGTTTCCCTCGTAAAGCACCGAACCTCGGACTTGACTCTTGCAATTGGTGACGGTAATTGCTTCTTGGATAATATGAGTTTGATCAGACTCCAGATCAGGTAGACTTTTTGTATGTGTTATGGAGCTGATTTTACTGAATGCAATAGATGTAGGTGCTAATGATGTCTTAATGATCCAAATGGCTGATGTTGGGGTTGGGATCAGCAGACAAAAGGGTCAGCAAGCTGTAATGCTGTCAGATTCTGCAATGAGACTGTTTAGATTTCCGGCTCCACTTTTACTGGTCCACCGGCATTGGGACTACCAACCGGATGGGGTACAAGATTATTTTACAACATTTACAGAAATGCAGATGACGTTCTTGTATTGTTTTGGTAAGTTTAACTCTTTTCATTTGTTTAGCATAATTTGTTTTCATTTTTAAAAAAGTAGAAAACTTGTTTGGTTAATGAATAATAATTGGTTTCTCTAAACAACAGTATACATTTTGTGTAATAATATTTACATATATCAATATGCAAAGTATTGTCAACTTCGACTATAAATTTATTTTCATTTTAATAGTCTAAAACATTGATAAAAAACTCTGAAATCAAAATCGGCGTGGTCTAAGTGTACTAGAAAACACTTCATTTTCAGCAACTAAACTTGTTTTCACACCAGTTTCTGCATTTAGTTAAAGTTTTCGCAAACAAAACAGACTTATAATTTGGATTTTAATGCTTGCTTCATATGTACAGGTACTTTATGTTTGCTTGCTTTACATTGACGACAACGATCACGGACCGGAGCAGTGTGCTGTACCAACAGTTATTATTGGAATACTCGAGAAAGATCTTAGTAAAAAAATACTTTTCAACTATCCTTAGCTCCACAGAGCTGGACACGGTACGACTCAAAATTGTTTCGGGTAACAATAGTTGACACAATATGGCAAAATGCAATCATCTTCTTTATCCTTCTGGTTGATATTGGGGCTGCACTATAGATGAATCTAGTATTGGAGATATTTAGACGATTACGGTCGATTGTGTGGTGAATTTGCCATGGATCATTTGGGGTTCTATTATTGCCGCCGTCATTTGGTGCAGGTATGAAGGTATCACTGGTGTTGTTGGAGGCTGGAAAGCGTTAGGTTACTTTTTGGTGGCTAATCATGTTAGTAAATGTAGTACATAAATCAGACTAACTTTACTCTTGTACTTCTTCATTTGTTTTTAAATGTTAGATAATTAATTAATTAACTTTGCAGAGGGATCTAAGTTATTAATAATATTTTATTAATACAAAGAGCGTCCCAAAAATCCTGTTGGATTCTTTATTTTATGCTTTCATTATCTTGGATCCTCACTGGTTGTATCTATAATAGAGAGCCATCAAAAGCCAAAAAGATACAGATACCAAAGTGTTTGTGTATATTCCAAATTGTTTTGGCTGGAATATAACAGCCATTGATAGTTATCCGGGTCATAGAGATAGACAGTAAAACAAGTACAGATTTTTTTTTGAGTCACTTAGTACCCGTAACAATGGTTTCGTTTTCACAGGTCATAAAATGTTATTACATTGTTCGATTACTCTTAATCAGTACGTTTTAGGTATGGGTTAGTTATTTTTGAAAGATTTGCAAATCGGAGAACTAAAAAAACTTATTAAGAAACATTTGAAACCTAAAAAATGTACCGATTTTATATGATTAAAAAATATTTACAGCCAAACAAAAAGCAAGCAAATTTCACTAGCAATCGAATCGAAGATGTGAGCCGCTGCTAAATTAAAACTTAGTGATCAAGAACATTTTCACATTCCTTCGCAAACCTACCCTTCACTCGCTGCCTCTTATCTGCTCTTTCTTTCCTCGACTCGTATCGTACGGGGTTGTCATATCTGTAGGTTAAACGTTTAAAAACTATAATCCATATACTAATCGAAAAACACAACTTTTACCTCCGTTTATTCTTCTTTTCCTTGTAACGCTGCTTTGCATTTTCTCTATCCGGTGCTGTCATAGGCTTGGGATCAGTCACCGGAGCTGCAATAGCCATTCTACTTCTAACCACAGAAAGTTCATTGTCTACAGATTCCTGTCCCAAGCGAGAGTTATCAGCAATCCAATTCAATTGTATCCAACATGGATTCTTTTGTCCAAATTTTGATACAAATATATTACTTCACAACGTTAGAATCGGATTGGCTTGTCTAACAATCCAAACCTGTCAATAACCATTTTTTGTCCAAATTGGATACTGAAAATGAAATACTATGCGGACAACTTACATCATGCGATCTTAAAGCCTCTTTTTCCGAGCTTATCTGGTTATTGGTGGATGTTTTGTTTTTAAGCTCAAACTGGTTAGGTTTGAACTTGGTACCACGTCTTAATTTTCCAGAACCAATATCCCATGTCTGTGAAACTCCGCCCTCATTAGATTCATCAGTACCACGCCGTAATTGTCCAGAATGAAAATCCAATATCTGAAGAAAGATTCAGCTTATAATATGGACCAACAAATATAATCTCAAAGCCAACTTGGACTTTTACAATATTCAGAAACTTTACTATTAATCGCAACCACAAAATCTATGCTTTTCATTTTGATTATCAGCTATAGCCTATAGGTATGTAACAATCACGTATCGAATCTAGGATTGTGTTATTGTAAATGTTACTGAAAACTGATTTATAATATGAAAACATAGAGTTCAAAATTTATAACTACCGAGCGAAGAAACACTTACCAAAGTATCTTCTTTTGAGTTTATTAGGGGCACTGGTTGATTCAGAAGCAAAGATGAAAATGACGGCGTCGGATGACTAAATAGACCACAACCATCACTATTAACACCCACATCAAAATTTTGAACATCCAGCGGCCATCCAGGGTTCTCCAATCGACTCTGCGCCATTCCACTGTCTATTCCTACTCTCCTTCCTTCACTATCTCCATCACCGTCGTCGTCTTCGTTCCCACTAACAGAATAGTTCTCCATGTACTCTATCAACTGTTTATAAATAACATCCTTGAAATCCCGACAATTATGGTTTTCTTTTTTCTTGACCACCTCAATCAACAAATCATCGAAATTCTCATCGGGAAGATTCGCCATGCCACCTCCGGGCCATGAGTCATCAAGAAACAACTCGTTCAATTTCTGGATCAATGAACTCGATCCGAATTCTTCTGCACCAAAACTTTTTCTTTCTCCGATATCGATTCCCCACAGTTTTCCCAGCTCCACGGCCGACGGACAGCCCGAAAATCCTTTTACGGGAGCACGCTCGTGCGAAGCGTAAACGGAACAACCGTCTTCACCGTGGACGTGGGAGTCGCAGTCATGGCAGAGGGCAACGTTTTCGGTAGCGCAACGAACAGAGACCGGCAGTATGCCACAGTAGTTGCATATCTGAGATCGGAGGTGCCTGCCGGAGATAGCGCTATCCGCGTGAACCAGTCGGTCGCAGAGCAAACATATGTTGGCGGAGTCGGCTCTGCAGTATAGAACTGCAATATGTTGGTTGCAGAGATAGCAAGGTTGTGGTTTGGAATTCATTAGTGACAGAGTATAGTCCAAATAAGTAGTTTCACTGCAGTAGCCTACAAACAACTTCTGATACTCTTTTTTGATTTATCTTGTATTCAAAACAAAAACACTAATGAAATGCACTGAAGAAGCTAAAAGTATGGATGGAAGGAAGTTGAGGTTTGGTTGAGGATGAAAGCCAAAAATAGAGATAGGTCAGGTAATGTCATGCCCTACCTTTTCAATTTTGTGTTGCTTAGGATTATATAGTGAACGAGTAGATGATAGAAAGTACGGATATTGTTACACATTGTACCCTTTTGTTAATTAAGAAAATCTATGGTGAAAGAGACCATATACGTTTTGGGATATGATATTATATGTTGCAGTGACTCCTCGGGTCTCAACTAGGGATGTGGTGTGACGATGAGGCACACATTTCAACATCTCAACTTGCTAATTTTATAAACAGCTTACATGCTGCAAGTGGCTATGATGTTATAGGTTGCAGGTACGTCCAAACTTTCGAGTCTCAGCTCAGTAACTCGAGTCTGATTTAGGGAGATGGTGAGATCAGGCACATTATATGCTGCAAGTGCAAGTGGCTACTGGTGGTGATTTAGGGAGATGGTGAGATGAGGCACATTATATGCTGCAAGTGCAAGTGGCTACTGGTGGTGCAAGTGGCTACTGGTGGTGAATGTAAAATAAATTTATAAATAGAGAAAAATTACATGAATAAATACTAATATAAAATAAAAATTAAAAAATTTCTAATTTACCGATAAATATTTTCACGATTTTGTGACGAATCAAACGATATAAATCGGTGATTTTTAATTTCGATATAATGTCTTGTATTTTTTATTATTCCGATGATGATGGTTATAGCCATTGATTGGAGAATTTTTTTTTCAACTATATTGTCAAAGTAATGAACGATAATTAGAAAAAAAAGTTAATGTATAACCACCCAATGCAGATTCAAGCCTTTATTTATACTATTTACGATTCATTATTATGGAATTAGAGCATTACACGTGTTACAACAACTTAAGAACTTATCTTGACGACTTATTAAATGATGACACGTCTTTTTTAGTTGTAGTTGTTTGAATAACGTTTCTCGTTCACTTACTTCATCTTATATCTTCCTCGCAACATTTGTTTAAAAAATTCTTTGTGACACTTGTTTTAAGTCTACGAAAAACCATCCCGTGAACATTTTTACTTGTCCCTCGTTTAGTCACTTCTTTATGGTCTTCATCATCTAGAATTTTCTTGGTGACCATTGTCTAGCCATTTCCATACACCTCTCGTCCAAGTCTTCCTGATGGCCCTCATCTAACATCTCTTTATTTCTGGTTTCCTATCTTTTTATTAGTTATTGACTTGAATATACCTCGTCAATATAAAGAATATATTCTATCTAATGGATATATCTTTATCAATAACTGATAACGATGTAATTAGTCCAACCCAAATATGTGGCAAATCATCATTTTAAGACCCTAAAACTAAAAATATTTTGTCAAATACACAATTAACTACAAAAAAGCTAAGTAGTTAGAGAAAAATAAGTTATAATCTCTTAGTATTTGGTAAATATCTATTATAACTCTATACATATAAACCCTCATATATATATATATATATGTTTGTTGATGTTATTTGTTACAATACTTAAAAATATTCTCGAACCTCAGACTTATCACAAAGAGAAATGATAAGCTCAAGTTATAGTAGGGCATGAGGGAATAAATGAATTCTCTGAAGTAGAATATCACATGGATTCTTGTTAAAATCTAAAAAGTCAGAAGCTTATGGGATGTAAATGGATATTAAAGAGGAAGAAAATAATTTTAGGAGTTGAATCATCCATGTACAATGCTATATTGGTGGCAATGACTTTCCGTAAAATGAGAGTGTTGATTTTACTGAAATATTCTCATCGGTTATGAAACAAATCTCAATAAAAGTTATAGTATGAATCTTTACTAGATTAGATTTTGATCTAGTTTAAGTTGATATTACTATTATTTTTATGTATTGATAATTAGATGAAGACATCTATGAGTCATCCATAAGGTTTTGAAGAAAGACATGAAGGCGACGTGTGTTTGTTGCATAGACCACTATATGCAGAAACAATCGTCGAGATAGTGGAATAAAAGAGTTGACTATTTCATTAAGTCAATCAACTATGGAATAAGCTGTTATGAAAACTAATTCAACTGAAATGGGGAAACATATACGAAATTGCATATTTTGTTATTGTTGTATGTTCATGACATACTTATAGCTGGGAAAACATAATGAATATTAAAACTTTGAAGAATCAACTAAAGATAGAAATTAGAATGAAAGATGTGAGAGAAACCAAAAAGATTTTACGAATATACACTAAGAAGAGCATAATGAGGAGTTATTTATTCTTATCTCCAAGAGAATACATACATAAGGTTCTTATGAAGTTTGGAATGTACGAAGCTAGATATTTTGAAACTGATATTGGTGCTCAGTTAAATCTCAATGGTACCATACAAGAGATACATTATGGTAATGCCATTAAAATTATCATGTGTGTTATGATTTCTATTATGTCAGATCTTACACACACAATTAGAGTTTTGAGCAGATTTATGGTTGATTTGGGAAGACCTCATTAGAATACTCTTAAATGGCTCATGGGATACTTGAAAGGTACATTAGATGTTTGAGTACGTTTTAATAAAAATCATGGATATGATGAAACTCAAAGGGTACGCAGACTTTAATTTTGAAGGTTGTCTTGATACAAGTAAGTTAACTTTGGGCTATATATTTATAGTATTTGGTGGAGTTGTTAGTTAGAGAGCTAGTCTACATAATATTTTTGCCTTCTCGTCTAGATAAGATAAATATATGACTGCTACTAAAGCAATTAAAGATGTCATTTGGTTAAAGGGATTGTTAAATGAGATCATTGGTATGAAGCAAAAAAGTTATACTATATTATTATAAAGCTAGTGTTCTTCACTTGAATGAAGAATCTCAATTTCCATCAAAAGAAGAAACATGTAAATGTGAAGCCTAAATTCATAGAGATGGGATAGAGAAAGAGAAAGCTAAAGTTAAAAAGATTGAAACTGATGATGATCCATCGGGTCATCTCAAAGATATTGCGAATTTCAAAGCTTACCTACTGTATAAGACTTGTTTCATTCTGGAGTACAAGTGAGACAACGAATGATGGAATCATTCTGGAACATTGAGACAATGAATGATGGAATCACTAAGATAATATGTGAAAACTTTAAGTATAGGATACCATTATAATGATTAGAAGCTATGAGGGCTGCCAAAAGGGCAGAGATGGGCACAAAAGAGAAGTCTAAGGCGTCAGTAGCTCATCATACTGACAATCCAAGGGAGCATGAGCCCTCAAAAACCCATGTGAGCACGAAAAAGACTCATGCTAGCTCAAAAAAGTCTCACCGGTCTAAACCGGTGGAGAGTTGTGATTCAGACTCAGAATCTTCCAGCAGCTCCTCAGGTGAAGATGGAGTCGAAGAATCCCTGTCATCCAGCAGTGATGAAGGCCGTTCTAAAAAGAAATAAAAGTTAGTCAAAAAGTACTCAAAAAAGGGATATGCATGGAAGGTTAAAGAGGCATATAGGCAAAGGATCGTCTCTTAGCCGGAGACACGTAGATCGGATGGTGATGGATCCTTTTGCCTTCCATGATGAACCAGGTATCTTTGCAACTCCTAATGAGGATACCATTTTCAGTCGTGGCCGGAATTAGAGACAATCTTCATTGTCCTCCAAGATCCTGTCCGGAAACCTTCCTAAGAGGTTTGACAGTACAAAAATGGAAAAATACGATGGCAGTAAAGACCCAGATAACCACTTGGAACAGTTCAAAAATTTCATGATGAATTTTGATGATGACGACAAGTTGTTTTGTAGATCATTCTCCCAATCATTTACGGGGAGTGCTCTGAAGTGGTACAACAATTTGCCACAAGGCTGCATCAGAAATTTTGATACTTTTTGGGTGGCTTTTCAAAGACAGTTTGTTGGAAGTAAGGAGGTAAAGGGCAATGGAGACACGATTATCCATTGTGCCCAAGAACCAAACGAATCTCTAAAATAATACATAAGTCGCTTTGTAAACACCAAAAATGGGTTGGCTGATTGCTTTGAACAAGTAGCAATAGCTTCTCTAAGGCAGGGCTTAAACCCTGGAAACCTGGCTGATTCAGTAACCAGAAAAAAGGCCATGACATGGGGAGGTTTGTTGAACCAGGTCGGAAAGCAGATTAATGTCGATGAAACAAAGAAAACTAGGGTGCACAGGCAGGTGAGGTCTGCTCCGGTTGCACGGAATCCAAACCAAAACCAGTCCGGAAACAAGGCTAAGGAGGCCGGACAGAGTCATAACAGAGCCAAAGCTCAGTTTCAGCCAGCTGCTCCAGCTCAGAGTCAGCAATCTAGAAATAAACGAGGGCCTTGGGTTCAACCGGAGTGGTTTGCAGAATTAAAAGAAAACGTAGCCACCATTTATGACAAAACAAAAGACGAAGTACATTATAGAATGCCGGCTGCGTTACAGTCTCCTAGGGAGAGCCGCAACAATTGTTTCTGCCAGTATCACAATGATACTGGCCATACCACTGAGGATTTTATTTCTTTGAAACAAGAAGTCCATAATTTGATTTAAAGAGAAAAATTGGGAGCATATGTTAAAAGAAGGGGAGGAAATAGGTCTGATAACGCTCCTCGGGAAGATCCGAACAATGCAGGCACATCGGCTCTGGATGGGGCTATGGTCATAATCGAAAGGTTCGATGTAGAATCAGAATACTTGGACCCTGATCCAACCCGGAATAAAGGGGGGGTTATCGCAGAACATTGCAAGTCGGTGTTCGGACTTATCAACTTTTATGAGTCACTCACAATTTTTGGAGAAGACACAATGACAGCACCAACAGTTTCTTCGAGAAAGAGGCATGTTCATACTTTAGCTACCCAACTGGAAGGAGGCATGACTTCCTATCAATCGCAGATTCCATTCCCCTTTATTGTTTTCGATGAGGCTGACTTGAGGGATATAGCTGGTCCTCATGAAGATGATGTTGTCATATGAGCATCCATCGGGGGCAATGACATAAGACGAATTTTGGTGGACACTGGAAGTTCAGCCAATATTCTCTTTTTAACTTTCTACAAAAAATGAAGAATCCAGCAGTAATTCAGCGTTCGAACAGGTCAATTGTGGGTTTCACTGGAAGCTCAGCAGATGTGATCGGGGAGTTCGAGGAGGAGGTTTTGTTGAGTTAAGGCCCTTTTAAAACGATGGTTAGAATACAGTTCGTCGTGGTCGATTGTCCCACTTGTTATAATGCTATTCTGGGGAGGTCTTGGCTCTCTAGGATGCATGCAGTGGCCTCAACAGTCCATCAATGTTAGAAATATGTTGTGCAAGAACAAGTGGGAGTTGTTCGGAGCAGCCAAAAGGTAGCAAAAGAGTGTTATGCAACCGCACTCGCTCCTCAGACGTTGGGGGCAGTTCAGGTCAATGAGGAATAGCAGTTTGAGGGGCTTTCTGGGGGAGAGGGTGAAATTGATAACCCTATAGAGACCCCTGGAGTTTTCATACCGATTGAAGAAGTTGAAACACACTCTTTGGCTGAAGGAAAAAGTGTCAAGATAGGATCCAAGATGACAGTGGGATTAAAGGGTAAAATGTTAAAGTTCTTGAAAGACCATCAGCATGTTTTCGCTTGGTGCAATGCTGATGTTACCGGAGTACCAATATATATCATATCGCACCAACTGTCCATTTGAAGGGACGTAGCACCTGTGATACAAAAGGGAAGAGATTTTTCTAAGGAAAAGGCTGATGTCATAGTTCAAGAGGTCGACCGACTTACTAAAATGGGGCACATAAAGGAGTCTCAATATCTTATGGACAGCCAATCCAGTATTGGTAAAAAAGAAAAATGGCAAATGGCGTATGTGCATCGATTTTACAAATCTCAACAGATCTTGCCCAAAGGATTTATACCCGGTCCCCCGGATTGATCAGTTGGTGGATTCCACATCTGGAAACAAGCTGCTATCTTTTATGGATGCTTTCTTCGGGTATAATCAAATTCAAGTGGATCAGAAGGATCAGGAACATACTACGTTTGTTACTGATAGGGGCCTTCATTGTTACAATGTGATGCCATTTGGGTTAAAAAATGCTGGGGCTACTTATCAGTGGTTGGTAAACAAGGCTTTTGTTGATCAAGTTGGAAGAAACATGGAAGTTTACATTGAGGACATGATGGTGAAAAGTGTGGACGAAGAACTACACTTGACAGATCTCCAAGAAACCTTTGCTAACTTAGGGAAATTAAATTTGAAATTAAACCCAGAAAAGTGTGTATTTGGAGTGCAGTCCGGGAAATTCATGGGGTATGTAATAAGTGAGCAAGGGATACAGCCTGATCCGGACCAGCTTAATGCTTTACTGCAAATGGAGCCTCCTCGGAATGTTAAGGAAGTACAACGATTGACTGGGAGGTTGGCTGCATTAAATCGATTCATTTCAAGGTCTTCAGACAGGTGTGCCCCGTTTTTTCAAACTTTGAAAGGTGTAAAGGACTTTGATTGGTCTTCACAATGTGATGAGGCCTTCGATGAAATCAAAAAGCATTTGTCCTCTCCCAAGACTTTGTTTAAACTCGTTGATGAAGAGACTCTTTTCATATACTTGGCAGTCTCTAGTTGTGTCATAAGTGCAGTATTGGTAAGGGAGGTAGATAATTATCCCCGTCCGGTGTATTACATTAGCAAGAGTTTGATTGATGCAGAAAAATGCTATTTGAAGCTTGAAAAATTAGCGATAGCCTTGGTGATTGCTGCGAGAAAGATGAGACTTTATTTTCAGGCTCATCCCATTATTGTCCGGACGTCTTTTCCCTTAAAAAATGTTCTCGAAAAGGCCGACATTTCAAGTAGAATGACTAAGTGGTCAGTAGAATTGGGAGACTACGATATTTATTTTTTCCCTCGGACATCAGTCAAAGCCCAAGCGGTGGAAGATTTCTTAGTTGAATTTCACTCAGATAGGGATACTAAGCAAACAACTGGTGTGAAAGAGAAAAACGGCTGGGTCATCCGGACTGATGGTGGATCAAGTACCATGGGATGTGGTGCTGGGGTATGTTAGACCTCTCCGTACGGTGACAGAATGTACCAAGATATATGTTTTGCTTTCAGGGCTTCTAATAATGAGTCCAAATATGAAGCTGCTATAACTGGTTTGAAATTAGTTCTTATTTGTGGAGCCAAAAGGGTCAAGTTAATGAGTGATTCTCAACTTCTTATCCATCATGCACAAAGTCAATCTGAAGCAAAAAAGGAGCAGCTGGTTAAATACTTACTTCTTCTCAAAGAAGTGGTACTTAATTTCAAGAGAATCATCTATGAACACATACCCCGAACAGAAAATATACTGGCAAACTCCTTGGCGACCATAGCCTATACTGAGTCCTACCCTTGGATTCATGTGCTGGAGTGCCCATCCATTCAAATCAATCCGGATAAGGGAGAAGAAAGTTTCAATATACAGATAAAACAGCCTCAAGATTGGAGATTTCCTCTCCTTCAATATCTCTCAGATGGCATCTTGCCTCCGGAAAAATCAATAGCAAGAAAAGTAAAATACAAGGCTCGTGGTTTTGTCATCCTAAGAGATATTCTTTATAAGAAGTCTTATAGTAAACCTCTCTTACGGTGTTTGGGGGTTGACGAGTCTCAAATAGTGCTCTCCGAGTTACATGATGGCGAGGGATCAGCTCACTGTGGATTCAGGTCTCTAACAAGAAGAGTTTTGTTAGATGGGTACTATTGGCCCTCCATAATGCAGGATGCTAGGGAGTTGGTAAAAAAGTGTGACCCATGCCAGAGATATAGCAATGAAATTCATATCCCAGCCATCCCTTTAGAGTCGATTTCTGAGCCAATACCTTTTGCTCGATGGGGGTTGGATCTAGTGGGACCTCTACCCATGGCATCCGGGGGGCGCAGAACTATAATCGTTGCTATTGATTACTTTTCAAAATGGATCGAAGCAGCTCCATTGGCAGGTACGACATCAAAAGCTGTTATAAAATTCATTTTATCCAATATCTGTTGTAGATTTGGAATTCCACAAAAAATAACAACAGACAATGGGCCACAGTTTGACAACAAAGAAATGGAGAGTTTTTGTGCCTCTAGAGGCATACAACATTGCTTCTCTTCTCCTTTCCACCCACAAGCAAATGGTCAGATCGAAGTTGCCAACATGACAATACTGTCCGGTCTAAAGAAGAATTTAGAAGGGGCTTCTGGAAAATGGCCTAGTTATTTGCAAGAAGTTTTGTGGGCTTACCGGACCACTCCCGGGGCTGCAACACAAGAATCTCCCTTTGCCTTAGTATATGGGATGGATGCCATAGCTCCCATGGAAGCTACTCTCCCTTCATTTCGAGTTCATAATTTTTCCAAACACGCTAACGAGGTGGCAATCAGAGGCCATCTTGACTTAATAGAAGAAACAAGAGTTAAGGCTCACCTTAGAGCTGCACACTATCAAGGTTTGATGAGAAGCAGGTTTGCTTCTAAAGTTAAGAGAAGGGATTTTCAGCCAAGGGATAAGGTATTGAGAAAAAAAATTCTACATACTAAAGAGAAGCGGTTCAGTAAGTTGGCTCCAACTTGGGAAGGACTCTATGTGGTCATTGAAAAGCTTAAGCCTGGGACATACCGCCTCCAAGAAAAAGATGGAAGGATTTTGAATCACCCCTGAGACATTGAACACCTCCGGTTGTACTTGGAATAGAAACTATGTACATATTTACTTGCTTAACAGTTCATGTAAATATTTGGGGGCATACTCTTTCCTACCCTGGTGGCGCGGGGAGGTTTTAATGAGGTGTCCGGGCTTTTTATAAAATTTGATGCCTTCTTAAAAGATTCGGAGTGTTTCAATTAAAAGCTTTCTCTGAAATTTTTTATCTAAAGCAGACCGGATTAAATTGGTGGAGTGATGACTACTTAAACATTGGTCATCGGAGAATTCGAACACTCTCACTTTAAAGTACTTGTGAAATAACTAAGGGCTGTTTAAACATTAGCCACCAAAATTGAAAAAAATCATGAAATGATGCAGGAGTTATGCAAAATGAAATTACTCATTAAAACATACGAAATTCCTTGGCCATCCAAGGACTTTGAGTTGTCAAAACAAGAAAGGTTTATCCGGAAAAGGACCGGACACGGTTACAAAAAATGCCTTGGCCATCCAAGGACTTTGGTTCAATCACAATAAAATTACAAAGATAATTGATACCTTAAGACTGAGCCTTTGAAGATGGCTCAGCCTCACTTGGCTTTTTCATCTTTGGGTCATCATCCGGACTCTCCTCGGTCTCTTCTTCTTTATCACTGGTGTCCTCACTGGAGTAGTTGTACTTATCACCAACAGACATGGTATGATGAGGAATGTCTTCGTACTCCACAAATCGCCTCATTGGTATAAGCATCCATCCTTGCCTGGATTGTTTTCTCCTGCTCCCTCAACAAGTCAGCCTTTTCTTGCTCAGCCTTGGACCCACTATTCTCAAGAGACACCTTGTCATTAGTTAAGGCCTGAATGGTGCTATCTTTGGCCTTCACCTCTTCTTTTGATGACCGAAGGTCTCTTTCCAGGACAGATTGCTTTAGTTGGAGTTCTTTGACAACTCCTTCCGAAGTGGCTAACCTGTTGGCCAAGTCCTCCTGGCGTTTTTTCAACTCCTCATTCTCTTTCCTAAATGCCTCAGTATTTTGGCTGGCACTAGGAAGATCGCTAGACAGTTTCTCTTTGTCAGAATTAAGGGTGTTGATGATGGCTGACTGATTGCGTACTTGCTTTTCCAAAATAAGCAATGGCTGGACATTTCTCAGAATGGAGTGAGCAATGACATCCCTTTCGCTTGAGACAGAAAAGACTTACCGATTGAATGTGACGGTGTTCGAAGAACTTGGGGGGAGGTAGGGCCTAGTAAAATCATCTCTGGAGAGGTTTTCAAAGTAGAGACGAAGCCCCTCAAGCCCAGTAATGTCGATACAATCAATACTGATATCCCCTCCTCCAACTTCTCCGGTTTGAAAGTCACCGAGGATTTCTTCTGCTCGAGTAGGATGAGTAGGGTCAGCTGGAGGTAGTGGCTCCGGATCCCGGAGAGAAACCTCATCTCTCTTGGAAGTTTTCTTTCTCTTGGCGTGTCGGCCTTCACCTTCTGCTCCCCGTTTTCTGTCTCTTTTTTAGGACCTTTTGAAGTTTTGAAGACCCAACAACTTCCTTGGTGCTCTCGTGTTCTACCACCTGTAGTAAGACATCATCGATTTTCCCTTGACCTTGTCCCTCGGGATTTGTTGGGACAGCTTCTTCCACCTCAGTAGGATTTGCCTCGGCCACACCTCGCCCGACCTTAGCCTTTTTTCCCTTCATCTTGCTTGGGGCTTTAGCTCTGCCCAGTTTTCCATCCTTTCCCTCTGTCTTCCGGATGATCACTCCCGGAGGAGGTGGAGTAGTTAATTCGTCCCAAGACAGATCCCTCTGGTCCGTTGTATTCCACAGATAGGATCTGGCTAGATTGCCTCCGGTAAAGCAGTTGTGGAAGCGGTTTGCCCATTTTTCAGCTGTCCAAGCATTCAGCTTGGCACAAGTAGTCTGCCCGGCTTCTAGGTAATCGTTGAAATCCTTAGGCAGCACTACCAAAAAGCAAAAGGAAAAAGAGTTAGATAAAAAAAAATATAATTGAAAGTAGAAGTATCTGGTGAGATTATTACCATCACTTCGCCATCTGCCGGTGAGCATGCTTGGGCTGACACCAGCTTTAATTTTCTTTCCGTTCTCCCAAGCACCGCTAACGAGCAGAAATTGAGTCTACCAGCTTTTCTCTGACTCAAGTAAGTCATCCACTATCTTGTAATTGTCACCCATGTTGAAGTGATAGAAATGGATGACATGATTTCTGTAGAGGCTTGCCACAACAGCAAATTGCTCCATCGGTAGAGGAATTCCAGAGAGCCTTGAGGCCATAATACATGCCATAAGGGTGAACCATGCATTACTGCTTAGCTGGCTTGGGAAAATCTTAATCAGATTGAAATATCTGAATATTTCTGGGTCCAAGGGAAACCTAAGTCCCCATTTGAATAGCTCAGTATAGAAGACAATCTCGTTGAGCTTACAATCAATGGACGTCTCCGGATCGATTGGGATCCTTACTTTGACATTCTCTGAAATACCCCACTTTGTCCTTATCCGGACAAGTTCAGTTGTGTGAATGAAAGCGTACTTGATTTTCTGCATGGCCAGCAAGTATTCAACGTTTACCTTGTGAAAACAAGGCCCCACCTTTCCCACAAGGCACTCCGGCAGGTCCGGATTCTTTAAACATACTTTTTCCTTGCCTTTGCTCTTCATAGCCATGGCAGTTTCACTTATTTGCCTTGAGACGTCAGTCTCGAAAGGGGCTTCTTCAATGTTATCCTCCATTACCATGGAGGGGTTGTCAGTTGTCTTAGGAAGAGAGGGGCTGGTGATTGGCTCAGTAGGCCCTTCAGATTGTTGATCATCCTTTCCCTCTTGGGGTCTAGAGTCCGGTTGGGGATCGGACCCGAAGGTCTCTTTTCGAAGACTTGAGCTAGTTGCCTCCGGTCCGGACAGCTTGTCCTTGGAAGTTCTAATGGGTGCTTCTGACCCTATGGTTTTACTTTTTACCCCGGATTTCGAAGGCGCGGATTTTAGTTTAGGTTGTGTGCCAGCAGCCTGCCCTTTTACCAGACGACCCTTTCGTCTATCAACCAGCTTCTCCGGGGAGATATCGGCATGCGACCCTATGGCAATAAATGGGGAAGGTTTCTTGAAACTTGTGACTGCCTGCCCTGGTTCAACAACAGGCTCTGACTCCTGGACCGATGAGCCTGAAACGATTGGTGAAAGGTTGGACTGAAACAACCTCCTAGTTTTAGCACTCTTAGTTGAAGAAGAACCCCGGTCAGGCTCTGAGCTTGGTGTTTCTGGTTTATTAACAGGGGAAACAGGGAGGCCTGCAGCGATGCGTCTTTCTCGTTCAACCTTTTGAGCCTTTTCCAACTCTGACAAATTGAGCCACCCACAATTTATTAAAGCATTTCTTGTTGTGAATATAAACTCACACAAAAAGAGAGGTTTTTTTAGAGATGAAAACTTTGAAGATTAACAAAGTAAAGATGAAGGAGATGATAAAACGGTGAAAAGCGAACTGATTTATAGTAAAAGAGCAAAAGATGCTTCGATTTCTAGGATGATCTGAAAGGGTGGGTGCAATGATTAAAGGCGGCACCGATGTCATTCGCATTAAATGAAGAAGTTACTTTTTGAAGCTAGTGGGAGCGCCATTCTAGGATAAAACGGCCGGTGTGGCGAATCAGAGAAGGACACATGTCCTACGATCTCTGGTAAAACTGTTCAGCTTCTAAGGGTTTCAATCTGTCCGGATAAAGTCGTTACATATTTTCGAAATTTCCGGACAAAGTTATGACTACACTTGAGCTATTTTTAGGTCTTGGCAAAGGCCTTCGAACACAACCTAAAAAAGGGGCTACTCATGAGTCCGAAATTTATTGTCACTCTTTATGAGGACCGTGCAGGGGCAATTCGGACAACATCCACCCACTGAACCATCCGAAGTGAACTAATGTACTAAAAAATTAATCACTTCATGACTAAGCTAATTATCTACCTGCTTAAAACTAATGAGTCTTTGAACTCGACCCGAATCCATAAGTCAACCCGAAAGCCCATGTGGCCCACAATTAAGGGTATAAATACCTAACCACTTTCATTTAATGAGGGTAATGAAAATTAAATACAACCAAGCAGCTCAATTCTCCCTCTACACTCTATCCAAACATTAAATACCTTCAAAATACCACAAAACTCTGGACAAAGTTACCCTCAAACGAAAATAAACCTCACCAACAACTACTTAAGAACTTATCTTGACGATTTATTAAATGATGACACGTGTTTTTTATTTTTAGTTGTTTTAACAACGTTTCTCGTTCACTTCCTTCATCTTATATCTTCCTCGCAACATTTGTTTAAAAACTTCTTTGTGACACTTGTTTAAAGTCTAGGAAAAACCATCCCATGAACATTTTTACTTGTCCCTCGTTTAGTCACTTCTTTATAACCCTCGCCTTAAGTCTTATGATGACCTTCTTCTTAATTACCATTACTTGTCCCTCGTCTAGTAACTTTTTTATGGTCTTCATTGAAAGTCATTTATACGACCCTAATCGACTTACTTCTGCTGGCCTCTCGTTTAACTACTTCTTTATGACCATCGTCTAAAACAACAGTGCAAGAACTATCAATACCTTAACCGTAGAGATAGATAATTTAGATAAACTTCTTAAAGAAAAAGAAGAAGAAAATAATTCTCTAAAGAATAATCAAGCCCAAGTGATAGCTGCAGTTATAGAGAAGTATGTTTCTAGTGTTGTGGATTCTTTAGAAAATAGGGATGAAGGTATCAAATTGGATATGGTTTTGCTATTTCGTGATATGTTTCCAAAGAAGAACCTTGGACCTTTGTTGAAGTTCATACCATATGAAGAGATATATTTGCATACCATGTCAGATGGTGATAAACATGGTTTCTCTTCACCAATTGAGTGTGGCTCTGATGAGGGAACCGATGAAAGTTCAAGCATCGAGGCCAAGAGTCCCAATAAAGATGATGGTAAGGAAAAAACCGAAGGCAACGAGCTCTAAGGTTATTGTGTTTACTTTTTATGTTTAAGACTAAAGTCTTTGGATGGCCAATGCATTTTTTAATTTTCTTTCAAATTCTGTTCTTTGAACCAAAGTCCTTGGATGGCCAAGGAATTTTGTGTAGTGGTGGATCAGACATATTCCGATCAATGTGTAATGTTAAGTTTCCCTTCGTATGTATTCTTTTCTCTTCTTATGTGTAGTTTTCAATTAGTATTTAATTCTTCTGATGTGTTTAATAAGTGTTTAATTCATTGAATCAACTCAAAGATATTTCATTTGAAGGATGAAAATGTTTAATAGATCCAACAACTTCAAAGATATTTTATTTGAAGGATGAAATTTTTTAATAGATCCAATCACTTCAAATATATTTCATTTGAAGGATGAAAATGTTTAATAGATCCGATCACTTCAAATATATTTCATTTGAAGGATGAATTTTTTTAATATATCCGATCACTTCAAATATATTTTATTTAAAGGGTGAATTTTTTTAATAGATCTGATCACTTTAAAGATATATCATTTGAGGTCTTCCTATCTAACAACATTAATCTACTTCTTAGTTTCCACTAAACTCAACAATGGCTAGAACTAAAGATGGAAAAGATAATTCAACAAAAGGATTCAAATTTTCTTCATGATTGATCAGTTAGGTTATGATTAATTTTGGTTAGATTAGAATTCAAATATGTTAATATATAGATTAAGATTGATATTGACGGTTGATTTGGGATATGAATCATTTATCTTAGTTGGATTTAGAAGATTTATGGTTTTAGTTTATCACGTTAATACTTATTGGTTCTTTATCATATGTACTGACAGTGCAAAGGCTCCGCACTTCCAGTATAAACCCTTTACATTTCTAGTCAGAACTCTTGCACTGCAAGTGTAGGGGAATTTGTACTGTAAATGCACACTCAAATCAATGTTAGTTCCAATCCCACTTACTGTTAGTGCAATAGGACATTCAAACCTATTGACTAGCTAATTTTTTAAGTGTACGCAGTCGACAAACAGACGACCCACCACTAGATATATCTCAACTGAGAAAAACTATAACGAAAGTTAAAGCCGTTTATAAAAAAAATATGTTTCTCAACCATTAGTATAATAGGGGCATGTGAGCTCAACGAGGAGCATACCAAACGGTTAATGCGCAAAATGAACTATATGGGAAAAAATTATTGGATTCTCTAAAGGTGGTCATCCAATGGAGGTGGATCATTTAGAAGAAGTTTATCTAGAGGTGGTGGCGATGATGATGAGGAATTTGACAATGAGTCGAGTTTTTCTGCAAGAATTCATTTGGTCCTCTTGTTTCTAATCTATATAAGTTCCACCAAAATATTCCTTTGAATGAGGTTTTAGACGAACAATGGGACTAGGAGACGAATACATTCAATTTTCTATTACGCGGAGATAGTTTATAACGAAATGAGACTTCAAGTATAGAAATATGAAGAATAAATAGCTTATGACAGATTGTAAAATGAGAGGAGGAAATTGGTATCTTGTATTTTTTTCAAGAACTAACACGCAATTATCCTATTTTCTATAGCCGTTCCAGTTATGAGCTAAGTCTTTGCGCCTCTATATAAAGGCGAAGGCAAATCTGATAAAGGGGTTGGCTTGTTAAGTGAGATCATTTAAGCACTTTGATTTTCTCTTTATAAAATCTATTTATCTCTTTATAATCTGGCCTATGTCGATTAACTAAGGCAATCCAAGTAATCAAACTCACCAAATTGGCAAGTTCACTAGGGACCGATCAACAATTGGTGCCCTTTACTAGTTCAAATTTTATTGATCAATAAAAATAATCTTAAAGAAGCGAATCCATAAAATGACTTGTTGGTTCAATCAGCTGTCGAAACGCTGAAAAAAAGATTTACAGAGGACAAATGATAGACAAAAAATGTTTACTCCGATTCACCAGACACAATCTGAGATAGATTTACAAATGAATCAGCTTCCGGATAAGATAAATGCTATGAATGAGGAATACGATCAGAGAGAGCATGAGATTCAGTCGGCAAGGCTGAAATCTAAGGTCAGGCAAATGAATGACCAAAATGATGTTGGTGGTCAATCTGATCGATCTTGCATCGATCGTCAAGTCAGAAGCAAACAAAAAAAAAGCACGCTTCAAAGCGCCAAAAGAATGTCATTCTTCTCGAAAAGAAAGGAAAGATAAACAAAGGTATATCATATCTAGTGATGAGGGGTTGACAACTCTGGATCAGGTTTTAATATATATATCGCGGATCTTCGAAAGAAGAGAAGGATCAACCTCGCAAATCTAATAAAGAACATAAAAGGCTAGAAGAGATAGTGTACCTCGATATTTGGGGAGTCTAACTGGTGTGAAGAAAATACGTTTAATCAGTATAATGGGGATACAATCATCCAATGCAAGAAACCAGTTGGAGAAAAGTTGAAAGATTATACAAAGCGCTTTGTCTTGACAAAAGAAAGTCTGGATAATTGTGAAGAACTGGTGGCGATTGCAGCTTTTTTCCAAGGGTTACTGCCAGGAGATCTGGCTAATGAAACAACAAAAAGAAGAGCCTTAAATTTTAGGGCCTTAATGGCTCAAGTGAAGGACCAAATTAAGGTTGAAGAATCAACCAGGGGTCGAGGGGCAGCAATTAACATTCCAAAGAATTCGAGGCAGACGCCCCATAATCGGGGGCAATCTTTAAATTCTGCCCAACAAGCCCGTCCGAGGAGCAAGAACTTACCACCTCAAACTGGAGTTTAATCAAATCAAAATACATCATATAAATTTAATAGAACAATGCGAAATCAATGGATAATGCCTGAATACTATGCAGATCTGACAAAAAATTTGGCTGCAATCTTTGATAAAACTAAAGGATATGTAAACTTCAAAAAGCCCGCTCCAATCAACAGGTATAGGGCGGAGGGAAACAACAAGTTTTGTAGGTATCACAATGATTTTGGGCATGATACTTTTGATTGCATCTCTTTGAAGAAGGAAGTTCAAACTTTGATTGAAAATGGGAAGTTATTGACCTATGTAAAAGCTCAGAGCAATGCATCAAAAAATCCCAGAGCATCGACTTCACAACCAACCAATCTAGGTGCGCAGGCTGAAAATGTGATGATCCTGGATTCAAAGTTTGATGATTTGGATGTTGCGTCTGAATACTTGGACATGGATCCAGATCAGTTAATTTTGATGGCAGTGGAAGAACCAGTAAAGAAAGGCCATGTTCGAAGCTTGTGTGAGTATTTTGAGTCTTTGGAAATTTTTGGGGGTGATTCCATGACTGGAAACACTGATAGCTTTGAGAAAGACATATTGTGAGTTTGGCTACTCAGATGAAAGGAAAAATGTCTACTTATTTGTATGGAAAGAGAGAAATTCCCTTTATCATTTTCGATGAAGATTATTTAATGGGTACTGTATGGACACATGAGGATGCAATGGTCATTGATGCAGAAATTGTGGGCGTTGAGATTCGACGCATACTGATAGATACTGGGAGTTCTGCAAACGTTCTTTTTGAAGTTACTTATGATAGTTAGCGCAATCCTCCTTGGATTTCCCAGTGAGAGCGCACTATTGGTTTTACTTGAGTAACTGCCCGTGTAATAGGAGAATTCGAGGGGGAGTTAAATATAGGAAATTGACCTTTTCAGAAGAAGGTTCAGGTGTTTCTCATAGTGGTGGACTGTTCAACAAACTATAACGCCATTTTTGGAAGATACTGGTTGTCAAGAATGTATGGTGTTGTATCAACTGTTCATCAATATTTCAAGTATGTCATTGGAGACCGTGTAGGGGTCGTCATGAGCGACCAAACGGTTTCCAGGGAATGTTACACCACTACACTTTGGATTCAAGGATCCAACAATGGTGATATAATGAATGAATAACAATCAGGGAGGTTGACCTTGTAGTTTTAGGAAAGGATTGACGATGCGAGGGAAACCCCAGGGTCATTGACAGTAAGTGAAGAAATAAAGAAATATACTTTTTTTGAGGGAAGAGTACTTCGAACAGGAACCTTACTGACTCTAATTCTACGTCAGTAACTCTTACAATTTTTATCCCTCAATTTGGATTTTTTTGTTTGGAAAACATAGGACGTGATATGAGTGTCAATGGAAGTAATATGCCATACTATAGTTATTAATCTGAAGATGAAACCTGTTATTAAAAAAGACAGGCATTCTCATCAGAAAAGGCAGAGGCTATTATTTCTGAAGTAGACTGGTTATCGAAGGTCGGACATATAAGGGAGTAACAGTATCCCTTATGGACTATATATCCAGAAGTGGTAAAGAAGAAGAATGAAAAGTGGAGAATGTGTGTTGATTTTACAGACTTAAATCGAGCATGTCCTAAAGACCAATTTTTAATCAAAATATTACCTTTTATGGATGCTTTTTCAGGATATAATCAGATTTATATGGATCCAAAGGATCAAGAATGTACGACTTTCATCACTGATAGAGGCTTACATTGTTATAGAGTTATGCCTTTTGGATTGAAAAATGTTGGGGCACCTACCAAAAATTGATGAATAAATCATTTGCTACCGAGATCAGAAGAAACATTTATGTACTTTAGAGGAGATATTTATGAATTTAAAGGCAATAAGGCTGAAATTGAATCCAGAAAAATGTACTTTTAGAGTTTGATTAGGGAAATTCATGTGTTATATTATTAGTGAAAAAGAGATAGAAGTTGATTCAGAACAGTTACAAGCTGTAGTATCAATGAAATCGCCTCGAACTATCAAGCTTTTGGCTATATAGTATTAGATGGAGTTTTGTATAAGAAAGCATTGAGTAGGCCATTACTACGATGTTTGAATAGACAAGAATCACATGAGGTTTTATTGGAGTTGCATGATGGAGAAAGATCAGTGCATTGTGGGTTTAAGGCATTAACTCGTCGAGTTCTGCTTGCAGGTTTTTATTGGCCCTCGATTATGAACGATGCTAAGAATTTGGTTCAAAGTTGTAATATTTGTCAAAGGGTTGCTAATTCTATCTATAAACCAGCAGTTCCACTTATGTCTATTACCGAAGCCATTCATTTTGATAGATGGGGAATAGATCTAGTAGGACCTTTGTCGATGGCTTATGGAGGAAGACAAATAATAATTGTTGCAGTGGATTATTTTCCAAAATGGACGGAAACAGAGCCATTATCTGGAACAAAATCTAAAAATGTAATTAAATTCATTGTAAACCGTATTTGCTATCGTTTTGGAGTCCCTCGAAGGATTACTACAAAAAATGGTCCTCAATTTAATAATAAAGAAATGGATTCATTCTGTGCTTCGAAAAGAATCAAGCAATGTTTTTCAACACCTTTTCATCCCCAAAAAATATACAAGTTGAGGTAACATACAAGTCTATTTTGAAAGGTTTGAAGAAGAATTTAATAGGAGAAGTGGGAAAGTGGCCTAATTATTTGCAAGAGGTACTTTGGGCTTATCGAACGACTCCCAAGGAGGCTACTAAAGAGACTCATTTTGCTTTAGCGTATGGAATGGATGCTGTTAGTCATGTGGAATCTACTTTTTCATCTTTTAGAATAACTCAATATTCTAAAGAGTTGAATGACGAAGCTAAATGAGTGAATTTGGATTTGATTGATGAGAAAATAGTTGAAGCTCATTTAAATGTAATTCATTATCAAACTTTTATGAGAAATAAATATAATTCCAGGGTGAAAAGGAGGGAGTTTAAGCTAGATGATAAAGTGTTGAGAAAGGTATCCCTACATACCAAAGAAAAAAGTCTCGGTAAGATGGCCCCGAATCGAGAAAGACTTTATACGGTTGTTGAAAGGATAAATTCGGGTTCTTATCACTTTTGTGATAGTCAGGGTAGGATGCTTCAACATCCGTAGAATATACAACATCTAAATACTGGGAATGAATGTGTTGTATTTTGAAATTTTTTTCTTTGATTGATTAGCGCACTCTTTCATATCCTGTTGGCCCAAAGAGTTTTTAATGAGGTATTATGTACATATTCAAAGTTATCAAGAAAATTCATTTTTGGCCAATGGTTGTTTAACACTTCTTATTTAAAAATATTTTGGTAACTTATCAAAGGCTGATCATCTCTGAGGTTGACTAGGAGTAGAATATTCCAAAGTGTTGAATACACTTTTCGAAGAAACAACCATGTTCGAAGTGTTACCTTAATTAAACACTCTATGATGTTCGAAGTGTTACGTTCATTAAACATTCTATGATGTTCGAAGTGTTACGTTCATTAAACACTTTATCATGTTCGAAGTGTTACATTCATTAAACACTCTATGATGTTCGAAGTGTTACGTTCATTAAACACTATGTGATGATTTGAAGTGTTACGTTTATTAGACACTTTATTATGTTTATATCTAGAATAATAAATATAAATAACAATCAAATGAAAATATAACTTAAAATGAGAAATGGAGCATAAAAAAGACCTTTGTTATTCAAATTAATTTGACTTGCACAAAAAGTTACAACGATGATATGACATGTACAAAAAACCAAAAGATAATAAAATTACTCGTCCTCAGAGCTTTCTTTAGACTCTTCCGTTTTGGATGATGAACTTAGAATATGATTGAAAGCTTCGCTAGGGAACCGTTCGACGAGAATCTCACTCCAAAAGCTAGAAAGATCCATTTTAGGATATGTGGCATGAATTTCTCGAAGGAGTGTGATGATTTTTTGTTCTTTGCCATTATTGATAGCTGCCAACATGTATTTTGTACACTCATCTTCAGCAACAGTGAGAACAAGTTTCTTTTCTTTATCAAATTGAGTTTTAAGAGTGGTCATCTCATCAGTTAATTTTTTATTTTCTGCTTCAGTTTTGACAAGAGAAGTATGAAGGTCATCAAGTTTTTTCTTCTCAACAGCTAATTCTTCAAGATGTTTAGTCTTCAGTTGATTTATGTCTTCCTGGTGTGAAGTGTTGAGATCTTCTTTCTCGATTCGATGCTTTTCTTGGAGATACTTTTGACATGCAGAAATCCTCTGAGAAATTACAATATTTCCATTTAGAATTAATGAAAATTATCTCATATGAGGTCACCAAAGATATCCCTTATATTTTTTCAGCTTCAGCAGCACCTTTATAGCGAACCATCTCTTTAGCCATATGTTTCAATTGCTTTTGAGAGGCTTCAATTTCTTTGAGTAAGTTTTTTTGCTGCACCGTCGAGATCGGTAAAAGGTTGAAGAGCAGTTAGGACTTCTTTGGAAGGCTCCTCGGGAGGAAAGACCACTGGGCTAGGTCGATGAATAAGAGCTAAGGTGGTTGTAGGAATAATAACCTCAGGAGATACGGCTTCAGAGGTAGCGGGTGCAGACCTTCTACCAAGATTATGCAGATGATCTTGAATCTCCAGAATGATGGGATTTTCTTCTCCAGCAAGCTCTTGCAATTCGTTAAAGTTAATGAAACTGTCAGGATCGAAGTGTTCATCGCCTTGGTCATCTTCCACAATAATAGTTTCCCTTTACTGGTCGGTAGCGTCTACAGGATTTCATTCATTTTCCTTTTGATAACTTTGCTGATTTTCTACAGCTATAACTCTGTTATCATCAGACACTATTTCTTCGACAATTTATGTATCCTTATTTTTCCCTTTCTTTTGGGTACTTTTCTTAGTGGTGCCTTTCTTTTTCGAAAGAGAAATAGTTTACTTCTTTTCCGAAGAAGGTTAATCTTCTACTTCTTCTTCGATAGTGGAGAGAGTGTTTTCTTTCATTTTTCTCTTTAAACCTCTTGGCTTCAGATCTGTTGAAGGGCTAGCACCAGATGTACTAGTTGCCTTTTATTCTTTTTTTCCTTTTTATTTTGGGGAAGATGATTGTTTGATCTGTTACAAATTGGTAAGAAAACTTTACAGTCAGGATGGAGCAATATTCTGACATATTGTCGAGGATTGGGTGACTTCATCAAATTTTCAAGAGAAAAAGCTCCATATGTGATCGAGAATAGGTGAGTTTTGAGGAAGTTGATGGGTTAGAAGGCTGTGTGGAAATAATTATTCCACTCATTTTCAGCCCAAGCAACAAGCTTAATGAAAGTTTCCTTTGTTTTTTCTCATCGAATTGCATAAAGCCTCGAAATTTCTATTCAAAATATAGAAGTTGATAGCAAATGACATAAATCAGTTGAAATATATACATTAGAGAAATAACATTAAAAGACTTATGATTACTCCTCCAGACGAGGTTCAATCTTGATGGGTTGGCTTCATATATAGCTCTACCATTCTCCCATGCTCGTGAAATAAAGAAGAATTTCTGCTTCCAAAATTTGTCTGTTCCAGTAGATCATCGATTATTTTTAAATCATCGTCCAACGTAAGATAATAAAACGGAAACACTGGTCCCTTTGACAATATGTTTGCAGATATGAAATCCTCGATCCAGATCGAAATTTTAGACAACCGGGAAGCCATGATTACATAAAGCAGCGTGAACCATTGGTTTGGTGTCACTTGGGTTGGAAATAGATTCAAAAGCTCGGATTAGTCCACAAATATGGGGTCCAGGGGAAATCGAAGACCCCAGCTGATGATCTCTGGGTAGACCACCAGTTCATTTTTTTACAATCTAAGGGTGTTTCACCTTTTTTGGGAAGACGAAGCGTAATGTTGCCTTCCATTCCCCACTTCTTCTTTAGATCACTTGATTGGCTCTCTTCATAGTCATTATATAAAGCGTTTTTGGAGCCACTATATAGTTCGCATCGAGTGATCTCAAATTCTCACCTATTGATACACGCTCCTCCTTGGATATTGTGATAAGAGCTTTCTTTTTCCTCGGTCTGCAAGATTTTTCTTCACCGATATCAACTATAAGTCTGTGCATGATTACGTATTATTGTCTTTAGATGACATTGAATGACTGTGGGACTTTGCTTGAGGTACGCGTGCATTTTCTTGGCTATATTATGGGTTAGGATATGCATCAAAGACGTCAACCAAGACTCTATTGGGTTCATAGGTATGTATGTCTATATTTTAAAAGATATTTATGAGAACTAACATATATTTCATGTAATGACGTTATATTCATTAAAGTTTTCACGCGATGATTCTTTTGTTTTAAATATATCTAATGTTAATAATATTACATATTTTATAAGTATGTTTGACTGCTGGATATATGATAATTTTCCAAGCTTTCAATATGCTTGAACGATAGATATAACAACCTGATACCAAAGCTTCTTAGTTGGTCACTGAATATGATGATTACTGTGAATGGGCAACCAAAGATCAGCTACCGCGATACTCACAACGGTCTCGTGGAGAATGATGTGAGTACATTATATTTCTTTTTATTTTATTATTTTTACGATTAATGTTTGATGTTTAATTGAATTATTATTGCAGGTTGTATTTTAGTCGGATCTGGACATGCGAGCTGACTTTTCGATCCAAGAGGCCCCTCTATTTTATTATCTCATTCGATATATGGACACCATCCAAATATACATGCCCGATAGAGTGATGAGGAACTTCAGATTGATTCGGGATAACTCTAATGCTTCTAATAACCCAGACTAAACCCGAAGAAGGAAAATCATCGTTGATACAGTGACAATACAAGCATTTGACATGAGTCACGTTGATATTTACTTTTGTTGACCGTATCACAACTACCATATCCAAAACTGTAAATCTAGTTTCCTTAGTACGTTGAGTATATTAGTGAGTATTTGTGGTATCTCATCACTCTAACAGTGATTGGTGATGGTGAAGCATTAGAGACGATTAATAAGATCATCCATATTAGAACTCTAGACGACTCCGTTGAAAAGAAACTAGTTTTTTACTTACCGAGTATTGAAGATCATGTCTCATTGGGTCGGTCTTACTATTCTAGAATTGAATTTTTTTTTTCGTAGTTGTTTGTATCAGTTATATCGTATCGGCATATATGTTCACAACTGTTATTCGATTATGTTTATCAAATGTTTTTGTGGTCTTGTATCAAATGTTTTATGAGACATTCATCTATTTTAATAAATAAAATCCTTTTTTTTTACGGAAGACTTGGTTAAATTAGAATTTTATTACAATGTTTCCAACATTAAATGTTGGAAGTTGAAAACTTTTATCCTTTATAAAAAAATTAAATATGAACTATTTTTTAGAAGAAATAAAATATTAATTTAAAAAATAAAATTCAATTTTGTTAAGTTTAAAATATAATGTGAATAAACATGGATGATATATTTATTATGATTTATTCATAGTTTTATAAATAATAAAAATGAATTAATTTCTTTAATTTAAAATAAAAATATAAAATAAAAATTATAAAAACATGTTAGAATTTTAATTTGATAACCAATTCGAGAGAAGATAATTATACAGAGGATAGGGTAAAGAGGTATAAAAAACATATATTCCATAAAAGACCCATTTTCGTTATGAGTCTTCTTTTTCTCACCTCAAGATCTAAGTAACGCTTCGTCTCTTTGACTCTATCTTATCTCCCTGTGTCGATAGACTCTTCACCTCTTCCACTGATAGAAACAATTCTGCTCGGCGACGAACACAATTGAAGTCGTCGGTGGATTTCCGCTGGTTTCCTTTTTTGGGAGATCAAGAGGTTCGAAGTCGATGCTCAAGGAGTGTGCTGCGACCAACAAATATCCCAATCTCCATAAAGTTGTACAATCATATAGGTAGATCTCATTCTTCCATTTCCTTCGTTTTTTTTGTTCTTTTCCGGTTGAAGCTCGTCAGTATTGTAAGTGGGACATATGTTTTACGATGATCATATTTTGATGCTTTGCGGAATTAGTATTGAATAGTCAATGCGATCGGACTAAAATGATATTTCGCTAATTTAGAGATCGGAATAGTTGATATCTGGAAAGGAACGTGCAAAGCTTTGCGGATAAGAAATGGGTCACTGGATAGTAGCTAAATGCCAAGGAGTGTTTACATGGATTATCCATTGAGTTGTATGAATGTTGTTGTCTTCTTTGGTGTATTTGCCTTTTTTTGTTCGTAGGATATCATTTTTGTGAATTGTTACTCCAAAATTAGAATTGAGTAGGTTGCTAGAAACCTATTATCTTGTCCCATACTCTCAGTAGTCGGACTTACCTTAGAATCCATAGATACGTGTATCAAATTTTAAGCGGAAACGTTTGGGGATCAATGAGGATTATTGCAGTTAATTATGATTGTTTAGAACCTGGAAGACTACTTGGTATCCTTACATTTGTGTATAGAAAAATAATGTACTGTACTGGTGGAGTTGCAACTTTTAAGCCTATGTTTAAGGAAACAATACTAAAGATCATTTTGTGCACTCTTTATCCCCCATTGGTTAATACCTTCAGTTAGTTCTCCACTTCAACAGCCAAAATAGTTTTCTTTCGCTCTTTCTTCTAAAAACTTCGTAGACATCCAAACAAGGGAAAACATTCATTTCCCATTTTATTTAACTCCTATTCACGGCCTTCCGAATTTTTCTCGAACCAACTGAAGCATGAGTTATAGAGCCTCCACAAATCTACAACCTTACTTATTTTTCTTTCGACTGTTGTACAGTGATTATGCAATGCAGAGAAGTCGACTCACGAACCTCGATTAAAGGCTGAAGTAGGTTCGATTTCCCTATCCTGTTCCTGGTGTCACAAGCGATTCTCACCAGATTCTGAAGACATTCTTAGTCAAGCAGCGTTGATAATTAATAGAGCCAGCCTTGTCATTGTACTAGACAGTGAAGCTGACGAGCTGGTAACTTGCTTTCAACTAACAAGGTGTGATATTATATGCTTTTGGCTTATACATCTCGTAGTAAAAGGTATTCTTTTTGTTTTTGGCAGCTCTTCGAGTTAGCATGTTACTGCTGAGTGGTGCTCTGCTGCCGAGTTGCTCCCCTGCAAAAGGCTGGAATCGTTTCCCTCGTAAAGCACCGAACCTCGGACTTGACTCTTGCAATTGGTGACGGTAATTGCTTCTTGGATAATATGAGTTTGATCAGACTCCAGATCAGGTAGACTTTCTGTATGTGTTATGGAGCTGATTTTACTGAATGCAATAGATGTAGGTGCTAATGATGTCTTAATGATCCAAATGGCTGATGTTGGGGTTGGGATCAGCAGACAAAAGGGTCAGCAAGCTGTAATGCTGTCAGATTCTGCAATGAGACTGTTTAGATTTCCGGTTCCACTTTTACTGGTCCACCGGCATTGGGACTACCAACCGGATGGGGTACAAGATTATTTTACAACATTTACAGAAATGCAGATGACGTTCTTGTATTGTTTTGGTAAGTTTAACTCTTTTCATTTGTTTAGCATAATTTGTTTTCATTTTTAAAAAAGTAGAAAACTTGTTTGGTTAATGAATAATAATTGGTTTCTCTAAACAACAGCATACATTTTGTGTAACAATATTTACATATATCAATATGCAAAGTATTGTCAACTTCGACTAGAAATTTATTTTCATTTTAATAGTCTACAACATTGATAAAAAACACTGAAAATCAAAATCGGCGTGGTCTAAGTGTACTAGAAAACACTTCATTTTCAGCAACTAAACTTGTTTTCACACCAGTTTCCGCATTTAGTTAAAGTTTTCGCAAACAAAACAGACATAATTTGGATTTTAATGCTTGCTTCATATGCACAGGTACTTTATGTTTGCTTGCTTTACATTGACGACAACGATCACGGACCGGAGCAGTGTGCTGTACTCTATTATCTACACAGCCGTGCCAACAGTTATTATTGGAATACTCGAGAAAGATCTTAGTAAAAAAATACTTTTCAACTATCCTTAGCTCCACAGAGCTGGACACGGTACAACTCAAAATTGTTTTTGGTAACAATAGTTGACATAATATGGCAAAATGCAATATCTTCTTTATCCTTCTGGTTGATATTGGGGCTGCACTATAGATGAATCTAGTATTGGAGATATTTGGACGATTACGGTCGATTGTGTGGTGAATTTGCCATGGATCATTTGGGGTTCTATTATTGCCGCCGTCATTTGGTGCAGGTATGAAGGTATCACTGGTGTTGTTGGAGGCTGGAAAGCGTTAGGTTACTTTTTGGTGGCTAATCATGTTAGTAAATCTAGTACATAAATCAGACTAAATTTACTCTTGTAGTTCTTCATTTGTTTTTAAATGTTAGATAATTAATTAATTAATTTTGCAGAGGGATTTAAGTTATTAATAGTATTTTATTAATACAAAGAGCGTCCCAAAAATCTTGTTGGATTCTTTATTTTATGCTTTCATTATCTTGGTTCTTCACTGGTTGTATCTATTATAGAGAGCCATCAAAAGCCAAAAAGATACAGATACCAAAGTGTTTGTGTATATTCCAAATTGTTTTGGCTGGAATATAACAGCCATTGATAGTTATCCGGGTCATAGAGATAGACAGTAAAACAAGTACAGAATTTGTTTTGAGTCACTTACTACCCGTAACAATGGTTTCGTTTTCACAGGTAGCAAACGTCATAAAATGTTATTACATTGTTGGATTACTCTTAATCAGTACGTTTTAGGTATGGGCTAGTTATTTTTGAAAGATTTGCAAATCGGAGAACTAAAAAATCTTATTAAGAAACATTTGAAACCTAAAAAATGTACCGATTTTATATAATTAAAAAATATTTACAGCCAAACAAAAAGCAAGCAAATTTCACTAGCTATCGAATTGAAGATGTGAGCCGCTGCTAAATTAAAACTTAGTGATCAAGAACATTTTCACATTCCTTCGCAAACCTACCCTTCACTCGCTTCCTCTTATCTGCTCTTTCTTTCCTCGACTCGTATCGTACGGGGTTGTCATATCTGTAGGTTAAACGTTTAAAAACAATAATCCATATACTAATCGAAAAACACAACTTTTACCTCCGTTTATTCTTCTTTTCCTTGTAACGCTGCTTTGCATTTTCTCTATCCGGTGCTGTCATAGGCTCGGGATCAGTCACCGGAGCTGCAATAGCCATTCTACTTCTAACCACAGAAAGTTCATTTTCTACAGATTCCTGTACCAAGCGAGATTTATCAGCAATCCAATTCAATTGTATCCAACATGGATTCTTTTGTCCAAATTTTGATACTGAAAATGAAAATGAAATACTATGCGGACAACTTACATCATGCGATCTTAAAGCCTCTTTTTCCGAGCTTATCTGGTTATTGGTGGATGTTTTGTTTTTAAGCTCAAACTTGTTAGGTTTGAACTTGGTACCACGTCTTAATTTTCCAGAACCAAAATCCCATGTCTGTGAAACTCCGCCCTCATTAGATTCATCTGTACCACGCCGTAATTGTCCAGAATGAAAATCCAATATCTGAAGAAAGATTCAGCTTATAATATGGACCAACAAATATAATCTCAAAGCCAACTTGGACTTTTACAATATTCAGAAACTTTACTATTAATCGCAACCACAAAATCTATGCTTTTCATTTTGATTATCAGCTATAGCCTATAGGTATGTAACAATCACGTATCGAATCTAGGATTGTGTTATTGTAAATGTTACTGAAAACTGATTTATAATATGAAAACATAGAGTTCAAAATTTATAACTACCGAGCGAAGAAACACTTACCAAAGTATCTTCTTTTGAGTTTATTAGGGGCACTGGTTGATTCAGAAGCAAAGATGAAAATGACGGCGTCGGATGACTAAATAGACCACAACCATCACTATTAACACCCACATCAAAATTTTGAACATCCAGTGGCCATCCAGGGTTCTCCAATCGACTCTGCGCCATTCCACTGTCTATTCCTACTCTCCCTCCTTCACTATCTCCATCACCATCACCGTCGTCTTCGTTCCCACTAACAGAATATTTCTCCATGTACTCTATCAACTGTTTATAAATAACATCCTTGAAATCCCGACAACTATGGTTTTCTTTTTTCTTGACCACCTTCATCAACAAATCATCGAAATTCTCATCGGGAAGATTCGCCATGCCATCTCCGGCCCATGAGTCATCAAGAAACAACTCGTTCAATTTCTGGATCGATGAACTCGATCCGAATTCTTCTGCACCAAAAGTTTTTCTTTCTCCGATATCGATTCCCCACAGTTTTCCCAGCTCCACGGCCGACGGACAGCCCGAAAATCCTTTTACGGGAGCACGCTCGTGCGAAGCGTAAACGGAACAACCGTCTTCACCGTGGACGTGGGAGTCGCAGTCATGGCAGAGGGCAACGTTTTCAGTAGCGCAACGAACAGAGACCGGCAGTATGCCACAGTAGTTGCATATCTGAGATCGGAGGTGCCTGCCGGAGATAACGTTATCCGCGTGAACCAGTCGGTCGCAGAGCAAACATATGTTGGCGGAGTCGGCTCTGCAGTATAGAACTGCAATATGTTGGTTGCAGAAATAGCAAGGTTGTGGTTTGGAATTCATTAGTGACAGAGTATAGTCCAAATAAGTAGTTTCACTGCAGTAGCCTACAAACAACTTCTGCAACTCTTTTTTGATTTATCTTGTATTCAAAACAAAAACACTAATGAAATGCACTGAAGAAGCTAAAAGTATGGATGAAGAAGCTAAAACTATGGATGGAAGGAAGTTGAAGTTTGGTTGACGATGAAAGCCAAAACTAGAGATAGGTCAGGTCATGTCATGCCCTACCTTTTCAATTCTGTGTTGCTTAGGATTATATAGTGAACGAGTAGATGATAGAAAGTACGGATATTGTTGCACATTGTACCCTTTTGTTAATTAAGGAAATCTATGGTGAAAGAGACCATATACGTTTTCGGATATGATATTATATGTTGCAGTGACTCTTCGGGTCTCAACTAGGGATGTGGTGTGACGATGAGGCACACATTTCAACATCTCAACTTGCGAATTTTATAAACATGTTACATGCTGCAAGTGGCTATGGTTTAATACACCTTATATGTGTTTTCAGATATGATGTTATATGTTACAGCTACGTTCAAAGTTTCAGAGTAGGGAGATGGTGAGATCAGACGTACATTTGAAGAACTTATATGCTACAAGTTATATGCTGCAAGTTATACACCTTATTTGTGAATGTAAAATAAATTTATAACAAGATAAAAATTATATGAATCAATACTAATATAAAATAAAAATTATATATTTTTTAATTTATCAATAAATATTCTAACGATTTTGTGACGAGTCAAACGATATAAATCGGTGATTTTTAATTTAAATATAATGTATTGTATTTTTTATTATTCCAATGACGATGGTTATATTGATTGATTGGGGATTTTTTTTTCCAAATATATTGCCAAAGTAATGAGCGATAAATAGAAGAAAAAAAAGTTAAAGTGTAACCACCAAATGAAGATTCAAGCCTTTATTTATACTATTTACAATCCATTATTATGCAATTAGAGCATTACATGTGTTACAACTTAAGAACTTATCTTGACGACTTACTAAATGATGACACGTGTTATTTAGTTGTAGTTGTTTGAACAACTTTCCCGTTCACTTACTTCATCTTATATCTTCCTTGCAACATTTGTTTAAAAACTTCTTTGTGACACTTGTTTAAAGTCTACTAAAAACCATTAATTTCCCCTCGTTTAGTCACTTCTTTATGACCCTCGCCTTAAGTCTTATGATGACATTCTTCTTAATTACCATTACTTGTCCCTCGTTTAGTAACTTTTCTATGGTCTTCATCGAAAGTCATTTATACGACCCTAATCTACTTACTTCTGCTGGCCTCTCGTCTTACTACTTCTTTATGACCATCGTCTAAATACTTTTTATATCCATCGTCTAGAACTTTCTTGGTGACCCTTGTCTAGCCATTTCCATACACCTCTCGTCTAAGTCTTCCGGATGACCCTCATCTAACATCTCTTTATTTCTGGTTTTTTAGCTTCTTATTAGTTCTTGACTTGAATATACCACGTCAATATAAGGAATATATTCTATCTAATGGATATATCTTTATAAGTAATTGATAACAATATAATTAGTCCAGCCTGATAGAAATACTTTACGGATTTCTAATCTAACTTATTGAACCATGAAGTTAAATCATCCTATAATAATGCGGAATAAATACTTACAGGATGTAGACATTCTTTGATCTTCAGATTCCTGACTTAGAGCAGATGATCGGCGATCCTTTGCTAGGTTATTGATTCTTCTAAGAGATGGCAACCAAAACACACTTTTGTAATTGATTCGAAGGAAGAATCAATTTGTTTTTCTTAAAGGATTTTCTCTCTGTATTTTCTTTCGTTGCTTTCAAGAATGAGAAACTCATTCTTATATAGAACTGAAGTGAGAAAACGGTTCTTCATTAAGTAATTGTTTATAACTTCCAGACATTTACTTAACGAAGACCAGTAACGGTTCTTCTCTCTTAATTGTCTGTAACTTCCAGACAGTTACTTAATGAAGACCAGTAACGGTTCTTCTCTCTTAATTGTCTGTAACTTCTAGACAGTTACTTAATGAAGACCAGTCCTTATTAAATTGCCACTCTTAGGGACCATAACCCGGTATTATTTTGTTTTACAAAATAACCCCAAAACTTTACATTTTGCTTAAGTTGTTTATTTCCGAATCCAATCCTTCACAGTATTCGGAATTAAACCTGGTATCTATACAGTTACCTCCATGATACATATTTTATCTACTAGTCCGTTCTTTTCTTTATGATTACTTTTATTGGACTAATATTAACGATAGTTCGATACATCGATACGACATGTGACGGTCCAACTTAATGGAGAAATTCCAACAATCTCCCACTTGGATCATCATATGCTACTATAGGATGCATTCACTTAATGAACGTTCTAAATTTCTATCGTCACATAGATAACCTTAACAATCTCGTAAATGAATATTAACGACATAGGACTAAAGTCATCATCAATGCATTTCAAGCCGCAAATAGATGCATCAGTAATCACGATATCGCAACAATCAACTACATGGATCTATCATGGTGCATAGCATAAGAATAGTATGAAATGTAATCTTACATATCTATTCTTAACTAGTCCCACTTAATTGGAGGTCTACTTACAGCAGAGTACGAATAATCAAATACAAGAGCACACTGAAAACTTGTATATAAATATGTTTGCATTAATGACCTTAAGTTCGCGAATATCATAATACAAACAAATTTAATAGCTTAATACAAACTCCCACTGAAACTAATAATCCTCTAAGTACACAACACCCATGTTAATGATGTGTTCAATAAAAACTTTAGGTACTAATGCCTTCGTAAGAGGATCTGCTAACATTGAGTTTGTCCTTATGTGCTCCACACTAATTTGACCACTCTGTACTCTCTCTTTAACAGACAGGAACTTGATATCTACATGTTTGGACTTAACCGAGCTCCTGTTACTGTTAGAATACTGAACTGCTGAGTTATTGTCACAGTATAATCTAAGGGGTTTTTCTATCCCTTCTACGATTCGCAGTCCCGTGACAAAATTTCGCAGCCAAAGCGCCTGATTGGATGCCTCGAAACAAGTAACAAATTCTGCAGCCATAGTGGAAGATGCAATGAGTGTTTGTTTAACACTTTTCCATGATATTGCACCTCCCGCTAAAAGGAATATAATGCCTGAGGTTGAACGACGAGAATCCTCACATCCGGCGAAATCCGAGTCGGAATACCCTATGACCTCCAGTTTATCCGACTTCTTATATGTTAACCTGTGATGTTTTGTTTGTTGCAAATACCGGAGAACTCTTTTGACTGCTTTCCAGTGTTCCATCCCCGGATTACTTACGTATCTCCCTAACACACCCACCACAAAAGCAATGTATGGCCGTGTACAAACTTGAGCATACATCAGACTTCCAACAGCCGAAGCATATGGAACCTTTTGCATTTCCTCAATCTCAAGTTTTGTCTTTGGGCATTGCTTAAGGATAAACTTTTCACCTTTTGATATAGGGGTTTCCTTTCCTTTGCTGTTAGTCATCCCGTAACGTTGTAACATACTCTCAATATACGCCTTTTGTGATAAACTCAAAATTCCATGGGATCGATTCCTGTGAATTGGAATTCCTAACACAAATGATGCATCACCAAGATCTTTCATATCGAATTTGTCCGAAAGAAATTTCTTGGTCGTATGTAACAATTCCTTATCGTTCGTGGCCAATAATATGTCATCAACATACAGCACTAGAAATATGAATTTACTCCCACTGAATTTTTTGATACACACAATCCTCTACCGAATTTATCTCGAAACCAAATGAGACAATAACTTCAAGGAATTTGTGATACCACTGTCGAGACGCTTGCTTGAGACCATAAATAGATTTCTTCAGTTTACATACCGTCGACTTTGGATCACCAGAGACAAAGTTTTCAGGTTGTAACATATAGATCGTTTCCTCAATGTCTCCATTAAGAAAGGCGGTCTTTACATCCATTTGATGGAGCTCAAGGTCGAAGTGTGCAACTAATGCCATGATTGTCCGAAAAGAATCCTTCGAAGAAACTGGAGAGAAGGTTTCTTTAAAGTCAATCCCTTCACGTTGAGTAAAACCCCTAGCTACAAGTCGCGCTTTATGCCTCTCCACATTACCCTTAGAATCCCGTTTGGTTTTAAAAATCCATTTACAACCAATCGGCTTCTTTCCTTCAGGTAATGGAACAAGCTCCCATACCGCGTTATCTTGCATTGATTTAAACTCTTCGTTCATTGCTTTAATCCAGAAGTGAAAATCAGAACTTTTCATGGCTTCACGAACACTTAAAGGATCATTTTCTGTTGAACCATAAAATTCTTCATGTTCTTGAAGATACACTATATAGTCTGAAGATATAGCGCTCTTTCTTTCTCTAGTAGATCTACGCAAAGGCATAATTTCTTCATTTTGCACTTGAACTTCTTGAGGAGATAGAGTTTGTTCTTCTTGAACAACTTCATTTTGCTCCATTGGAACAACATCCATAGGAGGAAGATTAACATCATCTTGAGTATCTATATGTTCTAACAAATCTGAAGTGATGATTGGCCTTCTAATTACCATATCATCATCTGACACTATAGTATCATTGTTAGAACCTTCATGAATCTCTATTGATTATTCCTCAAAATGAATGTTCGTTACTAAATTCTTCCCCCCAAACTCTATATCCTCAAAGAATTTCGTTGTACCCGTCTCAAATATATTCTTTGTGGAAGGATCATAAAACTTAAAACCCCTACTGTGCTCGGGATATCCGATGAAATAACTACTAACCGTTTTGGAGTCCAATTTCTTTTCATTCGACCTATAAGGCTTCGCTTCAGCTGGATATCCCCAAACATGTAAATGTTTTAAACTAGGTTTACGCCCAGTCCAAAGTTCATACGGTGTCTTAGTAGTTACTTTCGTCGGAACTCTATTAAGTAGGTAGGTCGCACATTTTATTGCTTCTCCCCAGAGTGATATAGGTAATGTTGAATGACTAATCATACTTCTTACCATATCCTTTAATGTACGGTTTCGTCTCTCAGATACTCCATTAATGTTGGGCGAACCCGGCATCGTATACTGATGGACTATACCACACTCTTCTAGGAATTGTGCAAACGGTCCATGACGTTGTTCACCTGAACCATTATATCTCCCGTAGTATTCACCACCACGGTCCGATCTGACGCACTTAATGTCTTTACCAAGTTGTTTTTTCAACTTCAGTCTTAAAGACTTTGAACTTGTCAATGGCCTATGATTTTTCGTGAATGAGATATAGATACCCATATCGTGAAAAGTCGTCAATGAAAGATACAAAATATCGTTGGCCGTTCCATGATGCTGTAGGGAACGGACCGCAAATGTCTGTATGTATCAAATCCAAGACCCCTTTCGCTCTGTATGCATCTAATCTTTTCACTTTGGTCTGTTTTCCTTTTATACATTCAACGCAAACGTTGAAGTCCGAAAAATCCAGTTCACTTAATAAACCTTCTGAAACAAGCTTTTCAATTCTATTTCTAAAAATGTGACCTAACCGCTTGTGCCAAAGTTTTGCTGATTTTTCCATTTTACAATTTAGTTTTCCAGGTACATCTACATTCATTATCTCTTTGTGATCCTTTATAGTATCCAATAAATACAAGTTATCATTTGCTATTAACTTTCCAGAACCAACAACATTACCATGTAAATAAAGACATAAACTTTCATTTCCAAATAGACAAGAATAACTTAATTTGTCCAACAACGGAAAAGAAATTAGGTTCCTTCGAAAAGAAGGTACATACAATACGTCTTTTAAATACAAAAAATGTCCACTGGTAAGCAACAAACGAAAATCACAGATAAAATGAACTAAACACGAACTGCCATCAGCTGTATAGATGGATGTTTCACCATCACTCAGGCTTCGGTTTCTTATCATACCCTGCAAAGAAATACAAACATGAGTTGTTGCTGCTGCATCAACCCACCAAGTATTTCTTGGCACTGAAACTAAATTGATCTGAGAACATACCATAGAAGTGAAAATACCTTTGGCTTTCATCATAGCCCTCCATTTTTCACATTCTTTCTTAAAGTGCCCCGGTTTCTTACAATGGAAGCAACGCCCTTTACCAGACGTACCCTTATGCTTCTTTTGTCCCGAACCGGATGCATGTGCATCTGAACCTTCATACTTTCTCTTAATTCCCTTATCCACCTGAGCTTTCACCATTTGCACTTCTGGATGTTCTTGCTTCATCTTTTCCTCCTCTTGCGCTGCCTGAGAGATGAGCTCGTTGAGAGTCCATTTCTCGCGCTGACAGTTATAAGAAGTTTCGAAGTTCTTATACTGAGGAGGGAAAGAGTGAAAAGCAAAGCTTACCACAACATCTTCGGGAAGGTCAATCTTAAGTGCTTTCAGTTTGGAAGCGATGTTTGACATTTCCAAGATGTGCTCACGAACAGTCCCTTTGCCACGATATTTCATAGAGGCTAGCTTAATAAGCAGCGTCTTAATCTCTACTTTATCGTTCTTGGCAAAACATTTCTCTACCTCGTCGAGAAATATTTTCGCATTAGTGATCTCAGGTGAAACTGCACCACGGAATGCTAATGGAATTGCTTGCTTCATGATCCCTAGACTTATCCTGTTCGACTTTTCCCACGCCTCTGACTCTTTCTTCTCCGTAGAAGAACTGTCATCAGTCAGAGGTTTAGGTTCATCGACCCTTAATGCTAAGTCGTAATCATGGCACATCAAGTGCAGCAACATATCTTCTTTCCACATCTCAAAGTTGCTCCCATTAAGTATGGGTGCCTTTTTGCCTTCCGGGTTATAGAAATACGAATTTGCTAACATAACAAAATAGCCAAAAACATCCCTTAACATATAACCTCCATAGTATTTAACAAATAAACATAGCATAATAAAACATACTCTTACAACATCAATAAGATACATTTGGGCAAGCATATTAATTTGTATATGTATGAGTTTGAACATAATTAATGTTGATCCTTCTAATTGACAAGAAAAAAAAATCTTCCTTTGGGCCGATTTTTTTTCTTAGTTCAATTTTCTTAATGATCAATTCACAAATAACCATCTCGTGTCTAAGATTAACTATGTCAAACATTAACCTTCCTTTGGGCCGATTAAAATTTACATACTTGTCAATCATAGACTTGTCAAAACTCTAAAATAATTAATTCAGCAATATAGATCACTTTGGCGATATATTGAATCATTAATTATTTACCGAAGTTCGGACAACTTAAAACATGCTAATTATTTCGAAAAATACTATACGACTACCTTACTTAATGTCCAAACTATTTCGTAGTCTATGTATAATTTAATCAAATTAAATTTACACCTTAAATTTAATATATTATAATGTATCTTTAATTATATTGTAATATATCTTTAATTATAATATATCTTTAATTAAATTAAATTTACACCTTAAATTTAATATATTATAATATATCTTTAATTATATTGTAATATATCTTTAATTAAATTAAATTTACACCTTAAATTTAATATATTATAATATATCTTTAATTATATTGTAATATATATTTAATTATAATATATCTTTAATTATATTATAATATAATTCTTAATATATATTAGGGAAATGACACACTAAGTACCTTTTAACCAAACCTATTACAACCTAGTATCCAAAAATGGGTTAATGCTCACTTAATACCCATCTCATTAAATATATCCACTTCTAATACCTTTTCTTTTTTTAATACCAAGATTACCCTCAACCTAGTATATAAGGTTGATTTGTGAAAAATTAGGGTTTTTTGTTACAGCCCCCATTCTATTTTTGAATTTTGAAATTCAAAACAGCCTCCACTCTTACTCTTCTCTCTCTCCTCTTCTTCTCTCTTTCTCCTCTTCTTCTCTCTCTCCACCGGCGAACCATACAACCACCGTCGAACTAGTCTTAATCACCGGCGATCCATATAATCGCCTTTTCAGATTGTTCCGATCACCGGCGAGTTTCAGAATTCCGGTTTGACGTCGTCAGCTTCATCCAGAGTCTCCTAGCTCCGATTTTGCACCGTCTCAGCCGGTCGAGCTCCGATCTTGCACCGTATCTCAGCCTCCTAGACCACCGTATCTCAGCCTCATAACAACTGATTTAAGTTTCGAAATCGTAGCCAAAAATGGTACATCTTTCAGGTCAGTAACAGAGCTGAGTTTTTAGTTTCAAAATCGTTTTCCATTTTCGAAATCGATTCTAGACTCTCATATAATGTATGTTAATTGCAGGAAACTTATTACCATCTGCTTCTGCTCAATTCAAATCATCCAAACCAGCTCCGATCACATTCCGGTGAGTAATTTCATTTTTCCACCTCTGTTTTGAACCCTGATATTTATATGGATACACATTGCGATTTGTCGCCTGCAATTGTATGTTTGATGTTGGTAGATCACTGTATAGACCCTGATAGGTTTGATGTGTTTGTAGATTAAACCTGACAGCATACACCCTGATATCTTAGTTATGGCATGTTGCTATATGTGTTGATAAATAGACCATGACTCTTATAGTTTAGGTACGTGATATTGCTATATGTTTCAAACTATTTCCTCTTGATGCATACACCCTTATATGTTAGCTATAATAGGTTGATATATGTGTTTGAAACCAGACCAATAGTCCATATACCCTGATAGTTTAGGTATGACAGTTTGCTATTTGTGTTGAAAAATATCTTGCAACTTATATAGGTATTGTGGCTGCTTTTTGAAATAAGTTTCCATTTTCGATCTTAACAATAGATTCACTAGCGTAGCTAATGTATATTAATGGAAAGAAATCGTTTAGTTTCTGTTTCTGGTCGAATCAAAGCATCGATATCGGCTCTGATTACATTCCGGTAAGAAATTGCAGTTTTCCAGCTCTGTTTTATTCATTGCGATTTTAGTGCATATCTGATTGCTAGACATTATATTATTTATCTGTTGCGATTTATGCCTTGTATACAGTGCTAGATACAGCATGAGACATTGCTAGATACAGCATGAGACATTGCTAGATACAGCATGAGCTTTCGAGGTATTTATGGGTAGTTTCTTTCGAGGGAGCTTCAAGCTGTGTTGGGTACTGCAAAATGGGAGGTGCAAAATGGAGATGGAAAAGGGAGTAACTGAAGAAGTGCCGTTTTCATTCCTTTCGTTACCATAGTTCATGTACCTTCTTTAAGTTATTGCATTGTATATATAAACTGACTCACTGTTTCAATCCAATTAAGCTGTTGTGATTCAATTCAACATTTTGATTATGTCATAGCTAGTCCCGTTGTGGTCGATGTTTCAAATCAGGGCATAATAGGAGGTCATGTGATGCTCCGTTCTAAACATTATTTACCGTCTTTTTTGTAACATTTTACATCTCAAAGATAAGCACTCCTTATCTTTTGACTTATGTTTTGTACACTTTTAACATTTACATGTTCCATGTCTGTTTCTTTATGACTATGATATCTATTCACGTATACATTGCTATCTATGCTTTTATACTCTGATAGCCACTCTATTCAACATTGATAGATTCTGGATTTTGCATCTAACAGATACATCAAAGTATGTTTACTGTTTTCGTTTACATCCATCTGATACTTTACTTACATTTGTTAAAGATGTACTTCAAATCTTTCATGCCTGATTCATCTCAAAGATAAGCACTCCTTGTATTTTGACTTACGTTTCTTACACTTTTAACATTGACACGTTTCATGTTTGTTTGTTTCAGACTCTGATATCTATTCATGTGTACATTGCTATCTATGCTGTTACAATCTGATAGCCCCTTTATTCAATTTTGATAGATTATGTATTTTACATCTAACAGATAAATAAAAGTATGTTTTCTGTTTCGTTGTTCATCCATCTGATACTTTGCTTAAATTTGTTCAAGAGGTTTATCACATCTTTCATGCCTGATTCATCTCAAAGATAAGCACTCCTTGTATTTTGACTTATGCTTCTTACACTTTTAACATTGACACGTTTCATGTCTGTTTGTTTCAGACTCTGATATATATTCATGTGTACATTGCTATCTATGCTGCTACAATCTGATAGCCACACTATACAAATTTGATAGATTATGTATTTTATATCTAACAGATAAATTAAAGTATGTTTTCTGTTTCGTTGTAGATCCATCTGATACTTTACTTACATTTGTTATGACTCTGATATGTATTCATTTATACATTGCTATCTATGCTGTTATACTCTGATATCCACTTTATTCAACCTTGCTATCTATGCTTACATCTTATACATTAGGTCTACATACACTGTTCTTTTAAATTTACCATAACTTAGATATCTTAGTTTTCCAACATTGCTATTCTTTTAAATAACTGCAAGTAAAACTGCTTCCTTCAACTGCACAGGGTTTGTGTTTCGTTACAGTCCAAAAAAAGCATAAACAAACGTTAAACACAACAAAATATAAACCAACAGTTCCATGATACTACATCGACATGTTCAACCCTAATCAGAATCATCTCCATCAGATTCATCCGCCTCTTCTTCCTCTTCTTCTTCTTCCTCTTCCTCCACCTCTTCTCCACCAGGTTCAAACCCATAGCGTCGGACTGTAAACTATACACAAACACTGATAGATAATGCAACCAATATTGCTAGATATGGACCAACCCTACGTAAACTCACAATGCTTACAACAGCAGCCACATACCTACGATACACGACGTTACAGCATTCTAATCGACACAACACCATTCTAACCAACACAACTATAACCTAAATATGTTATGAAAACCTGCACTTAATAGAAAGGAGAAAAATAAAAAAAGAACCTGTATGCCTAACCTGCAAGCTTCACAGTGAATATTATGTTACAGGTTACACAAAAACCATACTGTATGTTACAGGTTACACAAAAAGACTAGGTTCAGACAAAAACCAGATCTTTTATGCGGGTTAAGGATTCAAGTAAAGCTAGAACAGAGACATGATTCGATCTGCAAATCCCTTCTGGGGTTTACAGAAAGGAAACAATACCCAATATCAAGCACAGAGAGTAGGGAAGACGGCGACAAAAAACGTACATGTTCGATGGAGACGGAGGCGGACGATGGTGATGTCGATGCAGTTACGGTGGCCAGAACGTTCCGTATCGTTGACGGGAAGAAGAAGACCCATAACTAACCTTACAGACTTTGACGGAGGCTGACGACGCTACGTTTGGCTGAATTCTGGCAATCGGCACATAGAAAGGTAGTTAGTAATTTACATGGTAACTAAACCAATAATACTAACCAGCCTCATAATGCTGATAGCTTTACTGATATATAATACAAGATACATTGCTAGATGTTTGACGATACCTAGATACACTCACAACATTTGGAACAGCATCCCTATATCTGTGATACACGATCTAACACGTTAACGATCAGCCTCATAATGCTGATAGTTTTACTGATAGACAATACAGCCCATATTGCTAGACAAGTACCACCCCTACGCAAACTCACAATGCTTAAAACAACAGCCTGACAATGCTTAAAACATCAGCCTCACAATGATTACAACAACACCATCCTCACTACCAATACGACTATCACGTAACGTCGTCCGGTCGAGCAACAGTAACAAATAACCCTAAGTTTCTACCGGAGTATTAGACATCATACAGCATGGACTATCATTGGGTTGGAAAACCTACACATCAACGCATACGAATCGAACAGATACCTGATTTGGTTTGAAGGCGACTGTTCCGTTCGACGGAAACTTCGTTGCAGTTGGAGGCTCGCCGGTTGTGGTTCCAAATTTCGAACCAGAGACAGAGACAGTGGTGGTTCGCCGGTAGGTGTCCGAAATTTCGGAACGGAGAAGAAAACACTGGTTAGTTGTCGCCGGTGGTTCGCCTGTGGATGTCAGAACTATCGGAGGAGTGACAGAGACGCTGCTTACTGGTCGACGGTGGATCGCCGGTGGGTATCAAGAATATCGGAACAGAGACAGAGACAGTGGTGATTCGCCGGTACGTTTCCTTTCAAATATGTCTTTTGGTTTCGCTCTCGTAAAACGTGTTTCTCTCTCCTCAAATTTGGAAATGTGAAAGTGGGGGGAATTGGAACCTAAAAGTCTGATTTGAAGGTGAAAAAAAGTGCGTTTCAACAAAAGAACCCCTTTTATACCCTAGAGGGTATAATTGTCCATATTATGGCTCTAGGTAGTTTTTGAAACTAGTCCAAAAACGGGTACCATCTTGGTATTTGATAGTTGAGAAGGTATTTAGGGGTACTTTTCTCTATATATTATAATATAGTATTTATTTATATATATAAAACTTATTCATATATATACTATAATATATATTTATATATATAATAAACTTCAATGATATAATATAATTCTCGTAATAATTCACTTATAACTTTATATAATATATAAGCAAACTTGATTACACATTTATCGGTGGTCATGTATATAAATGTGGTCACGTATATTTCGCCTATTCTTTAGGCGAAAGGACAGTTACTAAATTAATAATTTTAGATTTTAATTTAATTATATTAATTATAGTAGCCGCATACGGCATCTTTTAACTGCATATATAATTATACCACCGTAATTGTTTAATTGTTTGTGTAATTTCCGATAACCGACATCATATCTAATATATAGATCTAATATATATGATCTAATTTTATAATCTGAAAAACTAAGAATTTAATTTCATGGTGGCTCTGATACCACTTGATAGAAATACTTTACGGATTTCTAATCTAACTTATTGAACCATGAAGTTAAATCATCCTATAATAATGCGGAATAAATACTTACAGGATGTAGACATTCTTTGATCTTCAGATTCCTGACTTAGAGCAGATGATCGGCGATCCTTTGCTAGGTTATTGATTCTTCTAAGAGATGGCAACCAAAACACACTTTTTTAATTGATTCGAAGGAAGAATCAATTTGTTTTTCTTAAAGGATTTTCTCTCTGTATTTTCTTTCGTTGCTTTCAAGAATGAGAAACTCATTCTTATATAGAACTGAAGTGAGAAAACGGTTCTTCATTAAGTAATTGTTTGTAACTTCCAGACATTTACTTAACGAAGATCAGTAACGGTTCTTCTCTCTTAATTGTCTGTAACTTCCAGACCTCTTAATTGTCTGTAACTTCTAGACAGTTACTTAATGAAGACCAGTCCTTATTAAATTGCCACTCTTAGGGACCATAACCCGGTATTATTTTGTTTTACAAAATAACCCCAAAACTTTACGTTTTGCTTAATTTGTTTATTTCCGAATCCAATCCTTCACAGTATTTGGAATTAAACCTGGTATCTATACAGTTACCTCCATGATACATATTTTATCTACTAGTCCGTTCTTTTCTTTATGATTACTTTTATTGGACTAATATTAACGATAGTTCGATACATCGATACGACATGTGACGGTCCAACTTAATGGAGAAATTCCAACACAACCCAAATATGTGGCAGATCATCATTTTAAGACCCTAAAACAAAATTTATTTTGCCAAATACACAGTTAACTACAAAAGCTAAGTAGTTAGAGAAAAATAAGTTATAATCCCCTAGCATTTGATAAATAGTTATTATAACCCAATACATGTCAACCCTCATCTAAATATGTATATGTTTGTTAATGTTATTTGTTACAATACTTAAAAATATTCTCGAACCTCAGACTTATCACAAAGAGAAGTGATAAGCTCAAGCTATAGTAGGCCATGAGGGAATAAATGAATTCTCTGAAGTAGAATATCACATGGATTCTTGTTAAAATCTAAAAAGTCAGAAGCTTATGGGATGTAAATGGATATTAAAGAGGAAGAGAAAAATTTTAGGCTATCTATTTTGCAGGTTGTCTTGATAAAAGTAAGTTAACTTTGGGTTATCTATTTATACTATTTGGTGGAGTGGTTTGTTAGAGAGTTAGTCTATATAAGATTTTTGCCTTCTCATCTAGATAAGATAAATATATGGCTGCTACTAAAGCAATTAAGGATGCCATTTGGTTAAAGGGATTGTTAAACGAGATCACTGGTATGAAATGAAAAGTTATACTATATTATTATAAAGTTAGTGTTCTTCACTTGAATGAAAAATCTAAATTTCCATCAAAAGACGAAACATGTAAATGTGAAGCCTAAATTAATAAAGATGGGATAGGGAAAGAGAAAGCTAAAGTTAAAAAGATTGGAACCAGTGATAATCCATCGGGTCATCTCAAAGATATTTCCAATTTCAAAGCTTACCTACTGTATAAGACTTGTTTCGTTCTGGAGTACAAGTGAATTGCTACCTTTGATAAAGATTACTTGGAACATTGGGACAACGAATGATGGAATCACTGAGATAATATGTGAAAAACTTTAAGTATAGGCTACCATTGTAGTGATTAGAATATGGAACTTAAACTCGAAGGGTAATGACTCGGTTTTAGAGGTTTCAACCATTATAGGGTTTCCACCTTATGAAAGGGTTCGACCACTGCATGATTCATACTAGGATTAGTGTGTTTCTGCAACTACAAGGTTGCGACATCAGTAGAGAGTTATAATATCAAAATATTTTGTTTATTATGTTGGAAGTAAGGTTTGGAAAGAGATAAATCCCATCATGGTGGGAAGATAATTTAGAAGTTACTTCTTGATAAATTGAAAACTTTGACTTTCATCGAAAAATCAATTTTGGTTGAGTTGGATAAGTTGAAAGGTTTAATAAATAATAGTGATGTGGAAATGTAGTATAAGTTTTTTATTTCTTAGTTGGATGTACTATTTAATCACATCCGTTGATTTGAAATATAATGTAGGCTATATAAAAAACTTGTTATGAGTTGATCAAAACCATTGTTTTGGATCTTTTGTTACTATCTTAATTTGATATTGTGAGCATAATGTATGTTTGTTCTAAACTACACTCATGGTATAACACATAGACATTTATATCTTGATAAACTCGATAATGATTTACATTGATTATCTAAAAAAGATCATTTGTAAATTGAGAAAATATTATGGATGAAAATAAAGTTTCCAGAGATAGAAAGCTTTGTTTGTGAGGGATAACACTTATAGAATTAAGTGATTTTAGATTTGATAAATTCATGAAGAGAATCAATTGAAAGTCACTGAATAAAATACTAAAGGATGTAACATATCAATTAAACTTGATAATTTGTTTCGAAAAGTGTGAACATATCATATTTGCTTATATTTTGTGTTCTTTGAAATTCTTAGTAATTGTTTCATCTAAATAAAATCAAATTTATTCTCACGTGGATGTATGATTGCTCTATAATCCAAACCATGTAAGTCCTTGTGTTTGATTTTATTTGTTGTCATTGTTTCATTATTGATGAGAGTTAACGTTGTTGCATGAATTGTTCTTCCAAACCCTAAGTACTAATACCAAAGCAAACTAGTTGATGCTAAAGGTTAGTTTCAGCTTTCATTGATATTTCTTCATTGTGTAGGTAAATCCTGCTTAGACATATGGTCTTGTGAAATTTTATGATTAGATTGTTTGTAATTGAGGTTCATATTGTTTTGATGTATAAATTTATTATTGGATTGATTTGATAAATCATGATTAACATTTGTAGATGTGGTATACAAAAATAATGATTGAATCCTTAAATTATAATAGAAATAGTTTTGTTTATTCGTTGTCGTGGAGGGTATCAATTGATGATACTACAAGATTGCATTGCTTCAGGAGCGCGAAAAGATCTATTTTACCGTGGTAACGACTAGTGTACCTTGAGACCCTAGATTCCGGTCACGGTACCATCAATAAGTCTCATAGTATATTTTGTGTGTATTTTGCTCTTCCAAACTCTTTCTTACATACAAAAAACCATTTTATCTTCAATCATATAAAATTAATATATTTAAATACTATATTTATTCATGCATGTATTTTCATGTTTTGTTTTGATATATATATATATATATTTGTATGATTTTTAGCTTTTTAAAAGAAGTATATTTATTTTTCTCATTCTATATAAGTTTTAGTTTGCATGATAGAGCTGACGTGCATGTTTTCCCATCAAGATGTAATGGTATTATCCTATAATCGTTGATCAGTGTGATCTTAAGATATATAGAGTAACGTTCTACATGCCTAATGATTCTTTGTTTCAAGTGTAGATTTTGAATGACAATCATGTCCCTTCTACGAGGCTTCAAATTGATATTCTAGTCCTTTATATATCAATGTATATAAATGTTTTTTTAGGTTCAAAAGATCCTAATGATTGATTTGCTGTTAATGGCATGATGCAACACATTTATTTTATTTAGTGGAAGACTGATGTTCTCCATGAGTCACACATAATATTCATATGTTCTTTATTCAGAACTATATTGACGAGAAATGATATATGACTAAAGTAATCCATTTTAGAGAGCCATACAATAAAACATTTAGGATGCTCACAACATAAGTCGTAGTTATGTGCATGAGCCGAGTTAAAGTAAGACGATAGACGCATTTTTATAGATATAAACAAACCACTACATAATATAGTTGTTACATTTACATACCAAAATCGCATTCACAGCCCAAATTAAATGTTGAATGATTTTGGTAAAGTCTGCCACAAAATAATTAATTTTGCTTGGAGGATGATTTGGTTATTGTTATAAATGGTTTTAAACCAACCCTGGTGTTTTAAAGTAATTATCCACAAAAAATAATGTATAATGCGATGGTCTAAAAGCCTCAGCTAAAGATTACAATTAGTTAGTTCATATGAATGCATGTCTAATATTAAAATATGAGAAAATTTAGTTTTAATATGAACATTTTTGTTTGGTATTTGAATAAAATGTTAATTATTTTAGTAATTTTTTTATTTGTCATTTTTATTGAGCTTTAGACACGAAGTTGAGAAAGATTGTTGATATTTTCTATTTTTTTATAAAGATGAGAAACCTTAAATCATAGAAGCATGATATCATGATCATACAGAGATTAAATGATATATATATATATATATATATATATATATATATATATATATATATATATATAATTAGATTTTAAAGTCACCACCAATTTATCTTACAGACAAAAGTACACGTAATAAGAGGTTTCACTTTGATACAAAGAAATAGAAGAAAGTTTGTTTCATATATTGTCGCATAAGCTTTAAAATTGATTAATACAAAAATCTCCAACCTAATCTCTACAGCTTCATGGAATGACCAAATAAACTTCATTTTATACATAGAAAACTATTCTCAGTTACTAGCAAATCATGTGTCTGGACTTTCTGAAGCAAAAAATGATCGTTTAATTTTGTATCTTCGAGAGCTTCGAAATTTGATATTGTTTTTTATCACGTTGTTGTGGACCATATAAATCAAGGAAGTAACATAGTGGTTGATTCCTTAGCAACTGTTGCATACAAGGAAGAGTATATATGGATCTTGTTACAAGAAAGTCCTTCAATTTTAACTCAATCAGTCCACTGTGAACATATTAAGGAACTGTTTGTCACCCCAGATACAGTCTGATGCGAATGGAGAGCTAATAGTTTGAATTTTTTATTAAAGAAAAGTTGTATGAAGATACATAATTGGCCAAACAATTGTGAGGCAAAACTTTTGGCTACATAGTATTAGACTGAGTTTTATATAAGAAAGCATTGAGTATGTCATTACTATGATGTTTGAATATATAAGAATCACATGAGGTTTTATCAGAGGTGCATGATGGAGAAAGATCATCGCACTGTGGGTTTAAGGCATTAACTCGTCGAGTTCTGCTTGCAGGGTTTTATTGGCCATCGATTATGAACGATCCCAAGAATGTGCTTCGAAGGGAATCAAGAAATTTTTTTGAACACCTTATCATCCCATGAAAATGGACAAGTGGAGGTAACAAACAAGTATATTTTAGAAGGTTTGAAGAAGAATGTAACAAGAGCAGCGCGAAAGTGGCCTAATTATTTGCAAGAGGTACTTTGGGCTAATCGGACGATTTCTAGGGAGGCTACTAAAGAAACTCATTTTACTTTAACATATAAAATGGATGTTGTTAGTCCTGTGGAATCTACCTTTTCATATTTTGGAATAACTCAATATTCTGAAGAGTTGAATGACGAAGCTAAAAGAGCGAGTTTGGATTGGATTGGATTGATGAGAAAAGAGTTCAAGCTCATTTAAATGTAATTCATTACTAAACTCTTATGAGGAATAAAAAAATTCGTGGGTGAAAAGGAGGGGGTTTAAGATAGATTCTAAAGTGTTGAGAAAGGTATTCTTACATACCAAAGAAAAGAGCCTCGGTAAGATGGCCCCGAGTTGGGAATGACCTTATACGGTTGTTGAAAGATTAAAGTCGGGTTCTTAACGCCTTTGTGATAGTCAAAGTAGGATGCATAAATATAATTTTAAATTCAAAGCATCCTCCTTTGACTATCACAAAGGCGTTAAGAACCCGACTTTAATCTTTCAACAACCGTATAAGGTCATTCCCAACTCTGGGCCATCTTACCGAGGCTCTTTTCTTTGGTATGTAGGAATACCTTTCTTAACACTTTAGAATCTATCTTAAACCCCCTCCTTTTCACCCATGAATTATATCTAAAATTATACTCGGAATTGGTTTGGAATATTTAGGATTAAGGGCAATTTAGTAAAGTGTTTTGGGAATTTAATGTTTAACGTAGGATGTAGTAAGATAATCAAGGAGTGTACTTGTATTAAATTCTGATCACCCTCATTAATGAAAGTGGTTGGGGTATTTATACTTAATTAACAACCCATGGCATTTTCGGGTCGGGTTGTGGATTTGAGTTAAGTTTAAGAACCCATTAGCCTAAGATATGAAATGACCAACACCTAGCTTAGTCACATTCCACTACATTTGTTCTGTTCGGTTTATCATGGTAGTAGCTTGGTCCGAACTGTCCTCCGGGTAAAAGTAAGTTGCAATGTCAAAAATATCCGACCTTATCAGTAACCCCTTTCGGTCTTGAAAAGAATATTTGGAATAGCTAATTCATAAGAATAAAAATCAACGTATTTCCGATATTACCTTCCGATTTATCTTTGTATCCGAACTGAAGTGGTCATCTTTCTCTGTTAAGATTTTCAATAGTTAACTCCATCGGAATTTGGTGGGACTAAATTTACCATTAAGAATTTTGAAGAGTCATTTTTTGACGTGGGAGAAGTGTTACGTTCTGGTTCGACCTCTCCGTCGTTTTTCTTCTAGAATCTCGTACCTACTAGGCTACAAAGTTACTTAGGGTGTAACCCCCATAATTTATAGCCCTTAATCATGGCTATTGATCGGTTTGTCTTTCCCTAGGTAACCTCCTATATTTTCACAGTTATATAAACTGATTTTACTATTCTATTGTCTTCAAAAAACAAATACTTTAGAGAGAGAAAGCTTAGTAACTGTGTCTAGGTAATTTATGTTCATAGTCAGAAACGCACTTGTAAAAAAACGTTGGCTAAATTTTTCTGAATTGGAGAAAGTGAGAAAAGTTGCAAGAGACGAAAGAATTGTTGTTGGTCTTCATATCTCTCCTGGTGAAGACATCAATCAACCAAAAGCAAACACAGACCAAGGTTCATCGTCATCAAAGACATCTAAGGTCAAAAAATTTCATTTTGTCCCAACTCTTTCTCCTCCTCAATCAAGATCCTCTGTTCAAGAATCTCAGGACCCTCTCCCTAAAGAAAAGGCAGTTTCCAGTATTAGGAAACCTTCGCCCTTCATTTCCATGGGTTCGAACGCTGAGAAATCTCCTGATAAGAACACCCCTCACCGAATAACTCGCCAATCCAAGAATAAATTCACCCTTAGCTCTTCGAAACCTACTAGTTCGGAGACGATAAAACTCCTGACAGAAACTAAGCCATTAAAACAACATTCCATCATAATAGAAGAAACTATAGAGGATAGTGTAGTAGATACAACTTTTGAGGCGTCAGGACGGACAGAGGATACCGCAACAAATCAGAAGGGAAAAAATAAAGTGGGTTTATTCAATCTGGATGCACTTCTGGAGTGTTTGGAATGGAAGATGAGGCCAAACTTTCAGAAATTCAGTGTCAAGTACCTGATAGCCCTCCAAAACATTGCTTAAGTGTACACCCGTATTGGTTGAGTTGGGTCGTATTCGAACAAAGTGAGGCTTCCCTGATTTTTTCAAAGTGAGAATTCCAATCACCCCGGAGACTCTAATGGAATGCAAGTCTAATGAACTGGTAGTATATACCGAGTTGTTGAATTGAGGACTCCGGTTTCCCTTAGATCCAAAAATAGTCAGGTACTTTCACCTGATAAAATTATGTCCAAGTCATTTGAGTCTGAATGCATGGTACACTCTGATGGCTGGCATAATGACTTCAAGACTGTCAAGTATCCTACTAAAAATAGAGCAATTCGATGCTGTGGTGAATCTGTGCAAGAACCACCACATTTCTTTTTACTACCACAATATGGGGAACGACTACTAGGTAGTGAATGACTTAATGAAGTCCGAAAAACCATGGAGGACACAATTCTTGTTCATCAGCGGAGCCTATGAGAATGGGAAAAAGATAAAAGTTGACTCTAATTTAAGCAAACTCACTAGTCGCTAGAAGAGTATAAGTAAGTTTTATTTATGTTTCCCTTAGTTTTTAAATACTATGTGGTTCTTTTGAACTAACTTGTGTTGCTTTTCAGTTTTTTCAAAGAAGTTCTTAGACCATCTAGAGGTTGACCAAAACACATGTGCTAAGTTAAATGTATGGGATTTGGAGAAATGAGAGAATGGTTTCTACAACTGCTTTACCTCAGGGAACTTTGTGAGATCTCACCTGTGGAACACTACTGGGAGAAGGAATCTCACCTGGGAAGAACTCACCACTCCTCATTCCGCATATGTCATCCTGAAGAGAGCTGAGGCTAAAGACGCCAAGATTTATCTTCATTTCAGGGTCAAATCCCCTAGCCATATGGATAAGATAAAGAATAAAAGAAAGAAGAAAACCACAACAGGCCCACCTCAACAAACTACCAAAGTGACCGGTTTGGAGAATCAAGAAGGGATCAATACTGTTCAGCTGGAAGCAATCAAAGTTATCGTCAAAGAGGTGATGGATCAGGCAACCCACCAGTGATGAAAAAGCTACAAAGAAGAAGAAAGTCACTATGAGATCAAAATAATTCTACATCATTCTGAACTTCCTCCTCCAGTTCCATCTGATTCTACTTTTCAAGAAGAAATTCCTCCCAATTTTTATTCCGAACAGGCCACTATTGATGGAGAGGTAAATCTCGATATTTTTCAGAACATTAACATATATTTTAATGAACTCGACAAGGATAACTTTACGGGACCTTATCGTCCTGCCATTTCGGCTAATGTTGTAACCCACAATGGTGAGACATACGTGATATCAAGTGAAATAGACAATCTGAGTCATACTCTCTTAGGTTAAATCCATTTGGTAGTCGACCTGGAAAGGCGAGTAAGAGATCAAACAGTACCATAACTTCCCTGACTTCAGAGAATCAAAGCTTGACGAACAGTCTCTCCGCCACTCAACAAAGCATAGAGTCCTTGAAAAAGGAAAAAAAGGATCTAGCTGCTAAATTGTTCAAGTTAGAAGAGGATAAAAAAGATCTCCAGACCAAGTATTCCGGACTTGAAACTTCTTCCACTGATGAAATCAAAGCTTTGAAAAAATAACTAAAGGATAAAGATAAAACTTTCAAGACTTTATCCGAAGATAAAGTCAATCTGGAAGATTTTCTTACAAAGAAGACAGAAGATAATACATCTCTAGTAAAGAAGCAAGCCGAAAAGATAGCTGCTGGAATAGAGAAGTATGCCTCTGGAGTGGTGGACTCTTTGGAGAAAAGAGATGATGAAATCAAATCCGATATGGTCTTACTATTCCATGAGATGTTTCCTAAGAGGAATTTTGGTCCTTTGTGGAAATTTATGGAATACAATGACCTCCATTTTCATATGATGGTTGATGGTGATAAACATAACTACTCAAGCGGGGAATATTATGAGGACAACGAAGGAATCGGTGAGAGTTCAAATGTTGAACTCAAAGTTCGAAAAATGATGATGGTTATGAAAAGACCGAAGGGAACAAGCTATAAGGTTGTATTGTTATGCTGTGTGTTTTTTGATGAAAAACTAAAGTCCTTGGATGACCAAGGCATCTTGTTGCATTGTTTGTTTAATTTATGTTCTTACAACTTAAAGTCCTTGAATGGTCAAGGCATCTGTGAATCATGGATCAGTTTTATTCTTATCAGACTTTAATATCATATTTCCCTTTGCGTGAATTTTGTTTAACTCTTTACTGCTAATGTTTAAATAGCCTTTAATATTTCAGATTTGTCAAGTAAGTGTGTTAAATAATCCTGACCACATATGTTTGACAAATATGATCAAGTGTTTAACGTATCCGGTCACCTCAAACATGTTTGAGAGTCGGAGTGTTTAATAAGTATTTAATATCTGACCACCTCACACTATGCTTAAATGAAGAAGAATTTAGCACCAAACTTTTGAAGAAGGCATAAGATATTATTAAGAAACTTGGACACCTCGTAAAAACCTCCTCGCGCCACCACGGTAGGAAAGAGTATGCCCCCATAATATTTACATCGACATTTAAAAAGAAAATATTCAAAAGAGAGTTTTATTCTAAGTATAACCTGAGATGTTCAACGTTTCATGGGTACTTTAGTGTTCTTCCCTCATTGTCTTGCAGTCTGTATGTTCGTGGTTTGATTTTCCCACATACCATATAAATACCTTCACAAATTTGGAGCCAGCTTACCGAACTTTTTTCCTTGGTATGTAAAAAGACTTTTCTTAAGACTTTATCCCCCAATTGAAAATATCTTCTTTTAACTTTAGAGGCAAATCCACTCCTCATCAAACCATGGTAATGCGCCGTCCTCAAATTCCCTTTAACTATTCTTTCGTCAATCAAATCCAATTAATTCCTAATTGCCATATCATTTGCATATTCGGAATAATTTTGGACTCTGTGAAATGGTAAAGTATCTTATATGGGAGTGATTTCATACATCGGATAGACAAGGGAAAACATATATTCTTGTGTAGCAACCCGATGTGTAGTTCGGTAAGCCCACAATACTTATTATAGATAACTTGGCCACTTTCTTACAGCTCCCTCCAGATTTTTCTTCAGCGCCGACAAAATTGTCCGATTAACAACTTCAACTTGTCTATTTGCTTCAGGGTGGAAAGGAGAAGAAAAACAGTGTTGAATTTCTCTGGAGGTGCAACATATCTCCATGTCTTTATTATCAAAATATGGCCCATTATTTGTGGTAATCTTTCGGGGAACCCCAAATCTGCAGCATATATTAGACAAAATAAATTTAATAATTTCCTTAGAAGTAGTTCCAACTAAGGGAGCTACCTCTATCCATTTAGAGAAATAGTCAATAGCAACTATGATTGTTCGACATCCACCGGATGCCATGGGAAGAGGCCTAACCAGATCCACCCCCCATCTATCAAAAGGTATCGGTTTGGATATGGATTCCATAAGAACTGCTGGCACATGAATTTCATTTCCATATCTTTGGCAAGGATCACACTTATTTACCATATCTTTAGCATTTACCATTTTAGTTAGCCAGTAGTAGCCTGCTAATAAAACTCTCTGGGTTAGGATTTTATAGCCACAGTGTGCAGTGCCTTCACCATCATGCAGCTCGGATAACACAAATTAGGATTCTTTAAATCCTAAGCAACGTAAGAGGGGTCTGCTAAAATATTTTTTTGTAAATAATTTCCCTTAATACCAAGAAATCACGAGCTTTATACTTGATTTTCTTAGCCAAGGCCTTGTCCGGAGGAAAAATCCCATCATAAATAAACTGAACAATATCATATCTCCAGTACTTGGACTGAATGGTTATTATGCTCATACTTTCTTCATTCATTTTACCTTTTTTTCCCGTTTGTATTGATAGACGTTCTAAAATCAGAATCCAATGATAAGATTCAGAATAAGTTATGCTTCCTAAAAAGTCTACCACAGTATTCTCCAATCTATGGATATGTTCATAGTAGATACTTTTGAAGCTTGCATCAATTTCTCTCAATATTAGCAAGTATTTAATTAGTTGTTCTTTATTTGCTTTAGATTGCCCTTAAGCATGATGAATCAGTAATTGGGAATCACTCATTAACCGGACTCTTTCGGCGCCGCATATGAGGGCTAGCATAAGACCAGCTATAGCTGCTTTATATTCAGATTCATTGTCAGAATCACTGAAACCAAAACATATAGCCTGGCACATGATATCCACCATAGGGAGAAGTTAAACAAATTCCATCCCTACATCCCATAGTACTAGATCCACCATCATTTTGGACTACCCATTCTTTCTTAGACTGGCTTTCTGGTATCTGTCCGGAAGATCTATCAACATGAAAATATACCAAGAAATTGGCCACTAACTGGGTTTTAACTGCTGTTTGGGGAGCAAAATCAATATTATAATCACCCAACTCAACTGACCACTTGGTCATTCTGCTTAATACATCAGCTTTCTGAAGAGCACTCTCTAAAGGAAAAGATGTTCGAAAGATAATGAAATGAGCTTGGAAGTGATGAGTCTGAATTCTGCTTGCTCACCGGACAGGGACAGATCGGACCAAGGCCTCCGGACCGGACAGACCACTTCGAACACTTAGCCAATTGGACTGCTCGAACTATGACAAAAGTACTAAAAAACCTAAACACTTCTTGACTAAGCTACTTTCTCTCCTACTTAGAGCTCGTGGGTCTTTAAACATGACCCGGGTCCATTAAACATGACCCGAAAACCCATAAAGCCCAAATGTAAGGGTATAAATACCCAACCACCTACATTAACTATGGGTAATGAAAATTAACTGCAACCAGGCAGCTTAATTCTCCCTCTACTCTCTACTCAAAATATTAAATACCCAATAAACTTCCACAAAACTCTGAACGAATTACCCAATTACCCTCAGACATAAATTAACCTCACCAAATTGGCGACCACAGTGGGAGAAGAAGGTGCCTGAATCAAGCATTCGAAACCAGAAAGAAAAGTCAGTCCGAATGAATCCGGACGCCCCGGAATTACCACCATCTTTGCTCAAAGTGGTGGGTGAAAACGATGAGTACACTATCGAAGAGCGCGATAGGTTAAAGGGTGAAATAGAAGCTCTGAGGGCAGAAAAGGCTAAGATGGACATGAAAGAAAAGTCAAAAGCATCAGTTGCTCATCACACCGATAACCCCAGAGAGCATGAGCCTTCAAAGACTCATGTGAGTACCAAAAAGACTCATGCCAGTTCCAAAAAGTCTCACCGGTCTAAGCCAGTGGAGAGTTCTGACTCAGGCTCAGAGTCTTCTGATAGCTCTTCGGATGATGAGGGAGTTGAAGAATCCTTATCCTCTAGCAGCGATGAGGGTCGAACTAAAAAGAAGCAAAAGCAGATAAAAAAATATTCAAGGAAAAGGGATAGACATGGAAAGATGAAGAATAATATTGGCAAAGGGTCATCTCACAGCCGGAGGCATGTAGACCGGATGCTGATGGATCCTTTCGCTTTCCACGATGAACCAGGTATCTTTGCAACTTCCAATGAAGATACTGTGTTCAGTCGTGGTCGAAATTGGAGGCAATCTCTATTGTCTTCTAAAATTATGTCCGGAAACCTCCCTAAGAGGTTTGATAGCACCAAAATGGAAAAGTACGATGGCAGTACTGATCCGGACAACCATTTAGAGCAATTTAAGAACTTTATGATGATGATAAGCTACTTTGCAGAGCATTCTCCCAATCATTTACGGGGAGTGCTCTGAAATGGTATAACAGCCTACCACAAGGCTGTATCAAGAATTTCGATACTTTTTGGGTGGCCTTTCGAAGGCAGTTCGTTGGGAGTAAAGAGCTGAAGGGAAATGGAGACACAATAATCCATTGTGCTCAGGAACCGAACGAATCCTTAAAAGAATATATAAGTCGTTTTGTGAACACCAAGAATGGTTTGGCTGACTGCTTCGAGCAGGCTGCGATAGCATCTCTAAGGTAAGGCTTGAACCCTAGAAATTTGGCTGATTCGGTGACTAGAAAGAAGGCAATGACTTGGGGAGGGTTACTGAATCAGGTTGGAAAACAGATTAACGTTGATGAAACAAAGAAAACAAGGGTGCACAGGCAGGTGAGGTCTGCCCCGGTGGCACCAAACCCCAATCAGAATCAATCCGGAAACAAGGCGAAGGAGATCGGACAGGGGCATGGCAGGGCTAAAGCTCAATCTCAGCCAGCTGCACCTGCTCAGAGTCAGCAATCCAGAAATAAAAGAGGACCTTGGGTTCAACCGGAGTGGTTCGCAGAATCGAAAGAAAGTGTGGCCACCATTTATGATAAAACAAAGGAAGATGTGCACTATAGAAGACCGGCCACGCTACAATCCCCTAGAGAACACCGTAATAACTCTTTCTGCCAGTATCAGAAAGATACTGGCCATACCACTGATGATTGTATAGCTTTGAAGCAAGAAGTTCAGAACCTGATCGAAAGGGGAAAGCTGGGGGCTTATGTCAAAAGAAGAGGAGGTAACAGGTCTGCCAATACTCATCGGGTTGGTCCAAGTAATGCTACTCCGGAGGGAGCCATGGTTATAATCGAGAGGTTTGATGTAGAATCTGAATACTTGGATCCTGATCCAACTCGAAACAGAGTGGGTACAATTGAAGAATGTTCTAGAACGGTATCCGGGCTCATCAAGTTTTTTGAGTCACTAACGATTTTCGGAGGAGATACTATGACAGCTCCTACTGCTTCTTCGAGGAAGAGGCACGTTCATACTTTGGCCACCTAGTTAGAAGGAGGCATGACTTCCTATCAATCACAAATTCCATTCCCCTTCATTGTTTTTGATGAAGATGATTTAAGAGATATAGCTGGCCCTCATGAAGATGCTGTTGTCATAGGAGCATCTATTGGGGGCAATGACATAAGACAAATTTTGGTGGATACTGGAAGCTCAGCCAATATCCTTTTCATAACCACATACAAGAGAATGAAAAATCCAGCTGTAATTCAAGGTTCGGACAGATCAATTGTGGGCTTTACTGGCAGCTCGGCAGATGTGATCGGAGAGTTCGAAGAAGAAGTTTTGTTGGGCAAGGGCCCTTTAAAGAAGATGGTCAGGATACTTTTTATTGTGGTAGATTGTCCCACTTGCTATAATGCTATTTTAGGGAGGTCTTGGCTCTCTAGGATGCATGCAGTGGCTTCAACAGTCCACCAATGTTTGAAATATGCTGTTCAGGGACAGGTGGGAGTTGTCCGGAGCAGTCAAAAGGTTGCAAGAGAATGTTATGCTACAGTCCTGGCCCCCCGGACGTTGGGGGGAGTTCGTATCAACGAGCAATAGCAGTTTGAGGGGCTTTCTGGGGGTGAGGGTGAAATTGATGACCCCAGAGAGACCCCTGGAGTGTTAATACCGGTCGAAGAGGTAGAGACATATTGTTTAGAAGAAAGAAAAAGCGTCAAGATAGGGTCTAATATGCCACATGGTCTGAAAAATGAGATGCTAAAGTTTTTGAAAAGTCATCAGCACGTTTTTGCTTGGTGCAATGCTGATGTTACTGGGGTTCCAGCAGATGTGATATCACATCACTTATCCGTCCGGAAAGACATAGCACCAGTGGTTCAAAAGAGAAGGGCTTTTTCCAAAGAAAAGGCTGATGTTATTGTACAAGAGGTTGACAGGCTCACAAAGATGGGCATATCAAGGAGTCTCAATATCCTTTGTGGACTGCCAATCCGGTCCTGGTAAAAAATAAAAATGGCAAGTGGCGCATGTGCATTGACTTCACAGATCTTAATAGAGCTTTCCCAAAAGATTTGTATCCAGTTCCCCGGATTGACCAACTAGTAGACTCCACCTCTAGGAACAAGCTACTATCCTTTATGGATGCTTTCTCCGGATACAATCAGATCCAAGTAGATCCGAAGGATCAAGAGCATACCACATTTGTCACTGACAGGGGTCTTCATTGCTATAAGGTAATGTCATTTGGGTTGAAAAATGCTGAGGCTACTTATCAGAGATTGGTAAATAAAGCCTTTGCTGATCAGATTGGAAGGAATATGGAAGTATACATCGATGACATGATGGTAAAGAGTGTGGATGAGCAATTACACTTGGCTGACCTCCAAGAAATTTTACCAACTTGATGAAAGTGAATTTAAAGTTAAATCCAGAAAATGTGTGTTCGGAGTACAATCGGGGAAGTTTCTAGGCTATATTATAAGTGATCATGGGATACAGCCCGATCCGGACCAGCTTAATGCTCTATTCCAAATGGAGCCTCCTTAAAATATTAAAGAAGTACAACGGCTAACGGGGAGGTTAGCTGCTCTAAACAGATTTATCTCAAGGTCTTCGGACAGGTGTGCCCCATTTTTTCAAACCTTGAAGATTGCGAAGGGATTCGATTGGACCCCACAGTGTGATGAGGCTTTCAATAAAATAAAGAAGCACATGTATTCCCCCAAAACCTTGTTTAAACCAGTTGATGGGGAGACACTCTTCGTATATTTGGCAGTTTCAAATTGTGCCATCAGTGCTGTGTTAGTAAGAGAAGTAGATAATTACCCCCATCCAGTGTACTACATCAGCAAAAGCTTGATAGATGCAGAAAAACGTTATTTAAAACTTGAAAAATTAGCACTGGCCCTGGTCATAGCTGCTAGAAAGATGAGGCCTTATTTCCAGGCTCATCCTATTATCGTTCGGACATCTTTTCCTTTGAAGAATGTTCTTCACAAGGCAGACATTTCGAGCAGGATGACCAAGTGGTCCGTAGAAATGGGGGATTTCGATATAGATTTTGCTCCCCGAACTTCAGTCAAAGCCCAAGTTCTGGCTGATTTTTTGGTTGAATTTCACTCCGACAGAGATTCGGAGCAGGCTACTGAGTTGAAAGACAAAAAGGTCTGGGTCGTCCGAACGGATGGTGGATCCAGCACTATGGGATGTGGTGCAGGGGTGTGTTTGACTTCTCCATACGGTGACAGAATGTACCAGGCTATATGCTTTTCTTTCAGGGCTTCCAATAACGAGTCCGAGTACGAAGCAACTATAGCTCGTTTAAAGTTAGCCTATGTTTGTGGGGCTAAGAGGGTAAAGCTAATGAGTGACTCCCAGCTTCTTATCCACCATGCTCAGGGTCAATCTAAGGCTAAAAAGAACAATTAGTGAAGTATTTACTTCTCCTTAAAAATGAAGCACTCAAGTTTAAAAACATTATTTATGAACATATACCCCGGACAGAAAATGAGTTAGCAGATTCATTAGCAACCATAGCATATACAGAGTCGTATCCATGGATCCATGTGCTGGAGAGCCCCTCCATTCAACTTGATATGGGTAAAGAAGAAGAAATTTTTGAAGTACAAATGAAACAACCTCAGGATTGGAGATTTCCTCTCATGCAATACCTCTCCGACAGCGTCGTGCCTCCGGATAAATCACTAGCAAGAAAATTGAAACACAAGGCTCGTGGTTTTATCATACTGAGAGACATTCTATATAAAAAGTCTTACAGTAAACCTCTTCTGCGCTGTTTGGGGGATGATGAGTCTCAGGTAGTCCTCTCCGAATTACATGATGGTGAGGGATCAGCTCATTGTGGATTCAGGGCTTTAACGAGGAGAGTTTTACTGGCCGGCTACTATTGGCCATCTATCATGAAAGATGCTAAGGAGCTGGTAAGAAGATGTGACCCATGCCAAAGATACAGCAATGAAATTCGTGTCCCAGCCATTCCTTTAGAGTCAATTTCTGAGCCTATACCTTTTGCTCGATGAGGGTTGGATTTAGTGGGACCTCTCCCTATGGCATCCAGAGGGCGCATAACTATAATTGTTGCTATAGACTACTTTTCGAAGTGGATTGAAGCAGCCCCTCTAGCAGGAACAACATAAAAAACTGTCATAAAATTCATTCTATCCAACATCTGTTGCAGATTTGGTGTCCCACAAAAGATAACAACAGACAATGGGCCACAGTTCGACGACAGAGAAATGGAGAGTTTATGTGCCTCAAAAGGTATACAACCTTGTTTCTCTTCACCTTTCCACCCAAAAGCAAATAGCCAGGTTGAAGTGGCTAACAGAATTATTCTATCCGGTTTAAAGAAGAATTTGGAAGGGGCTGCTGGGAAGTGGCCTAGTTATTTACAAAAGGTCTTGTGGGCCTACCGGACGACACCTGGGGCTGCAACTCAGGAGTCACCCTTTGCTTTGGTCTATGGGATGGATGCAGTAGCTCCCATAGAATCAACTCTCCCATCATTCCGTGTTCACCACTTCTCCGAATGTGCTAACGAAGTGGCAATCAGAGGTCAGCTCGATCTAGTGGAAGAAAGACGAGTTAAAGCTCACCTTAGAGTTGCACACTATCAGGGTTTGATGAGAAGCATATTTGCTTCTAAAGTTAAAAGAAGAGATTTCCAGCCGGGGGACAAAGTATTGAGGAAAGTCTTCTTACACACCAAAGAAAAGCTGCTCGGAAAATTGGCCCCAACTTTGGAAGGACCTTATGTGGTTGTTGAAAGGCTTAAACCTGGAACATATTGGCTTGAAGACAAGGATGGAAAAGTCCTGGCCCACCCTTGGAATATCGAACATCTCCGGATGTACTTGGAGTAAAATTTGTGTAAATATTTACTTGTTTAAACATCTATATAAATATTTGGGGGCATACTCTTTCCTACCCTGGTGGCGCGAGGAGGTTTTAATGAGGTGTTCGAGTTTTAAATAAAATTTGATGCCTTCTTAAAAAAAATTCGAAGTGTTCTTACTTTGTCTTTTGTCACACCATTCGGACTGAGATAAAAGAGTGATGACCACTTAAACATTCGTCATCGGAGAATTTAAACACTCTCACTATGAAATAACTAAGGGCTATTTAAAAACACTAGCCATTAAAATTGGAACAGACTATGAAAGAAGGTGAGAATTGTGCAAAACAAGGATATTCATTAAAATAACTTAAGTGCCTTGTCCTTCCAAGGACTTTCAAATTTTCAAAACAAAGTAAAGGATCTATCCGGTCAGATACCAGACACACTTACAAAAAGAATGCCTTGGCCTTCCAAGGACTTTAGTTCAGATAACATGAAAAGTAAAGAGTAATTCATAATTTAAGACTGAGCCTTTGAGGATGGCTCAGCTTCATCTACCTTCTTCTTCTTTCCATTAGGATCATCTTCCTCTTCGTTTGGACTCTCCCCGGTGTTCCCTTCGTTATCGGATGAGGATGCACTGGAGTAGCCAAGCCTATCGCCTTCGGCCATTGTGTGATATGGGTGGTCTTCAGGCTCTACGTGAAGCCACAAATCACCTAAGTTCCTCTTCGGGAACTTCTCATGGAAGAGCAGGACCATGTCTGATTTCACCTTGGCATACATCTGCTTTTGAGTATCTATCACGTGGTTGGCATAAGCATCAATCTTGGCCTGGATTTTGGCCTCCTGCTCCCTTAGCAGATCAGCTTTCTCCCCTGCAGCTTGGGACACCGCGTTTTCAAGAGCAATTTTGTCAATGGTTAAATTGGTGATAATTTGGTCCTTGGCCTTGGTCTCCCCCTTTGAAGTGGCAAGATCTTTCTCCAATCCGGACAGCCTCTCCTGGAGCTCTGTGATAGTGTTCTCTAGAGTGGCGACCTTTGTGGAACTTGCCTCTTGGCTTTTCTGCAGCTCTTCATTCTCCCCCTTTAGAATGGCAGCATTTGAAGTGGCAGTGCGAAGGTCATCGGACAGCCTTTCTTTGTCAGACTTAAGGTCTTTAATAATATCTGCTTGATTCCGAACTTGCTTTTCCAACGCGAGCACCGGCTGAACATTGCTTAACAGAGAATGAGCTATAACATCCCTTTCACTTGAAACAGTAAAAGTCTTACCAGCAAAATCATCTCTGGGAAGATTGATGAAGTACTCACCAAGCCCACCTAGACCAGTGATGTCTGCCCCATCAATGCTAAGATCTCCCCCTTCGACCTCATCGGTTTGGAAGTCACCAGGTATCTCCTCTGCCTGTGTTGGGTCTGTGGGATCAGCTTGGGGAAGAGGCTCGGGAGGACGGAGAGAGAGTTCGTCACCCTTAGAGGTCTTTTTCTTCTTGGCCTCCCTATCTTTGCTTTCAGCTCCCCGTTTACGGTCTCTCTTGGAAGCCCTTGGAGGATTTGGGGAGTGAACCTCTTGCCTGACACTCTCCTGCTCTACCGCTTCCAAGAGAGCAGCATCAATCCGGCTTGGGACTGACCCCTCTGGATTTGGCAAAGCCGCTTCCTCCACCTCAACAGGATCCGTACCACCTGCCACTTTCTTGCCTTTCTTCTTTTTGCCCTTCATTTTGCTCGGGGCCTTGGCCCGACCTGGCAAGTAAAGTGTCCCGTCCGGTTCATACGTCCTTTTAAGCACTACATCCGAAGGAGGCTGGGTGGTGAGCTCTTCCCAAGTCAAGTCTCTCCGACCTGTGGTGTTCCAAAGATGAGATCTTGCTAAGTTGCCCACCGTGAAGGCATCGTGGAACCGATTTCCCCACCTTTTAGCAGCCCAAGCATTGATCTTGGAGCAAGTGGCTTGCCCGGACTTTACATAGTCATTGAATTCCTTGGGAAGTACTGATAAGAAGAAGACAAAGTTAATTAGTTTAAATGAATTTGATAAAAAAAGAGATAAAAATATAAGGTAGGAGCCTTACTACCATCACTCCTCCATCTGCTGGTGAGGAGACTGGGGTTGACTCCGGCCTTGATTTTCTTCCCGTTCTCCCAAGCGCCACTTCCGAAGAGGAATTGAGTCCTCCAATTCCTCTCCGACTCCAGCAAATCATCCACTGCCTTGAAGTCATCCCCCATGTTGAAGTGGTAAAAGGGGATGTGGTGGTTTTTACAGAGGCTGGCCACAGTAGCAAATTCCTCTATTGGCAGAGGGATCCTGGAGAGCCTAGAGGCCATAATGCAGGCCATAAGGGTGTACCAGGCATTGGGACTCAGCTGGCTTGGGCAGAGCTTTATCAGATGAAGAATGGGAAGTATAAAGCCCCCAATTAAACAGCTCCGTGAAGATGACTATTTCGCTCAATTTGCAATCCATGGGGGTTTCTGGGTTTATAGGGATCTTTATCTTCACGTTCTCCGGAATTCCCCACTTCGTACGCATCCGGCCCAATTCAGCTGTGTGGATGAATGTGTAATTGATTTTTTGAAGAGCGATGAGGTACTTGACATTGACCTTGTGAAAACAAGGCCCCACCCTTCCTTCAAGACTCTCCGGCAGATCCGGATGCCTCAAACACAACTTCTCTTTGCCTTTGTCTTTTTTGGCAGCAACAACAACACTACTGGTCTGTCCGGAAGGCTCAGACTCAAATGGAGCCTCTTTGATAGAGTCCTCCATTACTTCCTCCATGATCGATGAGGGGTTTTCGGTAGTAGTGGCAAGAGGAGGGTTTAGATTTGGCTCAGCCTGGTCTCCGGACTGCTGAGCTTCAGGGTTTTCTTGGTTTCTAGCCTCCAGTTGGGGCTCTGATATAGATGTTTCTCTTCGAATACTTGGACTACTACCCTCCGGACCGGACAGTCTATCCTTGGGAGCTCTGATGGGCACTTCTCACCCAATGTTGCTGTCCTTGGCACCCGATTTTGAAGGAGTGCTCTTAGAAGCTTGACCCTTGACCAGCCGGCCTTTTTTCCGGTCAACTAATTTTTGAGGGGAGGTTTCAGTTTCTGACCCCATAGCTAATAAGGGGGAGGGTTTTTGAAGCTAGTAACAGTTACTCCTGGCTCAACAACAGGTTCTGATTCTTGAACCGAAGAACCTGAGATGATGGGTGAAAGGTTGGTTTGAAATAACCTTTTCGGTTTAATGCCTTTAGAGGAAGAAGAACCTTGGTCTCATTCTGTGGCTGAAGTCACTTGCTTGTCGATGGGCGAAACAGGTAATCCTGCTGCAATCCACCTTTCCCTTTCGACCTTTTGCGCCTTTTCTAGTTCAGAGAGGTTGAGCCACCCACCTTTGATCAAAGCTTTCCTCGCTGTAAACATAAACAATCTAGGTAAAGGTTTGTTTTGGAGAGAAAAAGCTTTAAGAAGTTGCAGAGTAAAAATGAGAGTGATGGTGAAACAGTAGAAAGTGTTTTAATTTATAGTAAATCTGAGAAAGGAGTTTGATTCCTAGGAGAATTCGAAAAGATTGGTAATGATTAAAGACGGCGCTGATGTCACCATCTTTAATAAAGAGGTTGCTTTTCGAAGAAGGTGGGTTCGAAATTCAAGGTGAAAAAACGGCTGAAGCAACCAACCAGAAAGCGACACGTGTCCCATAAACTCTAGTAAAAAATTGTTTGGATTCACAAAGCTTTATCAGTCCGGATAAAGCCATAGCCCAAGTTGAGAGACCTGTCCGGAAAAAACTACCCCTAACATCAGACTGTTTTTCAGGTTTTTGACAAATGTATTTGAATAAACACCTAAAAAGGGGCTCCTGATGAGTCCGAATTCTGCTTGCTCACCGGACCGGGACAGATCGGACCAAGGCCTCCGGACCGGACAGACCACTTCGAACACTTAGCCAATTGGACTGTTCGAACTATGACAAAAGTACTAAAAAACCTAAACACTTCTTGACTAAGCTACTTGCTCTCCTACTTAGAGCTCATGGGTTTTTAAGTATATGTAGAGCCTTCCCCCCCCCCCCCCCAAACAAGTTTGAAGAGAGTCTTAGGTGAAGACAAATGCTTCTTGATTTCAAGAAATGCTCGATCACACTATGGAGACCAATTAAAGTCTTTGGCATTCCTTAACACCCGGAAAAACGGAACACATTTGTCTGATGATCTTGAAATAAACTTGTTCAAAGCAACCAATCGTTCGGTCAACCTTTGAACTTCTTTGGTGTTCCGAGAAGGGTCCATAGCTAGTAGGGAATTTAGTTGATCCGGATCAGGTTGAATTCCTTTTTCACTTATTATATAGCCCAAGAACTTTCCAGATCGGACCCCAAAAACGCACTTTTCAGGGTTTAGCTTCAAGTTCAAAACCTCTATGTTAGAAAAAATTTCTTAAAGGTTAGATATATGTGCATATTCCTCCAAGATTTATATCATTATATCATCTATATAAACTTCCATGTTCCTGCCAATCTGATTAGCAGAAGATTTTTTATTAATCTTTAGTAGATGACCCCAATGTTCTTTAATCTTAATGACATCACTTTATTACAATGAAGTCCTCTGTCTGTAATAAAAGTGGTATGGTCTTGATCCTTCAGATCTACTTGTATCTGGTTATACCGCAAAGCATCTCGAAAGGATAAAAGTTTATTCCCATAAGTGAAATCCACCAACTGAACAATCCGAAGAACAGGATAAGGATCCTTGGGGCATTCCCTGTTAAGATCATTAAAGTCAATACACATACGTCATTTTCCATTCATTTTCTTGACTTAAACAGTGTTGGCAGTCCACAAAAGGTATTGAGACTCTTTTATGTGGCCAATCTTGGTCAAACGATCAACTTCTTGAACAATCACATCTTTTTTCTAGAGAAAAAAACCTTCTCCTTTGTATAGTTGGTGCAACAACAGTTCGTATGGACAGTTTATGACAAATAATATCAGTTGGTAGTCTGGTAACATCATTATTGCACCATGCAAAGACATGTTGATTACTCATTAAAAAAGACAACAACCGGTGTTTCAAAACTGGTGCTAACTTGGTACCAATTTTAACATTTTTTCCCTCAGCGAGGGAGTGTATTTCAACCTTCTCTATGGGTATTATAACACTGTGAGCCTCCCTATGATCATCAATTTTATTCTCATTGGTGGAAGGCTTCAATAGCTGCTAATCTCTGTAATCTTGACTGCCTCCACAGACTTAGAGGAAAGGGTTGTTGCATAACATTTCCTGGCTACCTTCTAACTGCTCTGGAAAATACCTACTTATCCCTAGACAGCGTATTCAAACATTGATGGACCATAGAGGCCACAACATGCATTCTGGAGAGCCAAGACCTCCCAAAGATTGCATTATAGGAAGTCGGGCAATCCACCACAACGAACAATACTCTCACCATTTACTTAAAAGGTCTTTTTCCTAGTAATACTTAATCAAATTCCCCAATGACATCTGCATAACTCCCTGTGAAGCCCACAATAATTATGTTCGAGTGTTGTATAACCAAAGGTTTTTTTATCTATTTGTAGAAGCTTAAAAACAAGATGTTTGTCGAACTTCCTGTGTCAATCAGGACCCAAGGTATATTATTTCCCCTTATCGATGCCCCTATTACAACATCGTCTTCATGATCCATGCGATATCTCTTAGGTCATCCTCATCGAAAACTATAAAAAGAGATGGGGTTTGATACAGGTGGGTGGACATTCCTCCATCCAACCGGGTGGGAAAACTGTGAACATGTTTCTACCTTGAACTAGAAGGTGCAGTCACAGTATCCCCTCTAAAGACAGTAGTAGTCTTGTCTGTTATTACCCCCACCCGATTCCGACTCGGATCTGGATCAAAGTACTCAGAATCTATATCAAACCTTTTAGTAATCACCATAGCATATTCCTGTGTATGCGTTCCAAGATTGCTATAAGGAGTAGTTTGGGGAGCGTTGGTTGGGGGTTTGAATCCCTCCTTGCCCACAACCGGCCCAAAAGTGAAGGACTTCCCCTCTCGGGGGTAGAAAAATAATGCTCAGGATAGCGGACTCAAAGCTATGGAACTTGGGGGTGGGTCTTTTGGAGTGAACTTATTATTATTATTTATTATATATTATATATAAAAGTTATATATCGTGTATTATTTAGACATATAGTATTCATATTCCCGGCCCGAATCTGCATATTTTTGAACGCCCCGTAACTCTTCCTCAACTAGGCTTGGGTAGAATAGCAGAGCAAGTACAAGTAGCATTGGCTTGTATATTATTGGGTCTGCTCCCCTCTCATTTTTTGACATAGGCCCCCAACTTACCCCTCCCATTGAGGTTCTTGACCTCTTACTTCAAGACTATACAATCATGGGTATCATGCCCTATGTCATTATGGTATTTGCAAAAACGGGTACTCCATTTCACTTTGAGGGACTGCAATGTTGTTGGCTTTCTAAAGTTCACTTTGTTTTTAGTCTTGTCACAAATTGTGGCCACATTTTCCCCCAGTTCAGCAAAACACTCAAGTTGAACACATGGTCCTCTCTTGTTTCTGACCTGTTGGTTCTGATTTTGGTTAGACTCATTCTACCTTGATCGGTTAGATCCATGTCTAGTCTCCTTTGACCTGTATCCGGACTGATTAGCAACCTGAGGTGTTGATGTTGTAGTAGTGGACCTTACCTGGCTAGAAACCCTGGTCTTTTTAGTCTCCTCCACATTGATTTGTTTCCCCACTCATTTAATAACCCCCCCCCCCCCCCCCCCCAAGTCATGGCTTTCTTCCGGGTGACTGAATCACCCAAGTTGCCCAGATTTAAACCATATCTGATGAAAGCAATTACAACTTATTCAAAGCAATCTGTTAGCACATTCTTTGTATTGACAAATCGGATGATGTACTCCTTCAGAGACTCATTTGAATCCTGAGCACAATGGATAATGGTATCCCCATTACTCTTAAATGGTTGTCCGAATCTTTACTCTTATTATATTTCTCCATCTTAGAGCTATCAAATCTCTTGGGAAGGTGTCTGGAGAGTATCTTTACAGATAAAGCGATTGTCTCCAGTTCCTGTTACGGTTAAAAATAGTATCTTCATTCGGTGTAGCAAAAATACATGGTTTGGTCTGAAAAGCAAAGGGATCAATGAGTAAACGGTCAATATGTTGATCAGTTGAATCATTTCCCTTCCCATGGTGCTTCTTAACCCTGTCATGCCTATCTCTTTTTCTTTAATGTTTTTTATTTAGCCTTAATCGCCTTTCATCACTGCTGATGACACTGATTCTTCAAGTTCTTCCTCATTAGATGAGTGTCTTTAGAAACTGCTCGTTCTCTTCAAGATTTTCAGTGTGGTGAAGTACCAATGCACCAGAACTTTCTTTAACCCATTTTTCTGCATGTTTAAACACTCTCAATGCCTCTATCTCAGCCCTCAAATGATCGCGCTCCTCGATAGTGTATTCATTTTTTTCCTTTGCAACTTCCAGCTTAGGAGGGGGAACATTCTGCGTATTTGGATCCATCCGAACTATTTTGTATGCTAGTTTTGAATATGAAATTCAGGCACCATTGTGCTCCCACTGTGGTCGCCAATTTGGTGTGGAATATTTTTGATTGAGGGTAATTTAGTAAAGTATTTTGGGAATTTAATGTTTAAGGTAGAGTACAATGAGATAATTAAGGAGTGTGCTTATATTAAATTATGATCACTCTCATTTATGAAAGTGGTTGGGGTATTTATACTTAATTCACAACCAATGGCCTTTTCGGGTCGGGTTGTGGGTTTGGGTTAAGTTTAAGAACTCATTAGCCCAAGATATGAAATGACCAGCACTTAGCTTTGTCACATTCCACTACATTTTTCCTGTTCCATTTATCATGATAGTAGCTTGATCCAAACTACCCTTCAGATAAAAGTAAGTTGTAGTATCAAAAATATCCGACCTTATCATGAATGACTGTGTTGTATTTTGCAATTGTTTTCTTTGATTGATTAGCACACTATTTCTTACCCTATAGGCCTAGGTTTCAATGAGGCGTTATGTACATATTCAAAGTTATCAATAAGATACATTTTTGGGCCAATGGTTGTTTACAACTGTTTATTTAAAAATATTTTGGTAAATGATCAAAGACTCGTCAACTTTGAGGTTGGCCACGAGTAGAATATTCTGAAGTGTTGAATACATTTTTCGAAGAAACAACCATGTTCGGAGTATTACGTTTGATGAGGATAAAAGTAGCCTGAGGGTAGGCTTGTAATTTCAAATGGAGTCTTAAGGCGGTGTGAGGGTGTTTCAGGGTGTTTCACAGTGTTTAAGGGTGTTTCAAGGTGTTTAAGGGTGTTTCAAGGTGTTTAAGGGTGTTTCAAGGTGGAGAGAGAATTGTGCAGCTTGCAAGCAGTAAATTTTTCTTACCCACAGTTAATGCTGGTGGTTGGGCATTTATAGTGTGAAATTTGGGCCCTTATGGGCTTTCGGGTCAAGTTTAATGGGCCCGGGTCATGTTTAAAGACCCATAAGTTTTAAGCAGATGTGCAGGTAGCTTAGTCAGATAGTGTTTAGGTTTTTTAGTACTTTAGTCATAGTTCGAACTGCCTTAACTTTACAGTGTTCGAAATCATCTGTCCGGTCAAAAAGTCCTGTTCGAATTAAATACTTGGAGCCTGTCCGAATTTACGGGGAGATTTACTTTGGACTACCCTTCCGGGGAGCACTTCGAATTCGGACTCATCAGGAGCCCCTTTTTTAGGTATTTGAACAAGTGTCCTTGTTAAAGAACTGAAAAACAGTCCGACTTTGGAAGTGGTCTTCCAATTCGAAGAGAGTTGAGGACATGCCCGGACAGTCCAATCGTTACGAATTCTAAACGGTTCTTGTCAGAGTTAGTGGGACACGTGTCACTCTCTGGTTGGTCACTTCAGCCGTTTTTCACCTTGAAAGTTGCACCGCTTTCTCGAACAAGTTACCTCTTTAAATACTATTAATGACATCAGCGCCGTCTTTTAATCATTGCCCAACTTTTCGGATTCTCCTAGGAATCAACCCCCCTTTTTTTACATTTACTATAAATTCTATTCATTTTTCACAGCCTCATTATCACTTTCACTCTGCCATTTTACCCAAAGCTTCATCTCTCTAAAACTTCAAGATTTCCTTAGTCGTTTATGTTCACAGCAAGAACAGCTCTGATCAAGGGTGGCTGGCTTAACCTCTCAGAATTGGAGAAAGCTCAAAGGGTTGAAAAAGAGAAAAGACTTGCAGCAGGGCTTCCAGCATCGCCTGTCGAGAAACCAGCCCCTTCAATCGAAGAATCTGATAGAGGTTCATCTTCTTCTAAAGGTACAAAACCTAGAAAACTCTTTCAATCAACACTCTCTCCCATAGTATCTGGCTCATCAGTCCAAGAGTCAATCCCTATTGTTGAACCGGGGGTCACTGTCACAAGTGTCAGGAAGAAATCTACTTTCATTGCTATGGGGTCCGACTCCGACCATTCTCCAGATAAATTAATCATGAAAAGACCAAGCAGATTGGTTAAAGGACTTTCTTCAAAAAATACCAGTGATTCAGGGTCCGGGGCAACTGTTAGGACTCTCCGGGAAAGGCCAGTCGGTCCGGGGGCTAGCAGCCCACTACCCCCTAAAGAAACTTCAACCTCAGAAACTCAAACTGAGATAAGAACTCAAACTCATACAAAGAGCCAACAGTCCGGAGGATCAGCTGTGCCAAGCTTCATCCCTCCTCGGGCTGTTTCTGCTGAAGCTCCCCCAACAATAATGGAGGAGAGGATGGAAGACTCCACTGAGGAGGTTAGGTTTGAGTCCGAGTCTTCCGGACAAGCTGAAACTGCTATAGTTGTTGCCAAGAAGGGCAAAGAGGACTTGTATCTGAGGCGTCCGGACCTGCCGGAGAGCCTCGAAGGGAGAGTAGGGCCCTGCTTTCACAAGGTAGAGTTCAAATATCTTTTATCTCTGTTAAAGACCAAGTATGCGTTTATCCATACTAAAGATCTGGGACGATTTCGCACTAAGTGGGGGATCCCTGAAAATGTAAAAATCCGAATTCCCATCGATCCGGAGACCCCGATGGATTGCAAAAGGAACGAGATAGTCTTCTTTACGGAGCTATTCAACTGGGGACTTAGGTTCCCACTGGATCCAGAGATAGTGCGCTATTTCCACCTAGTCAAGCTATGTCCATCACAGCTAAGCCCTAACGGATGGTACACCTTGATGTCATGCATTATGGCGTCTAGGTTGTCCGGAATCCCTCTTCCAATGGAAGAGTTCGCTGCTGTAGCTAGTTTTGCAAACATCATCAGTTCCCTTTCTATCACTTTAACATGGGGAACGATCTTAAAGCTGTGGATGATCTCCTGGAGTCGGAGAGCAAGTGGAGGAGCCAGTTCTTGTTTGTAAGTGGCTCATGGGAGAATGGCAAGAAAATCAAGGCCGGGGAGAATCCTAGCCTTCTTCGAAGTAGATGGAGGAGTGATCGTAAGTTTTACTTTAAGTTTCTGTTCGAATTTCTCTTTTCATTTAGTTTATGCTAATCAGTTACTTTCTTGTTTTATCAGAGCTGCCAAAGGAGTTCGGAGACTACCTAAAAGCCGGACAGGTCACCTGTGGCAAGATAAATGCATGAGCCGCAGAGAACTGGGAGAACCGGTTTCACAAAGCTTTTACCCCTGGGAATTTAGCGAGATCCCATCTGTGGAACACCACAGGTCGAAGGGATCTAACCTGGGAGGAGTTCTCCACCCCACCTGATGAAGATGTAGTGCTGAGAAGGTCTCATGAATTGGATGGGACCCTCTTCCTTCCTGCCCGGGCTAAAGCCCCAAGTAAAATGAAGGGCAAGAAGAAGAAAGGCAGGAAAGCGGTAGAGGATACGGAGAAAGAGGCTCCCACAGGTTCAGAGGTGCCAGCTCAAGCTCAAGTCGATGCAAACCTTCTACAAGTGGTAGAACAGGAGAGCGAGAAGCAAGGGGTGAACTCCCCAAAACCTACAAGGGCTTCTAAACGGACTCGCAAACAAGCGAGTGACAGTGCTGACAGGGAAGTCAAAAAGAAAAAGACTTCTCAAAGTGAAGAGCTCACTCTCCGGGATCCGGAGCCCACCTTCCCAACTGATCCGACATTCGCTGAAGAGATCCCAGGGAATCTTAACGAATGGATTCCAAGGGAATTCCATACCGATGAGATTGAAAGGGGAGAGATTAACATGGATGAAGTGGACGTCACCGGTCTGGGTCCTCTAGGTGACTACTTCCTTGGCCTGTCTAGAGATGAGTTCGCAGGGCCATATGTTCCCCCAAGTAGCTCCAACACAGTAAACTTCAATGGTAGGACTTTCTTGGTTTCCAGTGAGAGGGATGTTATAGCCCATTCCCTCCTTAGCAACGTACAACCAGTACTCACCCTGGAAAGGCAAGTCCGGAGTCAGGCAGAAACCATCAGAGACCTCAAGTCTGAGAAGGAGAAGCTGTCCGATGACCTCAGGACTGCTACTACTAAGGTTGACCTGCTTAAGGAGTCGAACGAACAGCTAAAGAAGAGTCAAAATGAAAGCAACATAAAAGTTGCTTCTTTAGAAGAGAGCGTAAAAGATCTCCGGGCTAAGCTGTCCGGATTGGAGAAGGACTTGACAGCCTCAAGAGGAGAAACTGCAGCAAAGGAGAAGATTGTCACCAACCTGACCACTGACAAACTTGATTTAGAGAAAGCAGTGACTCAGGCTGTTGAGGAGAAAGCTGCTTTGGTGAAGGATCAAGAGGCCATGATCAAGGCCAAAATCAACGCTTATGCCAGGGAGATGATACGGAGTGAAGAATTAATGATTGAAAAAGTGAAGTCCGATATGGTCCTCCTGTTTCACGAGAAGTTCCCGAAGAGGAGACTAGGGGACTTATGGCGCTATGTGGATGATGATGATCTCCCATACTGGACCATGGTTGATGAAGGGTACACTGATATATCCTCGTCTGGTGACGAAGAGGAAACCGGAGAGAGTCCGGGTGAGGAAGAGGTTGACCCCAAAGGTAAGAAGATTTTTGAGGAAAAAAGCGACACCAAGAGCAAGAAAACAGATGAGGGTGAGCCATCTTCAAAGGCTCCATCTTAATTTACAATTTGTTTTGTTTATCTTTTGCTTGAACCAAAGTCCTTGGAAGGCCAAGGCACCTTTTTTGTGATGGTGTCCGAATTATTCGGACAGATTTTTGTACTGCACCCAAACTTGTTTAAAAAGTCCTTGGAAGGCCAAGGCAATTTCAAGTTGTTGAATGAATGTTTTATTTTGATCAACCATTCTCTTCTTTCATAGTCTGTTTAAATAGCTGGAGTTTAAGTAGTTTTGAGTTATTGTGTTGTGAGAGTGTTTAGTTTCTCTAGCTAGAATTTAAGTAGCCCTTAGACCTTTCAGTCCGGATAGTATGATAATCAACAGAATTTTGCAAAAACTTAGAAAATTATTTAAGAAGGCTCCAAGTTTTATTTAAAGCTCTCCGTGGCGCCGAAGAGAGGAAGTGGTATGCCCCCAAATATTTACATGGATGTTTAAACAAGTAAATATTTACATAAGTTTTATTCCAAGTACATTCGAAGGTGTTCAATATTCCAAGGGTGAGTTAAAACCCTGCCATCTTTGTCTTCTAACCAGTATGTCCCAGGCTTGATTCTTTCAACCACAGTATAGGGACCCTCCCAAGTTGGGGCCAGCTTGCCGAAGAGCTTTTCCTTGGTATGCAAGAAAACCTTCCTCAACACCTTATCTCCTGGTTGAAAATCCCTTCTTTTAACTTTAGAAGCAAACCTGCTTCTCATCAAGCCCTGATAGTGTGCCATTCTAAGATGAGCTTTTACTCGTCTTTCTTCAATTAAATCAAGTTGATTTCTAACTGCCATTTCATTAGCCTGTCCGGAGAAGTTGTGGATTCGAAAGGAGGGGAGTGTCTTCTCTACGGGTGCTACTGTATCTATCCCATAGACCAAGGCAAAAGGTGATTCTTGTGTTGCAGCCCCAGGCGTTGTCCGGTAGGCCCACAAGACTTCTTGTAAATAACTAGGCCACTTCCCAGCAGCCCCTTCCAAATTTTTCTTTAAACCGGACAGTATTGTTCTATTAGCCACTTCAACTTGCCCATTGGCCTGAGGGTGGAAAGGTGAAGAAAAGCAGTGCTGAATACCCCTCGAGGCACAGAAGCTCTCCATTTCTCTGTTGTCAAACTGTGGCCCATTGTCTGTTGTTATTCTCTGGGGGACACCAAATCTGCAACATATGTTGGATAGAATGAATTTTATAACAGCCTTTGATGTTGTCCCTGCCAAGGGGGCTGCTTCTATCCACTTCGAAAAGTAGTCAATGGCTACAATTATGGTTTTACGCCCTCCGGACGCCACAGGGAGAGGCCCAACTAAGTCCAATCCCCATCGAGCAAAAGGGATGGGCTCAGAAATTGATTCCAAAGGAATGGCTGGTACATGAATTTCATTGCTGTACCTTTGGCATGGGTCACATCTTCTTACCAGCTCCTTAGCATCTTTCATTATTGATGGCCAATAATATCCGGAGAGAAGCACTCTTCTTGTTAATGCTCTAAATCCACAATGGGCTGACCCCTCACCATCATGCAATTCGGAGAGAACCATTTGTGACTCATGATCCCCTAAACAGCGTAGGAGAGGTTTGCTATAGGACTTCTTGTACAGGACCTCTCTAATCATGATGAAACCACGAGCCCTGTGTTTTAACGTTTTGGCTTGTGGTTTATCCAAAGGCACGATGCCATCAGACAGATATTGCATAAGAGGAGACCTCCAGTCTTGAGGCCGGTTTACTTGTATTTCAAAGACTTCCTCTTTTTCACCTTCATCAAGTTGAATAGAAGGGCTTTTGAGCACATGGATCCACGGATAGGACTCCGTATATGCTATTGTTGCCAATGAGTCTGCTAGCTCATTCTCTGCCCGGGGAATATGATCATAGACAACGGCTTTAAACTTCATTGCCTCATTTTTCAAGAGAAGTAAATACTTGATCAATTGTTCCTTTCTAGCTTCTGATAGGCCCAAGGCATGGTGGACAAGCAATTGGGAGTCACTTAGCAGCTTGACCCTTTTTGCTCCACAGATGTAAGCCAATTTCAACCCAGCTATAGCTGCTTCGTATACGAACTCATTATTGGATGCCCTAAAAGCAAAACAAATAGCTTGGAACATGTTGTCCCCATAGGGGGAAGTGAGACATATTCCTACCCCAGATCCTATGGCACTGGATCCTCCGTCTGTTCGGACAATCCACACTTTTTTGTCTTTTGAATCAGCAGGTTGTTCTGAGTCCCTATCAGAATGGAATTCGACCAGAAAGTCAGCCACAGCCTGAGCTTTTACTGCTGTTCGAGGAGCAAAGTCTATGTCGAAGTCCCCCAACTCTGCTGACCACTTTGTCATTCTACTTGAAATGTATGCTTTTTGAAGGACATTCTTTAAAGGGAAAGATGTACGGACAATGATTGGATGAGCCTGAAAATAAGGCCTCATCTTTCTTGCAGCTATTACCAAGGCCAATGCTAGTTTTTCAAGTTTCAAGTAACGCCTCTCAGCATCAATCAAGCTTTTGCTGATGTAGTACACTGGGTGAGGATACCCATCAACCTCCCTAACTAACACAGCACTGATGGCACAACTTGAAACAGCCAGATATACAAAGAGAGCCTCCCCATCGATTGGTTTGAACAAAGTCTTGGAAGAGGACAGATGCTTCTTGATTTCATTGAATGCCTCATCACATTGTGGTGTCCACTCAAACCCCTTTGCACCCTTCAAGGTTTGAAAGAAAGGAGCACATCTGTCCGAAGACCTGGAGATGAATCTATTCAAAGCTGCTAACCTCCCCGTTAACCGCTGTACTTCTTTAATGTTTCGAGGAGGCTCCATTTGGAACAAAGCATTGAGTTGGTCCGGGTCGGGCTGTATTCCATGCTCACTTATGATATACCCTAAGAACTTCCCGGACTGCACTCCGAACACACATTTTTCAGGATTTAACTTTAAATTCACTTTGGCCAGGTTGGCAAAAGTCTCTTGGAGGTCGGACAAGTGCAGCTGCTCATCCACACTTTTCACCATCATGTCGTCAATGTAAACCTCCATATTTCTTCCAATTTGATCAGCAAATGCCTTATTGACTAACCTTTGATAAGTAGCCCCAGCATTTTTCAAGCCAAAGGGCATCACCTTATAGCAGTGTAGACCTCTATCAGTAACAAAAGTGGTATGCTCTTGATCTTTTGGATCCACCTGGATCTGATTGTACCCGGAGAAAGCATCCATGAAGGAGAGTAGCTTGTTCCCAGAAGTAGAGTCTACTAACTGATCTATCCGGGGAACCGGATACAAGTCTTTTGGGCAAGCTCGATTGAGATCTGTGAAGTCGATGCACATTCGCCATTTACCATTTTTCTTTTTTACCAAGACAGGATTGGCAGTCCACAAAGGGTACTGAGATTCTTTAATGTGCCCCATCTTTGTGAGTCTGTCAACCTCTTGTACAATGACATCAGCTTTTTCTTTTGAGAAAGCTCTCATCTTTTGCACCACTGGCGCTACGTCTCTCCGAACAGATTGGTGATGGGAAATTACCTCTGATGGAACTCCAGTAACATCAGCGTTGCACCAAGAAAAAACATGCTGATGGTCTTTTAAGAATTTCAACATCTCTTCTTTCAACATTGGTGGCATTCTGGACCCTATCTTGACATTTTTTCCCTCTTCCAAGCAGTGTGTTTCAACCTCCTCAACTGGGATCAACACTCCGGGGGTCTCTCTGGGGTCATCAATTTCACCCTCACCCCCAGAAAGGCCCTCAAACTGCTATTGGTCATTTATACGGACTGCCCCCATCGTTCGCGGAGCCAAGGCAGTGGCATAGCATTCTCTTGCAACTTTTTGACTGCTCCGGACAACCCCAACCTGCCCTTGAACAGCATATTTCAGACACTGATGGACTGTCGAAGCCACTGCATGCATCCTAGAGAGCCAAGATCTCCCTAAAATAGCATTGTAGCAAGTGGGACAATCCACCACAATGAAGAGTATTCGGACTGTTTTCTTGAATGGGCCCCTGCCCAACAACACTTCTTCTTCAAACTCACCGATCACATCGGCTGAGCTGCCCGTGAAGCCTACGATCGACCTGTCTGACTTTTGAATCACAGCTGGATTTTTCATTTTCTTGTAAGTGTCCAGGAAAAGGATATTGGCAGAGCTCCCAGTATCTACCAGGATTCGCCTTATTTCATTGCCCCCTATAGATGCTCCTATAACAACAGCATCCTCATGAGGGCCAGCAATGTCTCTCAAATCATCCCCATCAAAGACAATGAATGGGAATAAACTTGACGATTGATAAGAGGTCATGCCCCCCTCTAGTTGGGAAGCCAAATTATGAACATGCCTTTTTCTGGATGAAGTGGTAGGAGCTGTTACAGTGTCCCCTCCGAAAATTGTCAAGGACTCAAAGAATTTAATGAGCCCGGAGACCGATCTAGAACGCTCCTCTATAGCACCCACTCTGTTCCTTGTTGGATTAGGATCCAAGTATTCAGATTCCACATCAAACCTTTCAATGATCACCATAGCCCCCTCTGGGGCAGCATTAACCGGACCAGCCCGGTGAGTGTTGTCAGGCCTGTTGCCTCCTCTCCTTTTGACATATGCACCCAATTTTCCTCTTTCGATCAGGTTTTGAACCTCTTGTTTCAACGCTATGCAATCATCAGTAGTATGGCCAATATCATTGTGGTACTGGCAAAAAGAATTGTTTCGATGTTCTCGGGGAGACTGCAAGGTTGCTGGTCTCCGGTAGTGTACTTCATCTTTTGTTTTATCGAAAATGGTTGCTACACTTTCTTTGAGTTCTGCAAACCACTACGGTTGGACCCATGGCCCCCTTTTGTTTCTAGACTGTTGACTTTGTGCAGGAGCAGCTGGTTGAGACTGAGCTTTTCCTCTTCCATGCCCCTGTCCGGTTTCTCTTGCTTTGTTCCCGGACTGGTTTTGATTTGGAGTTGGTGTCACCGGGTGGATCTCACCTGTCTGTGCACCCTGGTCTTCTTTGTTTCATCAACATTTATTTGCTTGCCAACTTGATTTAGCAATCCTCCCCAGGTCATAGCCTTCTTCCTGGTTATTGAATCGGCCAGGTTGCCCGGGTTCAAACCTTGTCTCAGGGATGCTATTGCCACTTGTTCAAAGCAATCAGCCAGCCCGTTTTTTGTGTTTACAAAGCGACTTATGTACTCCTTTAATGATTCGTTTGGTTCTTGGGCACAATGGATTATGGTATCTCCATTACCCTTTAACTCCTTACTCCCCACAAATTGCCTTCGAAAGGCCACCCAAAAAGTATCAAAATCTCTGATACAACCATGAGGCAGGCTGTTGTACCACTTCAGAGCACTCCCCGTAAAAGATTGGGAGAATTCCCTGCAGAGTAGTTTATCATCATCATCAAAGTTCATCATGAAGTTCTTGAATTGCTCCAGATGATTGTCCGGATCAGTACTGCCATCGTACTTCTCCATCTTGGTGCTATCAAACCTCTTGGGGAGGTTCCCGGACAGAATTTTAGAGGACAATGGCGATTGCCTCCAATTCCTCCCACGACTGAACGCAGTATCCTCGTTAGGAGTTGCAAAGATACCTGGCTCATCATGGAAGGCAAAAGGATCCATCAGCATCCGGTCTACATGCCTCCGGTTGTGAGTTGACCCTTTTCCAATGTGCCTTTTCATTCTTCCATGGTGATCTCTTTTTCTAGAATATTTCTTAACTTGTTTCTGTTTTTTCCTGGTTCGCCCCTCATCACTACTAGAGGACAAGGATTTTTCATTTCCCTCACTGTCCGAAGAGCTGTCCGAAGATTCTGAACTTGAATCAGAACTCTCCACGGGCTTGGACCGATGAGACTTTTTAGAACTGGCATGTGTCTTTTTAGTGCTCACATGAGTTTTTGAAGCCTCATGCTCTCGAGGGTTATCAGAGCGATGAGCAACTGATGTCTTGGATTTCTCCTTCATGCCCATCTTGGCCTTTTCAGCCCTCAGAGCTTCTATTTCAACCCTTAACCTGTCACGCTCTTGGACAGTATATTCATCGTTCTCTTCCACCACTTCGAGCAAAGCTGGTGGAAGCTCTGGATTATCCGGATTCATTCGGAGAGAATTTCTTTACTTGGTTTTGAATACTTGATTCAGGCACCGTCACCTCCCACTGTGGTCGCCAATTTGATGAGGATAAAAGTAGCCCGAGGGTAGGCTGGTAATTTCAAATGGAGTCTTAAGGCGGTGTGAGGGTGTTTCAGGGTGTTTCACAGTGTTTAAGGGTGTTTCAAGGTGTTTAAGGGTGTTTCAAGGTGTTTAAGGGTGTTTCAAGGTGGAGAGAGAATTGTGCAGCTTGGCAGCAGTAAAGTTTTCTTACCCACAGTTAATGCTGGTGGTTGGGCATTTATAGTGTGAAATTTGGGCCCTTATGGGCTTTCGGGTCAAGTTAAATGGACCCGGGTCATGTTTAAAGACCCATAAGTTTTAAGCAGATGTGCAGGTAGCTTAGTCAGATAGTGTTTAGGTTTTTTAGTACTTTAGTCATAGTTCGAACTGCCTTAAGTTTACAGTGTTCGAAATCATCTGTCCGGTCAAAAAGTCCTGTTCGAATTAAATACTTGGAGCCTGTCCGAATTTACGGGGAGATTTACTTTGGACTACCCTTCCGGGGAGCACTTCGAATTCGGACTCATCAACGTTCATTAAACACTCTATGATGTTCGAAGTGTTACGTTTATTAAACATTCGATGATATTCGAAGGGCTACGTTTATTAAACACTTTATGATGTTCGAAGTGTTACATTCATTAAACACTTTATGATGTTCGAAGTGTTACATTCATTAACCACTCTATGATGATTCGAAGTGTTATGTTAATTAGACACTTTATTATGTTTTTATCTCGAATAATATATATATATATATATATATATATATATATATTGATGAGTCCGAATTCAGCATGCTCCCCGGACAGGGACAGATCAGTCCAAAGCCTCCGGACCGGACAGATCGGAAAGATCACATGGACCGGACAGATCACTTCGAACACTATGACCATAGGACTGTTCGAACTATGACAAAAGTACTAAAAAACCTAAACACTTCCTGACTAAGCTACTTGCTCTCCTGCTTAGAGCTCATGGGTCTTTGAACATGACCCGGGTCCATTAAACATGACCCGAAAGCCCATAAGGGCCCAAACATCACACTATAAATACCCAACCACCTGCATTAACTATGGATAATGAAAATTAACTGCTACCAAACTGCTTAATTATCTCTCTACTCTCTAAACACTTTAAACACCCACACACCACCATTTAAACACCCACATACCACCATAAAACACAAACTGAAATTACCAGCCTACCCTCAGGCGATTATTATCCTCACCATATATATATATATATATATAAATCGAATGTAAACATAACTTAAAATGAGAAAGGAAGCATAAACAAGAGAAGTGAGACACGTTAATTTTTTCTTTTCTTCTTTACTTTTGACAAGAGAAGTCTGAAGGTCATCAAGTTTTTTCTTCTATACCACTAATTTTTCAAGATGTTTAGTCTTGAGTTGATTTATGTCTTCTTGGTGCGACGTGTTGAGATCTTCTTTCTCGATTCGATGATTTTTTTGGAGATATTTTTTGACATGTGTAAAGTATTGGAATTCATGAAACTGCTCTCTTATGAGGTCACCAAAGATATCCCTCATTGTTTTCTCAACTTCAGAAACACCTTTATACGAACCATCTCTTTAGCCATATGTTTCAATTGATTTTGAGAGGCTTTGATTTCTTGAGTAATTTTTTTCACAACAGCGTCGAGTTCGTAAAAGGTTGAAGAGCAGCTATGAATTCTTCGGAAGGTTCCTCCGGATGAAAGACTACTGGGCTAGGTCGAGGAATAAGAGCTAAGGAGGTTGTAGGAACAATAACCTCAGGAAATGCGGCTTCAGAGGTACCAGGTGCAGACCTTCTACCAAGATTATGCAGATGATTTATGAATCTCCAAAATGATGGGATCTTCTTCTCCAACAAGCTCTTGCGATTCATTAAAGTTAATAGTAGTTTAGATGCTAGCACTCCCAGTACGATAGGTAGCATGTCCGCCTCTGTAGCTAATCAAACATTTTTAGAACTAAAAGACAAAGCGAAAGGCAAGGCGAAAACCAAGGCTCAGCCCAAAAAGGAAAGAGTGACTCGATCGAAAAAATCATTGCAGGGAAAAGATTTTAGCGGTTACGAGAGTTGGTTTCCTAACTATTTTTATGAGTACATTTCTAGCGTCGAAAACGTGTCTCCCAACGGTAATTGCGGATTCTGGGTCGTTGCTTTAACGGTCTACGAGATCTCCGATTCATGGGACCAATTTAGACGGGATTTGATCGACCAATTTTGACCAACGATTCAGCAAACATAACCAAATCAAGCCCGCCCAACCATCGACCGCTAAAAAAGAGCCACCTTATGTCTATGATTTGGGTGGAGACTCATGATTTGTTGATGCAATTTATAATTTTTTATTTTCGCAATTACGAAAACTTATTTAAATTTTGTTATGGTTCGTAATCTATACTAGCACGATTTATTTATTTCGAAAAAATCCACTTTTTCATTATTATAAATATTTGTTTTATATTTATTTATTATAACTTATTTGTGTCAATTTCATCCAAAATGCGAATAAAAAAGGGCATAAAACGGTACAGTGTCACATTTGCGAAAACGGAGTGCACGATTTGGTCAAAATTGCGAACACTTACAATTTGTCAAAATGACACACAGAGTGTTCGCGATTTTGACAAAATAGGGCACTATAAGTTCGCAAAGTTGCCTAATATTCGAAGCCCACGTTCGCAAACATTACTGGAAATTTTTCCAATCTATATTTTTTGTTATTTCCCGAGTTCCAAACACTCATTTTTGTTTTATCAATCTTAAACTATAGTCAATAACACCATTGTTGTAAAATTTAGGAGAAAAAAAATTCTTCCGAAATCAGGTCTAAAAATAATTTCAAATTAGCTTCAAACTGCAATAAAAGTACACAAGAAATAAAAAAAACAGCATCGACGGAAACACATACTTAAACAACAACTGGATAAAACATTAACGCATATAACAACTTACAGAACTATTTTCAATTACGAGCTTAGTAAACAAAGTTTATTTGTCAGGCCAGTTCCATTTCATCAACTTCCTTTCTTCTTTCGCATTACGGTACTCCTCCGCATCAATACACAGTTCATCTTCCTTGATGGTAACAATATCAGAATGGACATGATCCAGTTGAGCCTCCGTTATAGTATCCACGAGTTGGAAGTTGAACAGGTTAAACGCGACAAGACGTTCCAAGTCGTCGAGGTTGGAAACCAGATGTACACGAAATTCCTTTTTAACGTACCACCGAGCTTTAATCTCATCCAAACGCCTCGAAATATTAAGAGGGTGTACTCCATCCCTACCGTATAAGAAATACATCTCGCATAACATTGCCTCCCAGTATGGTTTTCCCCATTCTTGGGTGTAGGTTTTACCTACTTCGACAGATGCTTTCATCAAATATTCATCTTCCAACTCAGTCCAAAGAGATATAATTTTCATAATTATTTTTATTTTATCTGTTAACGCCTCCCAGAGTGTCTATTTATTGACTATTTTATCTCCGGATAACGTAATCCAAGTACACCAATCAATAAACGATGCTTGTATGATAAGGATAACGCAATCCAAGTTGACCAATAATTTTGTGACACCTAATACTTACAAAATTACACACATATCGTTCAAAATTATTAGGGGACTCGTTATAGCGTATGTTCCATTATTAGGGGTCTTGCTATAACGAGACCTAATATCAACTCCCGCCAAATGGAACTCACACCAAAATGACGTCTCCCGCCAAGATAAAAACTTCCGCCTAAGTTTGCAACCGCTTATAAAAGGACATGTAATATCATGTAACATGACAACAATCAAACACTAAAAAAACATAAATACTTTTACAGATGGAGTTTACGGTTGATGAAGACTACCATATGCTTCAGGAGGTGAAGGTTTCTCGGAAAGAGATGTCGGAAGATACGAGTGATGCATTTTTCAAAAGATCCTATGTATGATGTATTATAACTACGGCCGTTTAGGAACAGAGGGTCTTGTAGTGCACAACCGTGACAAAATCAAATGCATGTACCTTTTTGTCAAACCGCTCCATTGTTTGTTGTTCTTTTCATTTAAAATTAAGCAAGAAGCGGCTTCCATCTGGAACACGGCGGTGGTAGACTACATCACTAGGGATATGGTAGCGTATCTTGAGGATATGATTGCAGAAAGAGAAGTGGGGGTGATTTTGAAGACAACATGGGATACGACTTCGACGATTGAGCATTATGATTTCTTCGGTTATGTTTTGAGTTTGCTTGTTTCGATTAGTTGTTGTTTGATTATGTGATTTCTTACATGTTGTTTTATTTTTTATGTTGTGTTTTTAGTTGTCGTTTTGATCAGTTGTTGTTTGATTATGCGATTTATACTATGTACGCACCTATTTTAAGTGAAATTTTATTTTATTTTTTGTTGTGTTCTAATAACGTAAACAAGAATATAGAAAACATAAACAAAACATAAGAACAAAAACTAACGAAAACATTAAACCTAAAACCACAACTGAAGTCATAACATAAGGTAGTATCGAGAAATCCTAAAAGTAGTTATATAATACAAATCATGCAGGCTGTAAAAGTCACTCACTCACTCTCGCGGTACTAGCGCGCAAGAAACGAACACTTTTGCATCAACTGACGCATCTCCTCCGTGCATTTTGTCGTCACATCTCGAATATCGATCAATCACATGATCAGCCAACTCAAACAACCGTTCCTGGTAAGTCATCGCTCTCGGGGTCTTTGCAACATGTGCACGAGATATCTCGCACTCAGGATCAATCAGGGTGTACTATATGTGATCATGGGGCCATACATCATATAGAGAGGTCGTTCTCAAACGATCTAAAACATATGTGTCACCACGAATCCTCTAATCAACGATGTGCGACTGCGATGCTCTCCATGTAGCCTCATCCCACAAATAGTGCGTGTTAACACGCCTCCTCCTACCTTGGGGTAATACAGGTCGCAGTGCAGGTGGTATATCCTGAATATGCTCAAACTGTCACGTGACCCGCAGTGGATAATATGCCTCAATTATGTCTGCCGCCTTTAGCGTATGGTCTATCCAGACCACGTCGCATAAAGGGAAATGCTCGCGTATATGCTCGTACGACATGAACCATACCTACAACATAATTAAAATTTATCGATCAACACTAACTAATAATAAAAAAATGACTAATAAAAAAATGGAAACAAATATAGTAACTGACATCGTGCTCCCTCAATGAAGATACTAAATGACGAGTGTTGATACGAGTCTCATCATCCATGCAGAAAGGTGGAGGTGCGTATTTGCACATAGTAGGCATATGATGCTCGTAGAGTGTGTTAACCGTAGTCAAAAGGGGGGAGTGATCGTAGATCCACGTCTCCAATATAGCAACAAAACCAGTAAACTCTAACGTGATGTGTATGTACGACTTCACTAGATGGTGATACAACTAAGCTAACAAATGCTGACCCCAGTTAAATCTAATTGGTTTCCTATAATGCTCTACAAACTGCAAGTAATCTAACGATATACTGTTTCCCGTCTTGTTTGTTACAACATAACAACCTAGCATGTGGAGCAAAAAACCCCTAGTGACACATACTACCATAGCATCAGAAATAATGTCATCTATAAAAAAATCTTGGATGTACACCTCATGCAAAAACTGTAGCCTAACCGATCTAGAGCTACCACCCTTGTTTCGATCTAACTCCCCTTTAAGAACATCGACGGGTATACCTAGTGAACTAGCATACCAAGCTAAACATTGTCCATCACTAGGAAAAGGTCTGAAGGTCGAAACTATCACCTGCAACCGGAAGACCAATGATAGCGTGGACATCATATAACGCACCGTCATCTCACCAAATGAGATGTGGAAGTTGTTGGTCTCTGAATGCTAACTCTCGATAAACGCATCAACCAGGTGCACATTGGTAGTCCAACGCTCCAAGCAGTCGATGAGGGGAGAAAAACAAGACATCATCACCTGCTCTCTCACCCTGTCCTACCCTGTAAGATCCCATACACGATGGGTACCGTACATCGCGTAGCAATGCGTGGGTAAAAGAACTTACACGATATTTAAATAAGTTAAAAAGTATATATAATATAGCATTCACTACACGCTGAACCAATCCTAACTTACCTCGCCCTTAAATATGATGTACACCTTGTGAGTCTATAGTCCAGATAAATATACGGCACGTGGGGATTCACTCTCCGGAACTGCTGATCTAGAGTCCTACGTACAACGGATACAATAGGTGCAAGAGTGTCTACGCGCCGCTAATGCCTCACGTTGCTCCGTATCAGTGCTATCAGAGTCTGATCCTGCCTGACGACGAACAAGAGTACGACCTTAGAGGCATGCTAATAAAATAAAACAACACATTGTTACATACCAAAACAATTACCAAACACCCTTATATATATTTAGATTAAATACATAAACTCACACAATGAATATGCAAGTCAATTTGGAGTCTAATATGCTCAATTTATTAATACAGGCAAAAAGTCGAACACAATGTGTCCAATTTGCGGCCAAATATAGAGCAAATCTGCGAACAACGTGTTCCCAGATTTGCTCGACTGAAAAACCATATCCAGGAATAGTGACGAAACCTAATCCCTCAAACCTTAACCAAAATCACCAAAAACATACCAAAACGACGATAATGACCTAACTAATATAGAGAAAATTGTATTGTTTATCGAAATTTTTGATCCAAATTCGATAATATCATTTCTACTATATGGAGTATGGTTGTAAGACAAGTTTGAATTTGGATTTCTTTTAGAGAGAGTTATAGAGGTCGTCAAAATCTGTTGTTATTCACCTACCCATACAATTACTAATTGTAGTTACTAATGGTCCGACCCAAATAACAAAAGATCCATTTATAAAATCTAAGTCTTCTTTTTCTCACCTCAATATCTAAATATCGCTTCGTCTCTTTGACTCTATCTTCCTGTGTCGATGGACTCTTCACCTCTTCCACTGATAGAAACAATTCTGCTCGGCGACGAACAGAATTGAAGTCGTCGGTGGATTTCCGTTGGTTTCCTTTCTTGGGAGATCAAGAGGTTCGAAGTCGATGCTCAAGGAGTGTACTGCGACCAAGAAATATCCCAATCTCCATAAAGTTGTACAATCATATAGGTAGATCTCAATTCTTCCAAAATTAGAATTGAGTAGGTTGCTAGAAACCTATTATCTTGTCCCATACTCTCAGTAGTCGGACTTACCTTAGAATCCATAGATACGTCTATCAAATTTTAAGCGGAAACGTTTGGGGATCAATGAGGATTATTGCAGTTAATTATGATTGTTTAGAACCAGGAAGACTACTTGGTATCCTTACATTTGTGTATAGAAAAATAATGTACTGTAATGGGGGAGTTGAAACTTTTAAGCCTATGTTTAAGGAAACAATACTAAAGATCATTTTGTGCACTCTTTATCCCCCATTGATTAACACCTTCAGTTAGTTCTCCACTTCAACAGCCAAAATAGTTTTCTTTCGCTCTTTCTTCTAAAGACTTCGTAGACATCCAAACAAGGGAAAACATTCATTTCCCATTTTATTTAACTCCTATTCACGGCCTTCCGAATTTTTCTTGAACCAACTGAAGCATGAGTTATAGAGCCTCCACAAATCATCAACCTTACTTATTTTTCTTTCGACTGTTGTACAGTGATTATGCAATGCGGAGAAGTCGACTCACGAACCTCGATTAAAGGTTGAAGTAGGTTCGATTTCCCTATCCTGTTCCTGGTGTCACAAGCGATTCTCACCAGATTCTGAAGACATTCTTAGTCAAGCAGCGTTGATAATTAATGGAGCCAGCCTTGTCATTGTACTAGACAGTGAAGCTGACGAGCTGGTAACTTGCTTTCAACTAACAAGGTGTGATATTATATGCTTTTGGCTTATACATCTCGTAGTAAAAGGTATTCTTTTTGTTTTTGGCAGCTCTTCGAGTTAGCATGTTACTGCTGAGTGGTGCTCTGCTGCCGAGTTGCTCCCCTGCAAAAGGTTGGAATCGTTTCCCTCGTAAAGCACCGAACCTCGGACTTGACTCTTGCAATTGGTGACGGTAATTGCTTCTTGGATAATATGAGTTTGATCAGACTCCAGATCAGGTAGACTTTTTGTATGTGTTATGGAGCTGATTTTACTGAATGCAATAGATGTAGGTGCTAATGATGTCTTAATGATCCAAATGGCTGATGTTGGGGTTGGGATCAGCAGACAAAAGGGTCAGCAAGCTGTAATGTTGTCAGATTCTGCAATGAGACTGTTTAGATTTCTGGTTCCACTTTTACTGGTCCACGGGCATTGGGACTACCAACCGGATGGGGTACAAGATTATTTTACAACTTTTACAGAAATGCAGATGACGTTCTTGTATTGTTTTGGTAAGTTTAACTCTTTTCATTTGTTTAGCATAATTTGTTTTCATTTTTAAAAAAGTAGAAAACTTGTTTGGTTAATGAATAATAATTGGTTTCTCTAATCAACAGTATACATTTTGTGTAATAATATTTACATATATCAATATGCAAAGTATTGTCAACTTCGACTAGAAATTTATTTTCATTTTAATAGTCTAAAACATTGATAAAAAACACTGAAAATCAAAATCGGCGTGGTCTAAGTGTACTAGAAAACACTTCATTTTCAGCAACTAAACTTGTTTTCACACCAGTTTCCGCATTTAGTTAGAGTTTTTGCAAACAAAACAGACTTATAATTTGGATTTTAATGCTTGCTTCATATGTACAGGTACTTTATGTTTGCTTGCTTTACATTGACGACAACGATCACGGACCGGAGCAGTGTGCTGTACCAACAGTTATTATTGGAATACTCGAGAAAGATCTTAATAAAAAAATACTTTTCAACTATCCTTAGCTCTACAGAGCTGGACACAGTACAACTCAAAATTGTTTCGGGTAACAATAGTTGACACAATATGGCAAAATGCAATCATCTTCTTTATCCTTCTGGTTGATATTGGGGCAGCACTATAGATGAATCGAGTATTGGAGATCATTTGGGGTTCTATTATTGCCGCCTTCATTTGAGGTTCTATTATTGCCGCCGTCATTTGGTGCAGGTATGAAGGTATCACTGGTGTTGTTGGAGGCTGGAAAGCGTTAGGTTATTTTTTGGTGGCTAATCATGTTAGTAAATCTAGTACATAAATCAGACTAACTTTACTCTTGTAGTTCTTCATTTGTTTTTAAATGTTAGTTAATTAATTAATTAATTTTGCAGAGGGATCTAAGTTATTAATAATATTTTATTAATACAAAGAGCGTCCCAAAAATCTTGTTGGATTCTTTATTTTATGCTTTCATTATCTTGGATCTTCACTGGTTGTATCTATAATAGAGAGCCATCAAAAGCCAAAAAGATACAGATACCAAAGTGTTTGTGTATATACCAAATTGTTTTGGCTGGAATATAACAGCCATTGATAGTTATCCGGGTCATAGAGATAGACAGTAAAACAAGTACAGAATTTGTTTTGAGTCACTTACTACCCGTAACAATGGTTTCGTTTTCACAGGTAGCAAACGTCATAAAATGTTATTACATTGTTCGATTACATTCCTTCGCAAACCTACCCTTCACTCGCTTCCTCTTATCTGCTCTTTCTTTCCTCGACTCGTATCGTACGGGGTTGTCATATCTGTAGGTTAAACGTTTAAAAACAATAATCCATATACTAATCGAAAAACACAACTTTTACCTCCGTTTATTCTTCTTTTCCTTGTAACGCTGCTTTGCATTTTCTCTATCCGGTGCTGTCATAGGCTCGGGATCAGTCACCGGAGCTGCAATAGCCATTCTACTTCTAACCACAGAAAGTTCATTTTCTACAGATTCCTGTACCAAGCGAGATTTATCAGCAATCCAATTCAATTGTATCCAACATGGATTCTTTTGTCCAAATTTTGATACTGAAAATGAAAATGAAATATTATGCGGACAACTTACATCATGCGATCTTAAAGCCTCTTTTTCCGAGCTTATCTGGTTATTGGTGGATGTTTTGTTTTTAAGCTCAAACTTGTTAGGTTTGAACTTGGTACCACGTCTTAATTTTCCAGAACCAAAATCCCATGTCTGTGAAACTCCGCCCTCATTAGATTCATCTGTACCACGCCGTAATTGTCCAGAATGAAAATCCAATATCTGAAGAAAGATTCAGCTTATAATATGGACCAACAAATATAATCTCAAAGCCAACTTGGACTTTTACAATATTCAGAAACTTTACTATTAATCGCAACCAAAGAATCTATGCTTTTCATTTTGATTATCAGCTATAGCCTATAGGTATGTAACAATCACGTATCGAATCTAGGATTGTGTTATTGAAAATGTTACTGAAAACTGATTTATAATATGAAAACATAGAGTTCAAAATTTATAACTACCGAGCGAAGAAACACTTACCAAAGTATCTTCTTTTGAGTTTATTAGGGGCACTGGTTGATTCAGAAGCAAAGATGAAAATGACGGCGTCGGATGACTAAATAGACCACAACCATCACTATTAACACCCACATCAAAATTTTGAACATCCAGTGGCCATCCAGGGTTCTCCAATCGACTCTGCGCCATTCCACTGTCTATTCCTACTCTCCCTCCTTCACTATCTCCATCACCATCACCGTCGTCTTCGTTCCCACTAACAGAATATTTCTCCATGTACTCTATCAACTGTTTATAAATAACATCCTTGAAATCCCGACAACTATGGTTTTCTTTTTTCTTGACCACCTTCATCAACAAATCATCGAAATTCTCATCGGGAAGATTCGCCATGCCATCTCCGGCCCATGAGTCATCAAGAAACAACTCGTTCAATTTCTGGATCGATGAACTCGATCCGAATTCTTCTGCACCAAAAGTTTTTCTTTCTCCGATATCGATTCCCCACAGTTTTCCCAGCTCCACGGCCGACGGACAGCCCGAAAATCCTTTTACGGGAGCACGCTCGTGCGAAGCGTAAACGGAACAACCGTCTTCACCGTGGACGTGGGAGTCGCAGTCATGGCAGAGGGCAACGTTTTCAGTAGCGCAACGAACAGAGACCGGCAGTATGCCACAGTAGTTGCATATCTGAGATCGGAGGTGCCTGCCGGAGATAACGTTATCCGCGTGAACCAGTCGGTCGCAGAGCAAACATATGTTGGCGGAGTCGGCTCTGCAGTATAGAACTGCAATATGTTGGTTGCAGAAATAGCAAGGTTGTGGTTTGGAATTCATTAGTGACAGAGTATAGTCCAAATAAGTAGTTTCACTGCAGTAGCCTACAAACAACTTCTGCAACTCTTTTTTGATTTATCTTGTATTCAAAACAAAAACACTAATGAAATGCACTGAAGAAGCTAAAAGTATGGATGAAGAAGCTAAAACTATGGATGGAAGGAAGTTGAAGTTTGGTTGACGATGAAAGCCAAAACTAGAGATAGGTCAGGTCATGTCATGCCCTACCTTTTCAATTCTGTGTTGCTTAGGATTATATAGTGAACGAGTAGATGATAGAAAGTACGGATATTGTTGCACATTGTACCCTTTTGTTAATTAAGGAAATCTATGGTGAAAGAGACCATATACGTTTTCGGATATGATATTATATGTTGCAGTGACTCTTCGGGTCTCAACTAGGGATGTGGTGTGACGATGAGGCACACATTTCAACATCTCAACTTGCGAATTTTATAAACATGTTACATGCTGCAAGTGGCTATGGTTTAATACACCTTATATGTGTTTTCAGATATGATGTTATATGTTACAGCTACGTTCAAAGTTTCAGAGTAGGGAGATGGTGAGATTTGACGTACATTTGAAGAACTTATATGCTGCAAGTTATACACCTTATTTGTGAATGTAAAATAAATTTATAACAAGATAAAAATTATATGAATAAATACTAATATAAAATAAATGTTTTTTTTTTTTAATTTATCAATAAATATTTTCACGATTTTGTGACGAGTCAAATGATATAAATCGGTGATTTTTAATTTAAATATAATGTATTGTATTTTTTATTATTCCAATGACGATGGTTATATTGATTGATTGGGGACTTTTTTTTTCCAAATATATTGCCAAAGTAATGAGCGATAATTAGAAGAAAAAAAAGTTAAAGCGTAACCACCAAATGAAGATTCAAGCCTTTATTTATACTATTTACAATCCACTATTATGCAATTAGAGCATTACATGTGTTACAACAACTTAAGAACTTATCTTGACGACTTACTAAATGATGACACGTGTTATTTAGTTGTAGTTGTTTGAACAACTTTCCCGTTCACTTACTTCATCTTATATCTTCCTTGCAATATTTGTTTAAAAACTTCTTTGTGACACTTGTTTAAAGTCTACTAAAAACCATTACTTTCCCCTCGTTTAGTCACTTCTTTATGACCCTCGCCTTAAGTCTTATGATGACATTCTTCTTAATTACCATTACTTGTCCCTCGTTTAGTAACTTCTCTATGGTCTTCATCGAAAGTCATTTATACGACCCTAATCTACTTACTTCTGCTGGCCTCTCGTCTTACTACTTCTTTATGACCATCGTCTAAATACTTTTTATATCCATCGTCTAGAACTTTCTTGGTGACCCTTGTCTAGCCATTTCCATACACCTCTCGTCTAAGTCTTCCTGATGACCCTCATCTAACATCTCTTTATTTCTGGTTTTTTATCTTCTTATTAGTTCTTGACTTGAATATACCACGTCAATATAAGGAATATATTATATCTAATGGATATATCTTTATAAGTAATTGATAACAATATAATTAGTCCAACCCAAATATGTGGCAGATCATCATTTTAAGACCCTAAAACAAAATTTATTTTGCCAAATACACAGTTAACTACAAAAAAGCTAAGTAGTTAGAGAAAAATAAGTTATAATCTCTTAGTATTTGGTAAATATTTATTATAACTCTATACATATAAACCCTCATCTAAATATATATATGTTTGTTGATGTTATTTGTTACAATACTTAAAAATATTCTCGAACCTCAGACTTATCACAAAGAGAAATGATAAGCTCAAGTTATAGTAGGGCATGGGGGAATAAATGAATTGTCTGAATAAAGCTAGTGTTTTTCACTTGAATAAAGAATCTGAATTTCCATCAAAAGACGAAACATGTAAATGTGAACCCTAAATTCATAGAGATGGGATAGAGAAAGAGAAAGCTAAAGTTAAAAGGATTGAAACTGATGATAATTCATCGGGTGATCTCAAAGATATTTTGTGTGTATTTTGCTCTTTCAAACTCTTTTTTACATACAACAAACCATTTTATCTAATTCATATAAAATTAATGTATTTAAATACCATTTTTATTCATGTATGTATTTTCATGTTTGGTTTTGATGTATATATTTGTATGTTTTCGATGTTTTTCGAAGAAGTATATTTATTTTTCTCATTCTATATAAGTTTTAGTTTGCATGCTAGAGCTGGCGTGAATGTTTCCTATCAAGATGTAATAGTATCATCCTATAATCGTTGATCAGTGTGACCTTAGGATATATAGAGTAACATTCTACATACCTAATGGTTCTTTATTTCAAGTGTGGATTTTGAATGACAATCATCTCCCTTCTATGAGGCTTCAAATTGATATTCGAGTCCTTTCTATATCAATGTATATACAAAAATTTAGGGTCAAAATATCCTAATGATTGATTTGTTGTTAATGGTATGATGCAACACATTTATTTTATTTAATGGAAGACTTATGTTCTCCATGACTCGTACATAAATATTCATATGTTCAATATTCAGAACTATATAAACGAGAAGGGATATATGACTAAAATAATCCATCTTAGAGATACATACAATAAAACATTTAGGGTGCTCACACTATAAGTCGTAGTTATGTGCATGAGCCGACCTAAAGTAAGACGATGGACACATTTGTACAAATGTAAACAAACCACTACATAATATACCTGTTACGTTTACATACCACATTCTCATTCACAACCCGAATTCAATGTTGAATGATTTTGGTAAAGTCTGCCATAAAATAATAATTTTTTCTTGAAGGAAGATTTGATTATTGTTATAGATGGTCTTCAACCAACCTTGGCGTTTTAAAATAATTATCCACAAACAATAATGTATAATGCGATGGTCTAAAAGCCTCAACTAAATATTACAATCAGTCAGTTCATATGAATGCATGTCTAATATTAAAATGAGAAAATTTAGTTTTAATGTGAATATTTTGGTTTGTTATCTGAATGAACTGTTAACTAATTTAGTATTTTATTTTATTTGTCATTTTTATTGAGCTTTAGACAAGAAGTTGGGGAAAATGTTGATATTTCCTATTTTTTTTATAAAGATGAGCAACCTTAAAGATTAGAAGCATGATATCATGATCATACTGAGATTCAATGATATATATATATAGTTAGATTCTATAGTCACCACAATCTTATCTTATAGATAAAAGCACGCGTTATAAGAGGTTTCACTTTGATATGAGTGAATAAATGAATTTTATGAGTAGAATATCACATGGATTCTTGTTAAAATCCAAAAAGTCAGAAGCTTATGGGATGTAAATGGATATTAAAGAGGAATAAAATAAGTTTAGGAGTTGAATCATCCATGTACAATGATATATTGGCGACTAATGATTTTATGTAAAATGAGTGTTAATTTTACGTAAAATATTTCTCATCGGTTATGAAACAAATCTCAATAAAAGTTATATTATCAATTTTTACTAGATTTAATCTTGGTCTATATTAGTTTTGGTGAGGAGTATTTCTGATCAAAGGGCATTCTTCGAAAGAGTTTTATCTTTTTCAGGTATTTATTGCTGGAGTGAAGGATAGAGAGATAAAAAAAAGTATGTTTAAGCTATAAGTTTTTCTCACCCTCTTAAATGAGGGTGGTCTAGGTATATATACTTATTTTTTGACCCATGGGCCGTTCGGGTCGGAATTTGGATTCGGGTCAATCTTCAAATCTTAATACCTAAACGGGTTAGCACACAGCTGAGTCATGATTTACTTAGTTGTATTGTTCATTATAGGTTTGGTGCAAAACATGTCCGAATTACCCCTTTGGTTTAGGCAGTAGTTCCCTTCCAAAAATATCTAAAATTATTAGTAGCCCATTTAGGTCTTTTAAAACTATTTTAGAAGAGCTAAATTATTAATAAAAAGACCCGAATCATATTCGAAGTGTTTTTTGAAGAGTTAGCTTCCGAGGTGAAGACCCTGACCGGATCCAAAGTGTTTTATTTTTGTAGATGGAAGAACCAAATGTCAGAATTTTGAAAAATAGCACGTGTCTTATTCTGATTCGACCTCTCAGGCGTTTTCCCTCTTCGTACTTGGACCTATTTTTCAAACAGTAATTAGAGTGTACTTAACAGCCCATAAACATTACTTGAACGATTTATCTCCTATAGGTGAAGAACTAAAGTGGTTTTTTACATATATATATAAGTCAGTTTTACGGTTTATTTTTTTAGAATCAAGAAAAAAATTCTAGAGAGAGAAACCTTGAGTTCATGATTTTGTTATATACCTGGGAAATTACATTATCACAACCAGAACTGTTATGGTCAAAGGAGGTTGGTTAAATCTATCTAATTTGGAAAAAGCAAGAAAAGAGGCAAGAATCACAGTCGGACTCCCTACTTCTCCTAGTAGAGTAATTAGTCGAACGGTACCAGAACCGGACAAGAGCTCATCGTTGTCCAGGACATCGTTAATCCGAAAAAAATTCTTTTATCCTAACTTTATCTACCTTAGAATCTGAACCGTCAGTTCAAGTATCCCTAGATCCTTTTTCTAAGGATAAAGAAATTTCCAGTGTTAAGAAACCCTCACTATTTCTCGCCATGGGATCAGACACTAAAAATGCCACACCCCGAAGGGTCACTCGAATCTCCAACGCCAAAAGCACCCTTCCCTCTTCAAAATATGTTAGTTTAGAGACCTTAAAACCTATTGCCCAACCTTCTGTGGACCCGAATCCATTGCCTCCTCTTAATGAGGCCACCCAAATTGAGAAAGAAGCAACATGTGTTAAATCGACCGAACAACGGTCGACTATAATGAAAGAAAATATGGAAGATAGTGGGGAAGATATCCCATTGAAGACATCCAGACACACTGGGAATACCACATCAGATCGGGTAAGTAGAGGAAAAGTAGGACAGCCAATCACTGGGGTGCCGAACTAGGGTCTTCGTTTCCTTTTAGACCCATAAATAGTCACATACTTTAACCTAATCAAGCTTTTCCCAAGTCAGCTAAGCCCGAATGCCTGGTAAACTCTGTTAGTCAGCATTATTATTTCTAGATTGTCAAAAATTCCAATTCCTATAGAACAGTTTGCTGTTGTGGCTCGTCTGTGTACAAAACACAAAATACCTTTTTTTTATCATTACAACATGGGAACCGAATTTCTCCCAAGGGGGTAGCCAAGTTGATTAAGTAAGGCATGCTTGTGACCAAAGGTCATGAGTTCGAGTCCCTTTACATACGGTTTCTCGGCTGAGCCTGTCATCTTGTGTGGTTTACCTTCTGATGTTGGTTTGCAGGCTATTGCGTCAGACTAAGGGTTTACCCAGTGCAAACTCATTGCACTCTGAGTAGCGGCTGCGGGTTCCCTCCGAAAAAAAAACACGGTAAACGAATATAAAGTAGTGAATGATATGTTGGAGGCTGAGAAACCATGGGGGACTCAATTTATTTTCATAAGTAGAGGTTTGAAGAATGGGAAAAAGATCAACTACAAAGAAAATCCAAGACAATTGACTGGATACTGGAAAAGTTCAAGTAACTCTTGTTCGGATTTTTATTAGTATTTAAACTTGGCCAAAGCTATTTCCCCCATAAAGTTTTTTATTTCCTCCATAATTTGAAATCTCTATAACACTTGAAACATGATATTACTAGTTTACCCTTATTTTGTTTTCAAATTTAATATTACGTGCCATTAGTGAACTAGATTGCCCTACTGTGTAAAAATATAACATTAAACCCTATTTAATCCTACATATCTGATTTTTTAAACTAAAATTAACCCTAAACCCAAAACACATCAGTTTTTTTGAAGATTGAATGTCGTTCGACCATGGAAAATCAAGAATCTCATTCCATGCACTGAAACACTGAACACTGAAGCATCTTATTCTTATCCAACCAACAATTTTTTTAAGTGTTTAGACATTACGAAACAATAAAATTTTAATATAAACTGGGGTTTTACAACTGATTCCGAGTGGCCATCTCGGAATCAGCTGCAAACAAATTCGAACCAAGTTACGTCTGATTCCGAGATGGCCATTCGGAATCAGATGGCCATCACTGTTCTGCTGTTGTTTTAGCAGAGAGCATGTGATTCAGAGTGGCCATCTCGGAATCATATTCTTTTTTTTTTAACCAAAAAACAGGTGACTCCGAGATGGCCACTCGGAATCACCTATTTTTTGGTTTTAAAAAAAGCATGTGATTCCGAGATGGCCACTCGGAATCACATGCTCTCTGCTAAAAAAATAGCAAAACATCAAAGTCGAAACCAAGTCGAAACGGCAGACATAAATCGAAACCCTAATCCAATCTAACAACAAAATATAACAGCAATACCACCACCCTACTCGAAAAATGAAGAAAAAGAAAAACTAAAGAACCCTAATCGAGTTGGCCAAAGATAGATAAACTAAAGAACCCTAATCGAAAAATGAAAAAACAAAGAAACTGAAGAAATCTTACCTTCTCCAAGGGCTTCTCTCTCTCTCTCTCTCTCTCTCTCTCTCTCTCTCTCTCTCTCTCTCTCTCTCTCTCTCTCTCTCTCTCTCTCTCTCTCTCTCTATCTTCGATGTTTTTTTGTAAGGTACTGAAAAAATGTACAGAAAAAACGAAAGGTAGAAACTCTTTGTAATGGGTAATGATTTTGTTAGGGTTTTTTTCTTTTAATTTGTTTATGGGTATGGATAATAGAATGGGTAAAGGAAGGTAGAATAATAGCGTTCTTGAAAATGAAAGAGGTAGAATAAATGGGTAGAAGGGCAAATGTGCAATTTCTTTTATGGAGGAAATAACAACATGGGGTTTTTTTCAAATTATGGAGGAAATAAAAAATTTCATTGGGGAATTAGCTTTGGCCTTTAAACTTTATGTTGATATACCGAACTGATTATTATATCTCTTTGCAATATCTTCGAAAATGTTCTTAGAGAATCCGGAGGTAGGAATGGCTACATTTTCTAAGATAAATCAATAGGCATCGGAGAATTGAGGGCTTGCCTTTCACAATTGTTTAACTTATGGAAACATGTTGAGGGCTCACTTGTGGAATACTACTGGAAGCACAAACCTTTCTTGGGAACAAGTGACAACTCCCCCTCCATTGGATGTCATCTTTAAAATAATTAAGGCAAAGGATGGAAAACTCTACTTACCAGCCGAAAATAAAGCTCTTAGCCATCTGGACAAGATCAAAAAGAAAGATGAAGTTGACCCATCTCATTAGGTTCCCGAAGCAGCTAGTTTGGATAATCCTGAATGAATTAATGTCGTTTTATTATAGGCAGTTGCTGCAACAGTTGGAGAATCTGGGGGATCGGATCGGGTTCCCTAAACTAAGAAGAAAGGTCAAAAGAGGCATAAGGAAGGTATTGATCGAATGGATGGAAAAAAGAAGAATAGTAACTTAGGGTTAGACATATACCTCCGTCCTTCAGTTGTTCCTCCTAATATTCCAAATGGTATTCCTCCACAAGAAGAGGTACCAGTTAATCTTCCTTTGCCAATATTTCCCACATCCGATCAGCCAGTTATTGAAGGAGAGGTTAACCGGAGCCCCAAACTGCACCAATCCAAGACTGCCCAAGGAGACATCAAGACTAAGCATTCTGAACTGGAAATTACCACCTCTAATAAGATCAAGTCTTTGTAAGAACAACAAACCAAAAGTGCAAGAACTATTAGTACTTAACTGGAGAGAAAGAGAAGTTAGATAAACTTCTTAAAGAGAAAGAATAATAAAATAATTATCTAAAGAATAATCAAGCCCAAGAGATAGTTGCAGTAATAGAGAAGTATGTTGCTGGTGTTGTGGATTCTTTGGAAAAGAGGGATGAAGGTATCAAATTGGATATGGTTTTGATATTTCATGATCACTTCAAAGATATTTCATTTGAAGGATGAAAATGTTTAATAGATCCAGTGACTTCAAAGATATTTCATTTAAAGGATGCAATTTTTTATTAGATCCACTCACTTCAAATATATTTCATTTGAAGGATGAAAATGTTTAATAGATCCAATCACTTCAAAGATATTTTATTTGAAGGATAAAATGTTTAATAGATATGATCACTTTAAAGATATATCATTTGAGGTCTTTCTCTCTAACAACATTAATCCACTTATTATTTTCCACTAAACTCAACAATGGATAGAACTAAATATGGAAAAGATAATTCAAGAAAATAATTCAAATTTTCTTCATGATTGATCACTTACGTTATGATTAATTTTGGTTAGATTAGAATTCAAATATGTTAATATATAAATTAAGATTGATATTGATGGTTGATTTGGGATATAAATCATTTATCTTAGTTGGATTTAGAAGATTTATGGTTTTAGTTTTTCACGTTAATACTTATTGGGTATGCATCATATGTACAGGCAGTGCAAAATGTCCACAATTCCAGTATAAACCCTTTAAATTTCTACTCAGAACTCTTGCACTGCAAGTGCAGGGGAATTTATAGTGTAATTGCACACTCAAATAATTGTTGTTTCCAATCCCACTAACTGTTAGTGCAATAGGACATTCAAACTTATTGACTAGCTAATTTTTTTAGTGTACGCAGACAACAAACAGACATCCCACCACTAGATATATCTCAACTAAGGAAAACTATAAGGAAATTTAAATCCACTTATGAAAAAATATGTTTCTCAACCATTAGTAATATTGCGGCATGTGAGCTCAACGAGGAGCATACCAAACGGTTAATGAGCAAAATGAAATATATGGGAAAAAAACTATTGGATTCTCTAAAGGTGGTCATCCGAGGGAGGTGGATCGTTTAGAAGAGGTTTATCTAGAGGTGGTGGAGATGATGAGGAAGATTTTGATAATGAGTCGAGTTTTTCTACTGAGAATTCATTTGGTCCTCTCGTTTCTCATCTATATAAGCTCCACCAAAATCTTCCTTTGAATGAGGTTTTCGACGAACAATGGGACTAGGAAATGAATACATTAATTTTCAATTTCACGGAGATAGTTGATAAGGCAATGAGACTTCAAGGACTAAAATATGAAGAATAAATAGCTTGTGACAGATTGTAAAATGAGAGAGGTAAATTCGTATCTTGTATTTTTGTTAGGGACTAACGCACAATTATCCTATTTTCTCTAACCGTTTTAGTTATGAGCTAAGTCTTTGCGCCCCTATATAAAGGCCAAGACATATCTAATAAATGGGTTGGCTTTTTAAGTGAGATCATTTGAGCACTTTGATTTTCTCTCTATAAAATCTATTTATCTCTTTATAATCTGACCTGTGTCGATTAACTAAGGCAATCCAAGTAATCAAACTCACCAAATTGGTGAGTTCCCTGGGAGCGATCAACAATTGTTCCCTTTACTAGTGCAAATTTTATTGATCTTAAAAAACAATTTTAAAGCAACGAATCCAGAAAATGAATCGTTGGTTCGATCAGCTATCAAAAAGTTGAAAAAGGATTTACAGAAGATAAATGAGAGACAAAAAGGGTATACTCCGATTCACTAGACTCAATCTGAGATAGGTTTGCGAATGAATCAGCTTCTGAATAAGATAAATGCTCTGAATGAGAAATACGATCAACGAGAGCATGAAATTCAATAGACAAGGCTGAAATCTAAGGTAAGGAAAATGAATGACAAAATGATGTTGGTGGTCAATCTTATCGATCTTGCATCGATCGTCAGTTCAGAATTAAAAAAAAAGACACGCTTCAAAGCGCCAAAAGAGTGTCATTCTTCTCGAAAATAAAAGAAAGATAAACAAAGGTATATCACATATAGTGATGAGGGGTTAAAAACTCTCGATCAAGTTTTTAAATATATCGAGGATCTTCGAAAGAAGAGAAAGATCAACCTCACAAATCTAATAAAGAACATAAAGCTAGAAGAGATAATGTACCTCGATGTTTGGGGAGTCTAACTGATGTGAAGGAAATACGTCGAATCAGTACAATAAGGATACAATCATCTAATGCAAGAAATAATTTGGAGAAAAGTTGAAAGATTATATAAAGCACTTTGTCTTAACAAAAGAAAGTGTGGATAATTATGAAGAACAGGTGGCCATGGCAGCTTTTTGCCAAGGGTTTGTGCCAGGAAATCTGGCTAATGAAACAACAAAAAGAAAAGCCTTAACTTTTTGGGCTTTAATGGCTCAAGTGAATGACCAAATTAAGGTTGAAGAATCAACTAGGGTTCAAGGGGAAGAAATTAACATTCCAAAGAATTTGGGGCAGACGCCCCATAATCAGGGGCAATCTTTAAATTCTGCCAAACAAGCCTGTCCGAGGAAAAACAACTTACCACCTAAACCTGGAGGTTACTCAAATCAAAATCCATCATATCAATTCAATAGGATAATACCAAATCAATGGATAATGCCAGAATACTATGCAGATTTTACCAAAAATATGGCTGCAATCTTTGAACAAACTAAAGAATATGTAAACTTCAGGATGCCTGCTCCAATCAACATGCCTAAGGAGGAGCGAAACCCAAGTTTTGTAGGTATCATAATGATTTTGGCCATGATACTGCTGATTGCATCGTTTTAAAGAAGGAATTTTAAACTTTGATTGAAAACGAGAAGTTATTGACCTATGTAAAAGCTCAGAGCAATGCATAAAAAAATCCCAAAACATCGACTTTACAACCAACCAATCTAGGTGCACAAGCTGAAAATCTGATGATCCTGGATTTAAAGGTTGATGATTTTGATGTTGCGTCAGAATACTTAGACATGGATCCAGATCGGTTAATTTTGTTGGTAGTGGAAGAACTAGTAAAGAAAGGCCATTTTCAAAGTCTGTGTGAGTATTTTGAGTCTTTCGCTATTTTGGGGGTGATTCCAGGACTGACAACACTGATAGCTCTAGGAAAATACATATTGTGATTTTGGCTACTCAGATAGAGCGAAAATGTCTACTCATTTGTATGGAAAGAGAGACATTCTCTTTATCATATTCGATGAAAATAATTTAAGGGGTACCGCTGGGCAGAATGAGGATGCAGTGGTCATTGGTACAAAAATTCCTGGCGTTGAGATTCAACGCATATTGATAGATACTGGGAGTTCTGCAAACGTTCTTTTTGAAGTTACTTATGATAGTTAGCGCAATCCTCCTCGGATTTCCCAGTGAGAGCGCACTATTGGTTTTACTGGAGTAACTGCGCGTGTAATAGGAGAATACGGGGAGGAGGCAAATTTGGGAAATTGACCTTTTCAGAAGAAGGTTCAGGTGTTTCTCATGGTGGTGGATTGTCCAACAAGCTATAATGTCATTTTTGGAAGATACCAGTTGTCAAGGATGTATGGCTTTGTATCAACTGTTCATCAATATTTCAAGTATGTCATTGGAGATCGTGTAGGGGTCATCAGGAGCGACCAAAAGGTTTCCAAGGAATGCTACACCACTGCGCTTCAGATTCGAGGATCCAGAAATAGTGATATGATAAATGAATAACAATCAGGGGGTTGACCTCGGATTTCGAGGAAAGGGTTGACGATCCGAGAGAAACCCAAGGGTCATTGACAGTAAGTGAATAAATAAATAAATATACTTTTTCTGAGGGAAAAGTACTTTGAATATAAACCTTACGGACTCCAATTCTACGTCAACAACTCTTGCAATTTTTATCCCATAATTTGGATGTTTTTTCCTCGAAAACATAGGACGTGATAGGAGTGCCAAATGAAGTAATTTGTCATAACATAGTTATTAATCTGAAGGTGAAACCTGTTATTAAAAAAAGGTGGGTATTTTCATTTGGAAAAAGGAAGGGGCTATTATTTCCGAAGTAGACTGGTTATCTAAGGTCAGACATAAATGAGAGTCACAATATCCTTTATGAACGGTAATCCATAAGTGTTAAAGAAGAAGAATGGAAAGTGGAGAATGTGTGTTGATTTTACAGATTTAAATCGAGCATGTCCTAAAGACCCATTTTCTGATCAAAATATTGACTTTTATGGATGCTTTTTCAGGATATAATCAGATTCATATGGATCCAAAGGATCAAGAATGTACCACTTTCATCATTGATAGAGGCTTACATTGTTATAGAGTTACGCCTTTTGGATTGAAAAATGTTGGGGCCACCTACCAAAAATTGATGAATAAATCATTTGCTACCCAGATCGGAAGAAACATTGAGGTATACATTGATGACATGGTGGTAAAAATTGTAGCAGCCGATACACACTTGGAAGATTTAAAGAAGATATTTATGAATTTAAAGGCAATAAGGCTGAAATTGAATCCAGAAAAATGTACTTTTGGAGTTCAATCAGGGAAATTCATGTGTTATATTATCAGTGAAAAAGGGATAGAAGTTGATTCGGAACAGTTATAAGTTGTAGTGTCTATGAAATCGCTTCGAACTATCAAGCTTTTGGCTACATAGTAGATGGAGTTTTGTATGAGAAAGCATTGAGTAGGCCATTACTACGATGTTTGAATAGACAAGAATCATAGGACGTTTTATTAGAGTTGCATGAGGGAGAAAGATCAGCGCATTGTGGGTTTAAGGAATGAACTCGTTGAGTTCTGCTTGTAGGGTTTTATTGTCCCTCAATTATGAAGAATGCTAAGAATTTGGTTTAAAGCTGTGATATTTGTCAAAGGTTTGCTAATTCTATCTATAAACCATCAGTTTCACTTATGTCTATTATTGAAACCATTCATTTTGATAGATGGGGAATAAATATAGTAGGACATTTGTTGATGGCTTATGGAGGACGACAAATAATAATTGTTGTAGTTGATTATTTTACAAAGTGGGTAGAAACAGAGCCCTTATTTGGAACAAAAGCTAAGGATTTTATTAAATTCATTGTAAACAATATTTACTGTCGAAGAATTACTATAAACAATGGTCTTCAATTTAATAATAAAGAAATGGATTCCTTCTGTGCTTCGAAGAGAATCAAGCAATGTTTTTCAACACATATTCATCCCCAAGTAAATAGACAAGTGGAGGTAACATACAGGTCTATTTTGGAAGGTTTGAAGAAGAATTTAACAGAGTAGTGGGAAAGTGGACTAATTATTTGCACGAGGTACTTTGGGCTTATCGAACGACTCCTAAGGAGGCTACTAAAGAGACTCATTTTGCTTTAGCATATGGAATGGATGATGTTAGTCATGTGTAATCTACTTTGTCATCTTTTAGAATAACTCAATATTCTGAAGAGTTGAATTACAAAGCTAAATGAGTGAGTTTGGATTTGATTTGATTGATGAGAAAATAGTTCTAGCTCATTTAAATGTAATTCATTATCAAACTCTAGAGAAATAGATATAATTCCAGGGTGAAAAAGATGGAGTTTAAGATAGATTATTAAGTGTTGATAAAGGTATTCCTACATACCAAAGAAAAGAGTCTCGGTAAGATGGCCCAGAATCGGGAAGGACTTTATACGGCTGTTGAAAGGATAAAGTTGGGTTCTTATCACCTTTGTGATAGTCAGTGGAGGATGCTTCAACATCCATGGAATATACAACATCTAAATACTAGGAATGACTGTGTTGTATTTTGAAATTATTTTCTCTCATTGATTAGCGCACTATTTCCTAACATGTTGGCCCAAAGAGGTTTTAATGAGGCGTTATGTACATATTCAAAGTTATAATTAAAATGCATTTTTGGCCAATGGTTGTTTACAACTGCTTATTTAAAACTATTTTGGTAACTGATCAAAGGCTGATCATCTCTGAAGTTGACCAAGAGTAGAATATTCCAAAGTGTTGAATACACTTTTCGAAGAACCAACCATGTTCGAAGTGTTACGTTCATTAAACACTCTATGATGTTCGAAGTGTTACGTTCATTCTATGATGTTTGAAGTGTTACGTCCATTAAACACTCTTATGATGTTCGAAGTGTTACGTTCATTAAACACTTTATGATGTTCGAAGTGTTACGTTCATTAAACACTCTATGATGATTCGAAGTGTTACGCTCATTAGACACTTTATTATGTTTTTATCTCGAATAAAAAAAACAATCGAATGTAAATATAACTTATAATGAGATATGGAAGTATAAAGGTCATCAAGTTTTTTTCTCAACAGCTAATCCTTCAAGATGTTTAGTCTTCAGTTGATTTATGTTTTCCTGGTGCGAAGTGTTGAGATCTTCTTTCTCGATTCGATGATTTTCTCATAGATACTTTTGACATGTAGAAGTCCTCTAAGAAATTAAGATCTTTCAATTTGGAATTCTTGAAACTTCTCTCCTATGAGGTCACCAAAGATACCCCTCAGCTTTAGCAACACCTTTATAGCAAACCATCTCTTTAGCCATATGTTTTAATTGCTTTTGAGAGGCTTCGATTTCTTTGAGTAAGTTTTTTCGCTGCACTGTCGAGATCGTTAAATAGTTGAAGAGCAACTAAAACTTCTTTGGAAGGCTCCTTGGGAGGAAAGACCACTGGGCTATGTCAAGGAATAAGAGCTACGGAGGTTGTAGGAACAATAACCTCAAAAGATGCGGCTTCAGAGGTAGCAGGTACAGACCTTCTACCAAGATTATGCAGATGATCTTGAATCTCTAGAATGATCTTGCAATTCGTTAAAGTTAATGAAACAGTCAGGATCGAAGTGTTCATCGCCTTGGTCATCTTCCATAACAATAGTTTCCCTTTGCTGGTTGGTAGCGTCTTCAACATTTTCTTCATTTTCCTTTTGATAACTTTGCTGATTTTGTACAACTATAACTTCATTCTCATCAGACATTATTTCTTCGACAATTTTTATAGCCTTATTTTTCCCTTTCTTTTGGGGATTTTCTTAGTGGTGCCTTTCTTTTTCGAAGGATCAACAATTTTCTTCTTTTCTGAAGAAGGTTCATATTCTACTCCTTCATTGATAGTGGAGAGAATATTTTCTTTCATTTTCCTCTTTAAACCTCTTAGCTTCAGATTTGTTGAAGGAATAGCACCAGATGTACTAGTTGCCTTTTATTCTTTTTTTTCCTTTCTCTTTTGAGGAAGATGATTGTTTGATCTGTTGCAAATTGATAAGAACGCTTTGTAGTCAGGATGGACCAATATTCTGACAGATTGTCGAAGATTGGGTGGCTCCATCAAATTTTCAAGAGAAAAAGCTCCAAATGTGATCGGGAATAGGTGAGTGTTGAGAAAGTTGATGGGTTTGAAGGCTGTGTGGAAAGCATTATTCCACTCTTTTTCAACCCAAATAGCAAGCTTAATGAAAGTTTCATTTTCTTTTTCTAGACGACTTGCATAAAGCCTCGAAATTTGTATTCAAAATATAGAAGTTGATAGCAAATGACATAAATCAGTTGAAATATATACTTTAGAGAAATAACATTAAAAGACTTACGATTAATCCTCCAGACGAGGTTCAATCTTGATGGGTTGGCATCATATATAGCTCTACCATTCTCCCATGCTCCTGAAATAAAGACGAATTACTGCTTCCAAAAAAATTCTGCTTTCAGTAGATCATCGATTAGTTTTAAATCATCGTCCAATGTAAGATAATAAAACAAAAACACTAGTCCTTTTGACAATTTGGTTACAGATATGAAATCCTCGATGCAGATCAGAGTTTTGGACAACCTGGAAGCCATGATTGAAGAAAGCAGCGTGAACCATTGATTTGGTGTCACTTGGGTTGGATATAGATTCAAAATCTTGAAGTAATCCACTATCATAGGGTCCATCGGAAATCGAAGACCCCAGTTGATGATCTTTGGGTAGACCACTGTTTCTTTAGATCACTTGTTTGGCTCTCTTCGTAGTCTTTATATAAAACGTTTTTAGAGTCACTATATAGTTCGCATCAAGAGATCTCAAATTCTCACCTATTGATGCACGCTCCGCCTCAGATATTGTGATAAGAGTTTTCCTTTTCCTTGGTCTGCAAGCTTTTTCTTGCGCAATATTTTCTAATTCCTTCGAAGCTTCTTCTTCCGAATTAGCCTCATTATTTGACTGAGCAGCCTCAGAATCAAGTTCTTCTTCAGATTCCTCATCCACCAATCGAGAAGGGTTACTTAAGAGATTTTGTTGAGACGATGTCGCAGTCTCAAAAATCTCCTTTGGGGGAGGAGAAGAGGTTGATAGGATTTGAAGCAAGATTAATGTCTGAGATAAAATCAGCGTCATCATCCATTGCTATAAAAATTTTCCTTTTTGGAGTTTGAGGAGGTTGAGAGTTTGAAATTTTGGTTGAAGAATGAGTCGCTTCAAATCTCTTTGGAGAAGATTTTTTCACTTTACGAATGGTTTGAGATGACAACCTAGTAAGAGAGGGTGGGGTTTGAGGTGCTTTAGGTGTTCAAGTTTTTGAGGATTGGCTTTCTTCTGTAAGAGGAGAAGGTGAAAAAACAAGAGTTTTGGAAGGATTAAAGGTACCGTATTATATGGTCTTCGTAGATAGACCAAGGGGAGCTTTGTTTATTAATCTAGTCGGTCTATATTCTTCTGCTCTTTCATTGATGCAAAAATAATCGTAAGCTCCGAAGACGTTGTTGTTTGACTTTAGGGATTTAGGTTTTTTGGGAATTATGGCTTTAGATAACTTGGATTTTGACGCTTTCTCATAAACTGGTTGAAGATTGAACGGAAAAGATGAGTTTTTTGGTGAAAATAGCCAATAGATTAAAGAAGTCGGTAAAGGTAAAGGAGTGTAGAGTTTTTTCACTTTCTCTCTCAAGGAATTCTCTTTGTGAATCAAATAATGGGTCATAATGGAATTTATAAGAAGAAAAGAGTGGTGTTGAGACGTGGAAAATGTGGACGTTGATTATACAGAAATTAAAGCGGGTACGTAGATAAGAATTCAACGCATGTCGTGCTATGGGCCAAGTTGCAGACCTAGCCCTTAGAGTGTCATTATTTGTTGAGAAGTAGACTTGACACATAAGAATATTAGCTACTGCTTTGAATTTTGATGTAAGGAGGTGATTTCCTATTTGAAATATTTTGATGCACTTGACACAAATAATGGTATAACAGAATAATCAACGCAGTTCGAATTATTGAAAATAATATTATCTTCACTTTTGATTATGTTCGAGGCTAATTAGTTCTCATTCATTTACTAACATGAGAACTAAGGGGGGTACTGATAAGGAAATGAGACTTCAAGGACTGAAATGTGAAGAAAACCGGTATCTTGTATTTTTGTTAGAGACTAACGCGTAATTATCCTATTTTATGTAACCGTTTCAGTTATGAGCTAAGTCCTTGCGCCTCTATATAAAGGCCAATGCAAATCTAATAAAGAGGTTGATTTTTAAGTGAGATCATTTGAGCACTTTAATTTTCTCTCTCTAAAATATATTTCTCTCTCTATGAACTGACCTCTCTCGATTAACTAAGGCAATCCAAGTAATCAAACTCACCAGTTATCACCATTGATGATGTATACGTTGTGAAAGGACTCTCGATTATAGATAAAATTTTGGAAGCATAAAGATTCGATATGATTGAGTATATGTATTCCGTGTACACCCGATTGTTGGGACTTTTTAGAGTTATTGTCCATCAAAATATAAATAGGACGAGAGAATTTGGTTTTAATTTGAGGTGGTTGAGGAATCAGTTGACGAGAGTTGCGTATCTAGATTCAAATCCAGATAGGACTATTGATATGATCGTAGAAGATTCATTTGCGTACCTCTTATGCTTTTTAAATTTCACCATCTTCACCGATACCAGCCATAAGTATGTGCAGGATTACGTACTATTGTCTCTAGATGACATTAAAGCACTGTAGGACTCTGCTTGAGGTACGTGTGCATTTTCTTGGATATATTATGGGTTAGGATATGCATTGAACACGTCAACCTAGACTCTATAGGTTTTCAGAGGTATGTATATCTATATTTTAAAATATATTTATGAGAACTATCATATATTTCATGTAATGACATTATATTTATAAGAGTTTTCACGCGATGATTTTTTTTAAAGATATCTAATGTTAATAATATTACATGTTTTATAAGTATGTTTGACTGTTGGATATATGATAATTTTTCAAGCTTTCAATATGCTTGAACGATAGATATAACAACCTGAAAACAAAGCTTCTCAATTGGTCACTGAATATGATGATTACCGTGAATGTGCAACCAAAAAGCAGCTATCGTGATACTCACAACGGTCCGTGGAGAATGATGTGAGTATATTATATATCTTTTTACTTTATTATTTTTACAATTAATGTTTGATGTTTGATTGAATTATTATTGCAGGTTGTATTTTAGTCGTATCTGGGCATGCGAGCTGACTTTTCGATCCAAGAGGCCCATCTATTTGGTTATCCCATTCGATGTGTGGACACCATCCAAATATACATGCCCGATAGAGTGATGAGGAACTTCAGATTGATTCGGGATAACTCTGATGCTTCTAATAACCTAGACTAAACCCAAAGAAGGAAAACCACCGTTGATATAGTGACAATACAAGCATTTGACATGAGTCACGTTGATGTTTACTTTTTTTTACCGTATCACAACTACCATATCCAAAACTGTAAATCTAGTTTCCTTAGTACGTTGAGTATATTAGTCAGTATTTGTGGTATCTCATCACTCTAACGGTGATTGGTGATGGTGAAGCATTATAGACGATTAATAAGATCATCCTCCGTTGAAAAGAAACTAGTTTTTTACTTACCGGGTATTGAAGATCATGTCTCATTGGGTCGGTTTTACTATTCTAGGATTGAATATATTTTTTTTTGCGTAGTTGTTTATATCAGTTATATGGTATCGGCATATATGTTCACAACTATTATTCGAATATGTTTATCAAATGTTTTTGTGGTCTTGTATCGAATGTTATATCAGACATTCATCTATTTTAATAAATAAAATCTTTTTTTACTGAATACTTGGTTAAATTAGAATTCTTATTACAATGTTTATCGCTTCCAACATTAAATATTGGAAGATCAAAACTTTTAACATATACAAAAAAAAAATTAAATATGAACAATTTTTTTTAGAGAAAAGCACCTGGAAATACCCACTCAACTATCTTATTACCCGGCGGTACCCGCTTTTAACATAGTGTTACTTAATACCCAGACTAATAAATTGGACAAAAATACCCCTCCACTATATATACCTATTTTTCAATTCCAACCCATTTTTTCGACCCTCCTATCACCCTAAACAAACGCAAAATTCTAATTTTAGAAACCACCAGAAAACAAACCGTTCGACTTCGTGATACTTTCTCTCTCTTAGACCCAGAAACCCTACAGCTTCTCACCGTCCGCACCTTCGACACTATCGCACCGGTCAGCCTCTTTTACTCAGACAGACTACACACCTTCAATCTCGTTCGACAAAGTTGTCGTGAAGTCGTCTCTGAAAGCTTCAATCTCGTTCTCCGACCGGTGAAATTTAACAGGTATGCATTATAGTGGAAAGTTTACTTTTTTTTTTGTTTTTGACGAATTTGAACCACTTTTTTCTCTTAATTCAGGATAGGCGAGGCTGTTGATACTAGAATGAAGTATCTACTGTCGAAGCCAGGGTAGAATTTTAGTTGCATGTAATACTGATACTCTCTTGAGAAATATTATGTATGTTAGATCTGCATTAGGTAGTTCATTGTTGATTTTGGTGTTTGTTGCATAATTCTCAGATCCCTGCAACGTGCATGTAAAAAGTGTAACAGTTCGCACCCTGATCACCCACAATGCATGCAATTCGCAGCTCGATTGTATGGGTATACTTATTTACAAATAATTCGCAGCTTGAGCTACCTAATTCGCATCATATCAGAACTTATTTCGCAGCTTGTCTGTTAAGCCAATATTTATATGTATGCAATTCGCAGCTTGTGATGCGAATTATTTGTGACATTCCAACTGATTTGTGTTTGTGCAGAAAGCATGACAACAAAACCCAGCTACTACAGATCAGGGTTGGTGAGCCTTCTAAAGCTACTCAAAGACATGCGTATTACAAGGGCCCACATTGAAGCTGCAAGAAACACACCCTTCTACACGCTTCTGAAAACGGCGTTCGAAATCTGTAATGAGGAAGAACTGTCAAGGAAAAAGTTCTACCAAATCATTCAGTATATCCTCGAGAAATTCTCTCTGGAAAGAGACGCCTTTAGGATTGGCAACAAGTATGTAAAGCTAACTGAAAACGATATCAAGATCATATTCGGGCTGAGGCATGGCACCGAGAAAATGGAGTTAACAAAAACCGGCGCTTTTCACAACAAGTATGCAGCCGGCGAGGAGGACGAATCAAGGATGATGAAGAAATACCTTCATGGTAAAAACTGGCAGGAAAGTAGCAGCTATAAATACCAAAACAATAACAAATGCCATTATAAAGGTACGTCTAAAATGGACTTTATAAAGCAAGATTCTGTACATTTCTAACATAGCATGTTGTCATTGGTTTTACAGGAGGGTATAGAGAAGGCCATAAACGAAGGAGGGGAGCATGAATTGGAAGACGTGGCGAGGCTGTTGATACTGTTTTTGTGCTCCACGCTATTCTACTCTGTATCTGGAGATATCTTGGGCTGGAGCACGGTTTATTACGTTGAAGACCTCAATAGAATAAACAATTACGACTGGGCTGGATCGATTCTGTTCAAGCTTCGACAGTCTATCAGGAGTTTCTTAGCAGTAGAAAGAGCTGATAAAGTCGTCGGCTGCGTCGCCCTTGTAGTTGTAAGATTGATCTATTCAATATAAAAATTAGTTATGTACATAGCATCGTGTTGATAAAACTTGTCCCCATACAGCCCTTCATCATGGAGCACACAACAATTGGCCACGAGGTAGCGAAGCCAACCTCGATACCAAGGTTTTTCAAATGGTTGGGGTTAGAGTGTCAAGCATCAACCATGACATATCTTATTAGAACACCCTACCTGGATAATGACCAGGTATAAGCTTTATATATGTATTGAACTGGGGGTGCATACAGTTCGCAGCATATGATGCGTTTTGCTTATAAAAATATATCAATCATTTCGCAGCCTGATATGAATTTTACTTCGCAGCTTCATTTTCACACAGTTCGCATCATATGTTTTATACTTAGTTCGCATCATATGGTTTACACTTAGTTCCCATCATATGTTTTACATATAGTTCGCATCATACTGTCCCATGCTCATTTCGCAGCTTAGCATGCGAAATGTGATTTAAAACCACACATTTCGCATCATATGATGCGAAATGATTATAAAAAACAATTTGTTTGTCTACACCCTCATACTTTCGAAACAATTAATTTACTTACATGTGCATCTGTTGGTAGGTTTTAGAAGTTCCATTGCAGCTTACCGAGGCTGAAATTGAAGCTTTCGGAGAAAGAGAAGATGGTGAAGATGCAGAAGTAACGGTACCTACTTCACCGGAAGAAAGACCTAGGAAGAGGACGAAAAGCATAGCATCAAAACCAAAACAAAGGAGACGAGCATCACAGAATGTAACGAATAAGGTGATGTCTCCCACACTCGAACAACCAACACCACCCGAGTCATCGCTTCCACCACCAAGACTCCCCAAGAAAACGATTCCACCACAACCAAAAGGCAAATCCAGGCAAGAGCCCTCCGACACCGACACAACCAGTATGAGTGAAACGATCGGTGATTATTTATTCAAACGCAGAGAGCCTAATCCCGATATTGCTGCTCAATCAAAACGTTTGAAGACATACGCCGACAAGAACAAGTACGAGCGAAAAATAGAAAAACAAGCCAGAGAAGTAAGTATGACTTGAACCTTAAATAATCACTACAATCAGCACTTAACATGTTTATAAAAAGTTTGCTATCATTTTTGCAGTTGAAAGAATTGAAACGCAAGATAGCGGAACTTGAAGCACAACAACTCCACAATGCTATCTCTCTGCCAATCTGCCGTACTGAAAGCCCAATAAAGCAGGTACCGGCAGCACTTCCAGAGGGACAAAAATCCACTGATCAGCAAGCATCCGTGTCTAATGCTGATCAGCACCATGCTGATGGAGTACTGCCGGAAGAAAGGGATGATGATGCCCACAATTCACCCATCATGGAGACACATACAGAGGAGGTAGATAATGTAAGTATATGATATGATGTTATCAAACAAATATCAGGACTCTTGTGTAGTCCTGTCCAAACGTTTCGCACCTTGAGCTGCCAATTATGTAATAAACTGGTGGTTTGGTTATTACACAATTCGCATGCTGAGCTGCGAATTGTTAGGAATGTATAACATAAATATCAGGTCAGGATGCGAAATATGATTACACAATGATTAACTTATGCTTAACCCTTCCACCCTTTTGTTTTTTTTGGTATGAAATAGGAGACCGAAAGCCAACAACAACACCAGCAGAAATAGCAAGACCAGCAGCACCAACAACAACAACAGCAACAACAACAACAGCAACAACAACAACAACAGCAGCAACGAGAAGAAGAACACCCCCAGCAACAGCAGCAAGAAGAAGAAGAACAACAACACCCCCAGCAACAACAACAACAACAGGAACAACAGCAACAACAGCAACAACAACAACACGAACAGCAACAACAACAAGAACACCCACAGCAACAACAACACGAAGAACACCACCAGCAACAACCCCACCAGCCACAGGTTCGACACGAAGACCGGCAACAAGAACAACAACAACAAGAGCAACAAGGACAACAAGAACAGCAACAGCGGCAACAGATAACCTTGGCGAAGAGAGAAAGGCTAACTCAAGAGGTAGCACCTCAAGAGTCAGAACCTGTCCATCCCGGTGAGAAGACAGAACTACTCAGCCAGGAAGGACCATCCTTAGAAGACAAAACCACTTCTTCGGTGGAACCTCAAAGACCAACGGTGCTGTCAGCAAAGTCAGAATTGCTAAGCCAACATCAAACTGTAGGCCCGGTAACAAATCAACTGCCAGCTCCAGAGTCCCACGATAACACAGTAGGTTTACCGAATGATTTTGTTGATGGTATTTACAGTCAAGTTTCACAGACATTTTTAAACGAAATTGATAATGTATATTACGATTCTATAATACAACGGTCTCTGGAGAACATGTCGGAGGATGACTTTAATGATTTCTGCCGACACGATCCAGATCCTATGCCGAACAAGTCAACGGCAGTGGTTGTCGTTGACCGTGCGGTAAGGCCTACTTATAATGATTTCGCATCATAACATAAGATTTGTGTCTAATGCTGATTGGGGTATTACAAACGAATATCAGGGTAGGATGCGAACTGTTCAGTGGAACCTCGAACAGTTCGCATCCTACCCTGATAGATAATAATAAATTTATTTAACTGGAACCTTACATTTCGCAGCCTAAGCTGCGAACTGTTTGGACTCGTTGCACTTATAAACCACTGACACCCTTCTACTCTTGATTTTTGTTATTTACTAAGCTCGAGCCCAGTAAAGAGATAGAGGAGCCAATTTTTGCGCTACTGACACAAACGCAGCCTCAAGTGGCAGAGGAAGAAGAAGAGTTCGTAATTACAATGCGGGAACCGCCAGTAGTAGAATACAGCGACTGGCCAAAGAAAACCAAAGTAACTGACCGTATCGATCTGGCACAATACCACAAAATACAGTTGGTTAAAGCCTACGAGAGCGAAACCCCTGATCCAGTGGTATGGCAGTTACCGGAGTCCAAGTTTACGTATGGAATCAGGGTGCAAGCGAGTGATCTCATGGCACTACCTTTAGAACTGGAGCTGGACGTAAAGGTATCCAATTGTCAACCAACTTTATTTCAATGTTTCAAATATGTATTCTATATTTAACATAAATCTACAACTCCTTTGTTAGCTTATCGATGCTTGGATTCGAAAGATGCTTGAAGATGCAGACTACAAAGTTCCATGCACTAAAGCTAAAGAAGAGCATCACGACGCCATACTGATTTCGGGCATGACTGCGGTAAGTTTAGCTCACGTAAATTGAACAAAGTTCTCATAAATGTTATCACTTTAATATACTCTTGCTTGGATGCAGCATCAAATGAAAGCAGGGTGGCAAGTGGAAAATCTGGTGGACATGGCTTTTAGGAAGGGGCGCAAAAATGCCAACATCATCATGGTTCCAGTGTGCACCGAGTCGAAGGACAATACAAACCACTGGACGTTGCTCATCATCGACGTTGACGGAAGAACAATTTCAAACTACAATTCGCTTCTGCCTAAGCTTCATGCCATAGACACCACCACAAGAACACCTGCACTACTGGTAAATATTCCAAACTATACACTTAAATCTGAACACATTTTAAGTATGCATGCTGCGAAATGAGATATGGTATGCTGCGAATTGTGAGTAAACAAGATGTTTTTTCGCAGTCTGTCCATAACTCAATTTGCAGCCTATCCATGTTGGATACAATTTGCAGCCTGTCCACAACTCAATTCGCAGCCTATCAAGGCTGTCATACAATTCGCAACCTAAGATGCGAATTGTGTATGATTTATTGTCATATAATTCGCAGCCTGAGGATGCGAATTGTATGTCACCAACTGTTTTTGTTTTTGTGCATATTCCTAACACTAATTATTATACACAGATCAAATATTTGTCGGATAGAGGATTCCTACCCAAATATACTGCAGGATGGAAGGTGAAAGTGGAAAAAGGTTTTCCACAACAAAAGAGAGGCAGCATGGACTGTGGTGTCTTCGTCTGCAAATATGCAAGGGATATTATTGAGCATGGATCAGTCCAGAAAAAATACGATGCAGATATGGTGACTGCCTTCAGAGCAGAAATGTTCTATTACTTTTTAAATGACATAGACACCATCACATATGGCTGATTCGTGTATTGCTTATAAATATATCTGTTGCTTGTAAATACATATGTCTGTTGTAATTTTTAGTTTTGTTGTGCCTACATAAACAAATTACATTTTCACATCTTTGAATACTCCTTATCTTATAGTTCGCATCATAACCTGATATATACTGGTTGATTATGATCATGGTAGTTTACTCTGGTATGTATGAACAGTTCGCATCCTAAATCCTTATGAACAGTTCGCATCCTAACTTATCATCAAATATTTCGCAGCCTAACCTGATAGATGGTAATCATTTCACACACAGTTCGCATCCTGGTATCCCAGCTTAAAACCAGTTCGCAGCCTGGTGCAGGAATAAAAAATTAAAAATACAAAGTGGAAGGATACGAACAGGCTGTGGCTTATGCCTTGGTAAACGTTTTCTACATTGAGCACACAAAAAACAATGTAATCAAGTACATAATTCATTAAATGCTGATTGGACATGGAGGCTATGTAATGATTACCTCTTTTCCCTATAAAAACCTCTAGTAACCAAAGGCTAATTTTACACCAAACTCTATATTTTTTTAAAAACACCTCTTCTTCTCTTCGAATTCAAACAGTCATGTCTTTTTCCACCACCACAACAACCACCTCATACTCAAACTCTGGTTCACTCGGTTCTCTGGGTGACTCCTGGTCATCCTTAACCGTTAACTGGAGTGATGAGTTGATCATGCCAGCAGTACCACCCCCAAGCCCAGTCTCTGTCTTCGAACTAGACATGTATGATGACTACTACTCTGCTGACTCTCAACCAGTGGAAGTTGTTCCACAGGTTGCTGCTGAACCTCAGCCAGAACAGGTTCCAATGCTTCCTGCTGCACCTCAGCCAGAAAAGGTGCAAACTCAAACAGCAGAGGTTCGAAACAACAAAAGGAAGAGGGAAGACGAAGCTGGTCCATCAAGGACAAAATTTTTAAGCATGATGGACGTTGATGTTGAAGCTGAAGAGAAAGTGGAAGAGAAAGAGAAAGTCGAAGACAAAGAGGAGAAAGACAAACATGATCAACACAAAAAGGAGAAAGAGGAAACAGTTTGTGATGAATCCTCTACCAACTACTAGAGTTGGTTTTTGTTTTTTTGTTTTTTTTTGGAATGCAACTAACTAGCAATAGTAGTTTGTACTGATATGTGTAAACAGTTGTTAGTTTCTGGAAATATTGTAATCCTCCTTTTTGTAATCCAACTTGTTTACACAATTTCAATGATATAACTGATTCGCATCCAAATACATTTTGCACTTCATTCGCATGTTAACCTGCTATATTACTTATTTTCAACCTTACTGAATATCCTGGTATTTTTATAAATGACAATTCGCAGCTTATCATATGACAAATATCAGGACTTCTAATTGATCTCCATTCGCATCAAAATTCTGGCCCTACTTCGCAGCCTATCATGCGAAACGTAAGATATGATAAATGTTTGATATGATTTTGCCAGCGATTCGCATCCTGTTTAAATTTCACATAATTACACATAATTCGCATGTAATCCTGATAGATGTTTGTAACAATACACCAACATATTGTACATGATTCGCAGCACAGGATGCAAAATGCTTACAACTCCAATAGTAGCAGATACAAAAACACAGGAATGTACAAATGTTTAGTTTGCTGTACAGAACAATAACTCTGCTACAAAAATAAATGTCCTTAAACTGGAACATCACAAGTCCTCCGGTTATGGCCTGATTTCGAACATCGGCCACATCTTAACTTCTTGGTTGAGATTTCTCCTCTAGAAGGGATTCACTTTTTCTTAGGCCTTCCGGAGCGTCTCTTAACGTTCAGAGGCAGAAATTCAACAAAAGAAGGATCGTTAGCGCTGGACCCTTCGCTGAAATCAGTTATAGCTGGTATGCTGAAAGAGTAACTTTCCCTGTAATTCTTAACCCTAAAGAAGGGTTCTATTACAGTCAATGGATCTTGGTCGGTGTATTGTAATGCCGCTAGAGCATGAGCACATGGAAAACACTCTTGTTGCCATGATCCGCATGAACATTTGAAATCCAACAGATTAACAACAGCCACAGGAGTCGAAAAGACTTCGAACATGGCGGAAGAGGACTTACGTACTACCCAACTTCGGCACATGTCAACATTCTGCTTTAGCTTCTTCTCGTACTCGGGAACCAAATTAGTACTCCAGCTGAGACCTTCTTTGTATCTCCGGGAAACCTGAGTCATAAGCAAGACTCTAATCTAATCAATAAACTCAACAATTGGTAAGCCGCAATATTTTTTAATCTGATTGTTGAACGATTCAGCTGCGGTAGAATCCATAAAGCCGTATCGCTTCCCTTTTACGTAAGCCTGCGCATACTTTTCAGGGGGTAAATTTGCAAGAAAATCACTCATTCTCTCACCACCTTCACATAGAAAAGCTGTTAGTATATCTTTAAAAAGCTCTTGACTGGGAGCATAAGCAAGACGGTGGAAGAAACTCAACATCTTTTTTTTATACTCCCTGTTAGTATGTTCCAGTTTGGCTCTCAAATTCTGCATGAGATGGAAATAACAGTACGCATGATAGCAGTTTGGATACAAGACAGAAACAGCATTAACAATACCAAAATGACGGTCTGAAATAAATATGATCTGGCGATCCAACAAATGTGGTTTCAAATACCCCAAAAACCACATCCAATTGTCCCAGTCTTCAATGGTAACTACACCAACAGCAACAGGGAATAGTCCTGGAAAAAGGCAGATCAAATAAACACTACAACAGTATGCAAACGTTTAAGAATGAGTAACAATTCGCATGCTGTCCTGGAACAATTCGCAGCTTGTCATGCGAAATATGTGTGACATTTTAATTGCTCATGCAAACAGTTCGCAGCTTGGCATGTGAATTTGCAGCTTGTGGAAACTTTAAATAATACCTAACTCAAGCTGCGATGTAGGTACAGTTTACTCAGCAATATGCATAATTCGCAGCCTCAAATGCGAAATGTGAGGATCACAACACTGCTTAATTCGCATCATCTGCTGCGAATAGCATCAGCATTTTCACACAAAACATCGTTCGTTAACTAGATAAATGTAACTAACCGTTGTTTCCGTCCTTTGCTACAGCAGTGAGTAATGTACCCTTGTACTTGCCATATAAGTGGGTTCCATCGACAAACAACATTGGACGGCATGAATGAAAACCACTAAGGGACGAACCGAATGCTACAAAACAGCGCTTGAATCGGTTTCCAGCCGACAACTCCAACTGGCAGTCTGAAGTAATGTCATGGCTCTTCAAGCGTTTGAAGTATCCGCTTAGTAAACTAAAAGAACTTGAACTATCTCCAAAAACTCCCCTCCTAGCCTTCTCTAAAGCATTCCATGACAAACGATAAGAGATGTCAAGACCGTAATCTTGTTTGACAGTCGATTGTATGGTTTTGGCCGTCAACGAATGGCAGGTCCGGAGAGAATCCTGAATTTCCTCTACAATCAAATCTGATGTCAAATGCCTGTGCCGCTTATGTTTATGCTTATGGGAGAAAACAGTACTGCAAGTATGGTACGGGAAATGCTTCTTGATCGTCATAAAGCCGGTGCTTGAGTCAATAGATGCATAAACCCTCCATTTGCACCCACTTGTGAGCTTATTTTCACAATAAGCAGTGATCTTATTTGTTGTGTTGTGCAGGTATTTGAAAGAAAACCCATGCTCTAACGCAAACTTGCACAAGAATACCCTCAGACCGACAGCACCTTCTTCAAAAGCTTGACCCATTCCTGTAATAGCATCAGCCCAACCAGCAGTAGCAAGTTGTTTTTTCCTCTGATCAGAATTAACTAAACCGTTACTACTCTCCCCGCTAACTAGTGTATCAAGAGATGGTTCTCCCAAAATCAAGCTACGCTCTTTACGCTTACCACCAGAATCCTTACCACCAGAGTTCTTATCAACATAACTTTTATTACCAGAACCCTTATCGAAGACATGTTGTTCTATGAGAAAACTAACCCGTTTTAAACGCTCCAAATCAAGATATAACACCAACCCAACAAAATCATTCTGGTTATTAAAGAAACAATTATTGTGATCCCCGCAGGAGTAAGTAATTAGGTACTCACCTGTGGCAAGCTCCTCCCATGTATACTCTACATAAGCTTGGATACTTTCGAAGCTTTCAAACTCCGTGAAAGGCACAATTGCAGTTTGGTGACCATATTTAAAAATACAAACTCGTGATTTAGACATCTCTTAACCTGGACAATACAAGTTATTTGTTATTAGTCACAAAAACTAGGTGCAAAATATTTACTACTGCATCAAACAATTCGCATCCTAAGGTGCGAATTGTGTATACCTACAACGATCTATTTGCATCTTGTCCTGATATTTGTAGGTAATAAAGTCCTGATATTTGTTATTAGTCACGAAAACTGATCAGATTATTTACTGCACCATCAAACAATTCGCATCCTATCTGGCGAATTGTGTATATCTACATAGAGCTATTCGCATCCTATCCTGATATTTCTATGTAACACCGGTCCTGATATTTGTTTCGAAATACAATACTCTAATTGACCTAAAAACTCGTAATCTACACATTCAAGACAAAACTAAAGCACTAACAAATTATATAACGAACTATATAACGAAAAATATTAACTAAACAATAACAGATGACTATAACAAAAAAAAACAGAGAAAAGCTCGAAATCAGGCAATGGCATCTAAAAACAGTAGAATATAACCTATTCCAACAGAGAAAACGCACAAAAAACTTCGAAATCGGTAGGTAATTACCTAAAAATCTCGCAACACGATTACTTGTAAGCTATAAGATTCCAAAAAGCGACGATCAACTCCTGTACGTATAAAACAGAGGTTAGACAGGTCTAACACAACAACTTACATAAAGAAACAAACCTTTAGCAGCTTCCGATCACCGGAAAATGTGATTTCAACCCAGCTCGTGGTGGTTGGTAGGGTTAGGTGGTTAGAGCGGCTAACAAATTCAAATCTTCAAAAAGCTAGAAAAAATAGAAAGAAAACAGAAAATAAGGTTTATATAGTGGATTAAGGGTAGTTAGGGTATTAAAATAAAATTAGGTTGTTAGTGACAATAAGGTAGTTGAGATGGGTATTAAGTAATAATTGATCAAACCTTGGGTGGTAAGTGACAATTGAATAGTTGAGTGGGTACTTTAAGTACAATTTCCCTTTTTTTATCAGAAATAAAATATTAATTTAAAAAATAAAATTCAATTTTGTTAAGTTTAAAATATAACGTGAATAAACATCTATGATATATTTATTATGATTTATTCATTAACATTAGTTTTATAAATAATAAAAACAAGTTAAAATTTTTAATTTAAAATAAAAAAATAAAATAAAAATTATAAAAACATGTTAAAATTTTAATTTGATAAAAGCATACCAAAATTTGAGCTAAACCAATTTGAGAGAAGCATATCAAAAGCTTAGTTTATAGAGAGGATATGGTAAGGAGGTATAAAAAACATATATTCCATAAAATTTTCATAATTTATAGAAAGGTAGTCGAGTTGAATATTTAAGTAGATTTTAACAAGCCGAGAAACATTTGTTAACTTTATATTCGTTATGAGTCTCGTGACCCTTATATCGTATAAAGTATAATTGTAGTTACTAATGATCCGACCCAAATAAAAAAATATCCATTTTCGTTATGAGTCTTCTTTTTCTCACCTCAAGATCTAAGTAACGCTTCGTCTCTTTGACTATATCTTATCTCCTTGTGTCGATAGACTCTTCACCTTTTCCACTGATAGAAAAACTGTAGCCTAACCGATCTAGAGCTACCACCCTTGTTTCGATCTAACTCCCCTTTAAGAACATCGACGGGTATACCTAGTGAACTAGCATACCAAGCTAACCATTGTCCATCACTAGGAAAAATCTGAAGGTCGAAACTATCACCTGTAACTGGAAGACCAGTGATAGCATGGACATCGTCTAACGGACCGTCATCTCACCAAATAAGAAATGGAAGTTGATGGTCTCTGAATGCCAACTCTCGATAAACGCATCAACCAGGTGCACATTGGTAGTCCAACGCTCCAAACAGTCGATGAGGGGAGCAAAACAAGACATCATCACCTGCTCTCTCACCCTGCCCTGCCCTGTAAGATCCCATACATGATGGGTACCGTACATCGCGTAGCAATGCGTGGGTTGACAAACTTACACGATATTTAAGTAAGTTAAAAAGTATATATAATATAGCATTCACTACACGCTGAATCAATCCTAACTTACCTCGCCCTTAAATATGATGTACACCTTGTGAAGTCTGTAGTCCAGATAAATATACGGCACGTGGGGATTCACTCTTCGGAACTGCTGATCCAGAGTCCTACGTACAACGGACACAATGGGTGCAAGAGTGTTTACGCGCCGCTAATGCCTCACACTGCTCCGTATCAGTGTTATCAGAGTTTGATCCTGCTTGACGACGAACAAGAGTACGATACCTTAAAGGTATGCTAAAAAAATAAAACAACACATTGTTACATACCAAAAAAATTACCAAACACCCTTATATATATTTAGATGGAATACATAAACTCACGCAATGAATATGCAAGTCAATTTGGGGTCTAATATGCTCAATTTATTAATACAGGAAAAAAATCGAACACAATGTGTCCAATTTGGGGCCAAATATAGAGCAAATCTGCGAACAACGTGTTCCCAGATTTGCTCGACTGAAAAACCATATCCAGGAATAGTGACGAAACCTAATCCCTCAAACCTTAACCAAAATCACCAAAAACATACCAAAACGACGATAATGACCTAACTAACATATCCCTACAAGTAACTTCCCAAAAAAACAACAACAATGATATGAACATTCGAGTTTTTTGGTAGATATTATAACTTTAAATATCACTAAAAAGACCTAACTAAATTGCAAAATAATTACACCAACAAGTATAGAATTCATACCTTAACATGTTTGCAAGTTTGGATTCGAGAAATCTTTCGTTTTTTGTTCGACGATTTTGAGAAGTTTTAAATGAAAGAAAAAAAAAAGAATTTTTTTTGGTTGAAATAGATATTTTATATTAAAAATATTTCGATAAAAAATAGATATCATTCTAACCAAAAGAAATCTCATTATAACCGGATCTCATTTCTCATTATAACAAAAAAACAGAGTTCTGTCTTGCCCCAACTCTTACTACTACGCAATACATATACTAAAATGGACGCACACGAAAACGATCACGTTACTTTTATTCATTCAAATAGATAAAAGAAAATATAAATAATATAATTTGTATATGGAATAAGTATCAATTACCCATTTAATTTAATACTATTATTTATATGGGTTAGTTCCTAATAGGTGTATTAAATATTTTAAAATTCTCGGTAAGTATATTTTACTTTGATAATTCCAATTAATGTATAGCATATAAAAAATGAAAAAATTACCCTTCCTTGCAAGCATCAAATCGCTCTATTCTCCTTCTCTCGAAAAAATCTCTCAGACCCCCAAAGCTAAGCTTCAAATTTCTCTATTCTCCTTCTCTCGAACAAATCTCTCAGATGACCCCAAAGATAAACCAAATCCAGTGAAGACTCGCAAAATATAAACCGAATCCAGGTACGATTCTTGTTCTCATATCGATTCCCGTGTAGTTCTACGTTTCGCGAGACAGATCCGTAACTTTGTAAATCGTTGAATCGATGCTTTGTGGAATTTTAATCTCCAAAGTCAGCGAATCTTGTATGTATGGTGACTACCTGTTAGAATCGAGTCGAATTTTGTGAAATCGGTTAAGTTCAAGGTAACTGAGTTTGTATTGATATAGAGTTATAGATACAGCTCGTTTATCGTACGAGTTTTTAGTGATTAAGTTGTGTGAAGTTCTAGGATTCGTTTGCAGAATTGATTTGGTTTACCTAATAGAGTTTTACTTATTTGTTGGGATTATCTGCGCAAATAGTAGCTGGTTGTTGAAATGTACCTCGTATGTTTATCTAATAGTCACGAATTTTAGCTCTAGATTGTTATCTGAATCTGGTTTTTTCATCTTGTGTCTATCGGTGTATCTAATCGCACTAGTTCTGTGATTTGTGCTCATAATGATACAAATCTGTAGCTGTTTCGTTTCATTCATCTATTGACAGTCTCTTCACCGTGATTTTGTTGTTAAGATTCTAATACTCTTACAAATCTAGCAACTAAGTATAATTCTAGATAGATTTTTAGTGCTACATGAGCTATATTCTGATTATCAACAGACCATTTCTCTAGTTTATGCTAAAAATGATGTGAAGCTTATCCCCTTCGCTCAAGTTTTGTATTTGTTTACTTAATCAGAAACAATTTTTTAGTTTGTTTTTTTTCTCCACTCTAAACAGATTATTTCTCTACTTAATACTTCGATTGATACAAAGTCTTCCTCCTTTGTAGAAGTACGTAGCTATTTAGATAATTCATTGGAATAATTTTTATAGTTTATTTGCTTTGTTGTTTCTAGAAAACCATTTATGTTTGTCTTAGTTTCTATCTATATGTTGCTGTTCTGGTGTGTCCAGACGATTTTGGTGTGATGTTTATGTTTGTCTTAGTTTCTATCTATATGCTGCTGTTGTGGTGTGTCAAGATGATTTTCGTCTGATATTTATGTTTGTCTTAGTTTTAATATTATTGTTATTTCTCCAAAAAAAAAGAGTTCCCCGATTTTTATATCCAACAAGTGAAAAAGAAACATAAGAAAGGGGAACCATCTACCAAGGACAATGAGAAAGGGGAACAATCTACCAAGGACAATGAGAAAGGCGAGCAGAGCAAAGCAGTGGAAAACATTAACATTGAAGAACTTGAAGAATTTACTCCTGAAGAAATCCAGTTGGTTTATAGAAGAAGGGGAGATCCAACTGAGCTACTAAATGATAAGGATATTAATAAGTTCAACAGGATTGTTCAACAAAAAAACTCAAATAGGTAACAAATTTAACTTTTCTAAGTGTTTAAAATTGTTTTTAATATACGTTTGTTTTGGTTTTGTGTGATATACAGGGCTTCAATTTGGATAAAAGATGATTTATGTGTGGACGCATATCATCTTCATACGATTATAGGATGTGATGAAGTTGGAATTGAGGTACTCAAATTTAATTTTTATTACTGTTTGAAAGTATTTTTTTATGTATGTTTCAATTGTAGAGCCGATTCTTGATTGTTTTAAAATTACTTGCATAAGTAATAGTACTGTTATTCATAATACAAGTACAATAATAACAGTTTTTGTAGTTTAATTTTAAATTTGATTCATATATTTTTGTAAATATTTGGTAAATTATGAATCATTTCGAGTTCTTAATATTGACTATCTACTTATTTTGATGTTCATTCTTTTAACTTAATTATATTCTTAATGCTAACTGCTATAAGAATATTTCAATGTTGAATATATGAAAATGTTTAAATTCTTTGAGAATAAAATATGGGGCCTATTAGTTGAATATGTTTCGATTGTTTCATATGTGGTGTTGTGCTCTTATTTGATGATTTAGGCTATTAATCTGTCTGGTTAAAATGGTTTTTTGCTGCAAGAACTCTTTAACTTATATTTAAAACTATGACAGTAATAATGTATGATTCAAAAATCGTATCATGTTTTAGGTTCCCTTAACTTTTGAGTTGTATTTGCTTGTAACAAAATGGGTGTTCAATAAAACATGATATAACAGTAGTGGTGTTTGTTTGTTCAATAGTTAGGCCCATGTAAAATATGGTATGATTAGAAGCTGAAATCTTATTGGAGTTTGAATTTGTTTAACGTTATTGTGATTTGTTTAACATTGTTGTGACATTCCCTTCAACGTTATATATCTTGTAATATATTGTTTGTTATTTTAACATTACAGGTTATAGATGCTTATGCTTCATACCTAGATAGTATGTATCAAGTAGAAGAAGCAGGAAACTCTGAAAGTGAGAAAGTCCTAACAATTTCGGCAGCAGCATCGGTATATGAATTATATATTACAATGATTATAACATAATTTATAATTTACTAATTTTATCAATAAATTATTTATTATAGCAATACAGTATGGAAATGGCAAAAGGGATCCTCGATGACAAATTAAAAAGGTTTGCATTTGCTAAATTTCAGTATGTTGCCATTCCGCTTCACACAACACGAGGAGCAAGAACAAGAGATCATTGGACATTATTAGTTGTAGATACACATGAAGAAACATGCACACACTACAACTCGTTGTTGCCAAGAACAAATTCTATAGAAGATAAATACTTGAAGACTGCAAAAATAATGGTAAGTATTTATCATAACAATCTATTATACTATAATATCATCTAGAAATAACATTCATATTTTTTTTTGCAGCTGAATCGCCTAAAGAAAATAGGATTTCTAAAAGGAGATGCAACTGTTATAAGTGAAAGACAATGTGCCCAACAACGAAAAGATTCACTTGATTGCGGTATTTTTGTATGCGTTTATTTGCATGACCTCTACAAAAAAAACAAATTGATACCAAATATGATGAAGAGATAGGCAAGATTTTCAGAGCTAGAATGTTTCGTACCTTCCTTAATGGCAAAGTCAGTGTAAAGTAAATGAAGTTAAACTTTTGTACTCTTCAAATTCGATGACTCAGTGTTTTGCAACTCATGTGATCTAAAAACGTTTATGTAAATCGGATATTTAACTTGTTTGACTCAAAGTAATAGTTTTATGTTCTTTTTTTGTAAACCACTATTAGTGAACTCAATTGTGTTAAAAACTACATAGTCAAATTATAGATTAGACAATTTTAATATCGACCATGAAATGAAATTAATTATTCATATTATAAGTAACCCTAATAATAATGTTAGTCATACTACAAGTAACAATAATGATACTGTTATTCATAACTTAAAATAATAAATTGCTTTCTTCATAAATAATATTATAAATTGCAGTTTATGGTACAGTTATATGATACAAAAGCTCAATATTCACATAAGAATAGCTTTGAACTAACATTTTATTCCATATAAAATAGGCAATTACACTTAACAATTAGTCCTAACATCAGCCATGGACTTGATTTTAATTAGCAATTTGATATTAAACTTAATTTGTTAAAAAAATGTATTGATTGAGGTAATCAATAAAAAATTACATAGTCATAGTATAAGATCAGATATTTATGTTGTAGGTCAAAATATTAACAAAATTAAACACGTTATAAGTAGCACTAATAAACACTGTTAATCATACCACGAGTAAACATTAATAATACTGTTAATCATTAGCAAATAAAAAGTCACATGATAATGATATTTGATATAAAATACTACAAAAAATCTTAATAAAATCCAATACTATTTAAAAATAATGTGAATCCAATAAACATAAAAAAAATATGTTTTCGTACATAAAAATAAGAAATGAACTAACGTAAAATGTTAAACGTTTATCGCTGTACATGACCTTTTGTTATGACCAGTAGCTTTACACCTACTGCATTTAACCTTTCTTACAACCAGTTCACCTCGTGAAGGAATTCTTTTCTTCTTTGGTCTACCACGTTATCTTTTCAAAACCGGAGGTTGTACGATAGCAGATTCATCAACAACTGAAGATTGTCCAAACGAGGTAAAAGGGTGTATCGGCAGCGAATAACATTCTCGATACACACTAGAATGAAAATAGTGTTTAATAAAACTAGTTGGTCTCTCTTGTGTTTTGGTGATAACAGCCAAGGCATGCGAACATGGAAAACAATCCGACTACCATTTACCACATGAGCAAGTAAAGTCTATCAAATTTACCACCATGGTCTGATATGAAAAAACTTCATAAACCGTTGAGGAAGATGATTGAAAATACCGCTGCCGTCCCTCCTCAATTGCTGCTCTATACCTTTAATCTATGTTCGGACATAATTCGCTTGTCCACTTTAAAGATTTAGCCCGACGTCTAGACATTTGTATCATAAGCAAAATTCAAATCTTGTTAATGACTTCCATTATAGGGAGGGTACGTATATATCTAATTTGTGCATTGAAAAATTCTACGGCAGATGAACAAACAATCCCATATCTTTTACCTTTGAAGAACGCATTCGAATAATTTTCCGGATGAAGATTTTCTAAAAACATTACCACTGTCTCTCCACATTCTTTTATAAACTCGCCCATAGACTGAAAAAATAGATGTTCAGTGGGTGCATAAGCACATTCTATGAACTTATTAGCCAATCTATCTCGTACACCTTTTGAAAATTTCTTAAGCCAATCTCTTAAGTTAATAAGTAGGTGGTAAAGGCAATACGAATGACAAGCATCAGGAAATAAAGTCCGAATAGATGTGATAATACCTATAAAGCGATCTGAAACGAAAGTTAACTTTCGACCTAACAAGTGTGGCTTTAGCAATGCCAAAAACCATAGCCAATTAGTTGAATCTTCCCGTAAACTAATATGACTGCCACCATTAACAAGAACATGTATCTCCACTTGGAATTGTCCTGATTGTTGAACAATACCAATCATCGATATAAAATCATCTTCCCTTGACAGCAACTCATTCTTAATATTACCACAATCGAACTTAAGACTAATATTATCTCTATCAAACTCCATCCATCTATCCAAAACATAATCAAACATACCTTCCAAGTTAGCAAAAGAATATAATGGTTGGACAGCAGTGTCTCCATTATACTTAAGAATTGCAAATGTAGTCGACATATTACAAACCTGCAAAATTACAATATATCACCAAATCATTCATCGAACACTGTTAGGCCGACATATTTAATATGCAAACTATAGGCTTAAGCACGGGATAAGGTTTCTTAATGCAATACACTTGTGGGAGTAACTATCATTATTTCATCTTTGCTGTTTTTTGTTTGAATTTTAATTTTGGTATAGGTGAGCATAAAATTTCTCATGAAGAAGGCATGCTGTTCCTCTCTTTACGTAAGGCCGAGGTGACTCTCTGGAGGTGCACTAAAGACCCTTTGCAAATTCTGCTTTATAGGAAGGGCATAACTGCCCTTGTCCTAACTAGGATATGATGAATTTATCACTTCAGTAATAATTGAGTTTTATTGTAGAAAATTATGGAGTTGCGGTTATTGCATTTACAATGATCAATAAGTATATTAGCCTCTCATTGCTAGTCCCAGTTTCTCAGCTATAGTAACTACTACTTTAGATTTACCTTTGTTCCATATTTGCCACTATCCTAACTTGGCAGTAAATATAGATCACGCAGTGTCCTATTTGTTTCTGAGTCTAAACAAACTCATAGTAAAATGTTATTAGAACTAAAACAAAAGCTGCTAGTGTGAGAGCTCAAATAAGTGGCCGAAGATAGCTAGATTTTTGGAGACTTGCTTGTGACATTTTTAGTGGAAGATCTTAATATTCTTCGAAACCAAATAGATCTATACTCATACAGCAGAAGCCCAGTATCTAAAATAGACGAGCTCAACTCTAGATGTGGATACTCCTGAGTTGATTAATTTGATTAAATTGATCTATACCAAATAGTTGTTGTCTCTCTACAATCTGCCCAAATCTATAATATGATTTGACAGAAAAACCTAACAATATATCACCAAATCATTCATCGGTATTCGACAGAAAATTTTAGAGAAAAAAAGATAAAAAACCTGATGTCTAGTTGAAAGAAGTTTGATCAAAAGTATTCTGTTTCGAGTTGTTTGAAGAGTGAGATGAAGAATTCATCGGTATTCTATTTTGAGACGATGAAGACGATTCTGACTGAGATGATGAAGAGGCAGCTCTTATATGGGTTAACGTAAATTAAGGGTAAAATTGTCAATAAGAAAATAAAACGTCTCTTATGGAATTATCATACAATTAAATACACCTATTAAGAATTAGACAAAATCGGACCCACTGGACCAGAATTTTTGTTCGATGGGCACACCTTAAGAGAAATAACCCTATTTATATATGAATAACTAATATTTGTAATTTGTATAAATATACACTACAAACTATCTCTATATTAGTCTAGACCTATTTAAATGGGTTTTGATTGTACCGAAATCTAAGAAATAACATAAAAAGAAAATTGTATTGTTTATAGAAATTTTTTATCCAAATTCGATGATATCATTTTTACTATATGTGGTGTGGATAATAATTGCCTGAGGTTAGACTAGTAATTTCAAGTGGAGTTTCAAGGTGGTGTATGGGTGTTTAACGGTGGTGTATGGGTGTTTAACGGTGGAGAAATAATTAAGCAGCTTGGTAGCAGTTAATTCTCATTACCCATAGTTAATGCTGGTGGTTGGGTATTTATATTATGATGTTTGGGCCCTTATGGGCTTTCGGGTCATGTTTAATGGACCCGGGTCATGTTTAAAGACCCATGAGTTCTAAGCAGGAGGGCAGGTAGCTTAGTGAGGAAGTGTTTAGGTTTTTTAGTACTTTAGTCATAGTTCGAACAGCCTTAAGTTTACAGTGTTCAAAGTGATCTGTCCGGTCCAAGTGATCTGTCCGATTTATGTCCTTGTAGCCTGTCCGGTATTCGGAGAGACTTAGACTCATTTGCCCTTCCGGGGAGCATGCTGAATTCGGACTCATCAATATGGAGTATGGTTGTAAGCAGTGGCGTAGCCAGGATTTGATCCTTATGGGGTCCTCGTTATTGTCCAAAAATGAAATAGCAAAAAATTAAAAACATTTAGTCTTGTATAGACCATGTATTATTATTTTTTGATTTGTTTAGTTAAAAAGTGTTTTTTTATTCATGAATCTCTTATGTATTGGTTATTTTCTTCAGTATTTTGTCAATCCATAATCATGAGCGCACCAAGATTATCGGGTTTAATGATGCTGCCTCACATTTAGGTTTTTTTTATTTTAGTCTTTTATTTACTTATCTTCGTATACTCTATGTGTATCTTGACACATCTTTGATTGTGTTGAGATCTGTAAGAGTCCATAGATGGCAAATCTATGATATAGTCAATGTTCTTAAAAGTATTGGAGTAACAATCTTTTCTTTTGATTTTCGAGGTTAATTATGTTTAAAATTAGTATTTAATTATTTTAAAGTTAGTATTACTTAGTTTTCGTCCAAAATAATAAATAGTAGTAAAGGTTCAAACCCAAAACGTCGTGGGTTCCTACCTTGGACTTTTCCATTGGATACATCTTATTCTACTTTTTTATGTTTTATTAATACTATTTACTATAAAATGGTGCTCCGCCGGTGGTTGTAAGACAAGTTTGAATTTGGATTTCTTTTTAGAGAGAGTTATAGAGGTCGTCAAAATCTGTTGTTATTCACCTACCCATACAATTACTAATTGTAGTTACTAATGGTCCGACCCAAATAACAAAAGATCCATTTATAAAATCTAAGTCTTCTTTTTCTCACCTCAAGATCTAAATATCGCTTCGTCTCTTTGACTCTATCTTCCTGTGTCGATGGACTCTTCACCTCTTCCACTGATAGAAACAATTCTGCTCGGCGACGAACAGAATTGAAGTCGTCGGTGGATTTCCGTTGGTTTCCTTTCTTGGGAGATCAAAAGGTTCGAAGTCGATGCTCAAGGAGTGTGCATCGATGCTCAAGGAGTGTGCACCAACAAATATCCCAATCTCCATTAAGTTGTACAATCATATAGGTAGATCTCATTCTTCCATTTCCTTCGTTTTTTTTGTTTTTTTCCGGTTGAAGCTCGTCAGTATTGTAAGTGGGACATATGTTTTACGATGATCATATTTTGATGCTTTGCGGAATTAGTATTGAATAGTCAATGCGATCGGACTAAAATGATATTTCGCTAATTTAGAGATCGGAATAGTTGATATCTGGAAAGGAATGTGCAAAGCTTTGCGGATAAGAAATGGGTCAGTGGATAGTAGCTAAATGCCAAGGAGTGTTTACATGGATTATCCATTGAGTTGCATGAATGTTGTTGTCTTCTTTGGTGTATTTGCTTTTTTTTGTTCGTAGGATATCATTTTTGTGAATTGTTACTCCAAAATTAGAATTGAGTAGGTTGCTAGAAACCTATTATCTTGTCCCATACTCTCAGTAGTCGGACTTACCTTAGAATCCATAGATACGTGTATCAAATTTTAAGCGGAAACGTTTGGGGATCAATGAGGATTATTGCAGTTAATTATGATTGTTTAGAACCAGGAAGACTACTTGGTATCCTTACATTTGTGTATAGAAAAATAATGTACTGTAATGGGGGAGTTGCAACTTTTAAGCCTATGTTTAAGGAAACAATACTAAAGATCATTTTGTGCACTCTTTATCCCCCATTGGTTAATACCTTCAGTTAGTTCTCCACTTCAACAGCCAAAATAGTTTTCTTTCGCTCTTTCTTCTAAAAACTTCGTAGACATCCAAACAAGGGAAAACATTCATTTCCCATTTTATTTAGCTCCTATTCACGGCCTTCCGAATTTTTCTTGAACCAACTGAAGCATGAGTTATAGAGCCTCCACAAATCATCAACCTTACTTATTTTTCTTTCGACTGTTGTACAGTGATTATGCAATGCAGAGAAGTCGACTCACGAACCTCGATTAAAGGCTGAAGTAGGTTCGATTTCCCTATCCTGTTCCTGGTGTCACAAGCGATTCTCACCAGATTCTGAAGACATTCTTAGTCAAGCAGCGTTGATAATTAATGGAGCCAGCCTTGTCATTGTACTAGACAGTGAAGCTGACGAGCTGGTAACTTGCTTTCAACTAACAAGGTGTGATATTATATGCTTTTGGCTTAGACATCTCGTAGTAAAAGGTATTCTTTTTGTTTTGGGCAGCTCTTCGAGTTAGCATGTTACTGCTGAGTGGTGCTCTGCTGCTGAGTTGCTCCCCTGCAAAAGGCTGGAATCGTTTCCCTCGTAAAGCACCGAACCTCGGACTTGACTCTTGCAATTGGTGACGGTAATTGCTTCTTGGATAATATGAGTTTGATCAGACTCCAGATCAGGTAGACTTTTTGTATGTGTTATGGAGCTGATTTTACTGAATGCAATAGATGTAGGTGCTAATGATGTCTTAATGATCCAAATGACTGATGTTGGGGTTGGGATCAGCAGACAAAAGGGTCAGCAAGCTGTAATGTTGTCAGATTCTGCAATGAGACTGTTTAGATTTCTGGTTCCACTTTTACTGGTCCACGGGCATTGGGACTACCAACCGGATGGGGTACAAGATTATTTTACAACTTTTACAGAAATGCAGATGACGTTCTTGTATTGTTTTGGTAAGTTTAACTCTTTTCATTTGTTTAGCATAATTTGTTTTCATTTTTAAAAAAGTAGAAAACTTGTTTGGTTAATGAATAATAATTGGTTTCTCTAAACAACAGTATACATTTTGTGTAATAATATTTACACATATCAATATGCAAAGTATTGTCAACTTCGACTAGAAATTTATTTTCATTTTAATAGTCTAAAACATTGATAAAAAACACTGAAAATCAAAATCGGCGTGGTCTAAGTGTACTAGAAAACACTTCATTTTCAGCAACTAAACTTGTTTTCACACCAGTTTCCGCATTTAGTTAAAGTTTTTGCAAACAAAACAGACTTATAAGTTGGATTTTAATGCTTGCTTCATATGTTCAGGTACTTTATGTTTGCTTGCTTTACATTGACGACAACAATCACGGACCGGAGCAGTGTGCTGTACCAACAGTTATTATTGGAATACTCGAGAAAGATCTTAATAAAAAAATACTTTTCAACTATCCTTAGCTCTACAGAGCTGGACACAGTACAACTCAAAATTGTTTCGGGTAACAATAGTTGACACAATATGGCAAAATGCAATCATCTTCTTTATCCTTCTGGTTGATATTGGGGCAGCACTATAGATGAATCGAGTATTGGAGATTATTTGGGGTTCTATTATTGCCGCCTTCATTTGAGGTTCTATTATTGCCGCCGTCATTTGGTGCAGGTATGAAGGTATCACTGGTGTTGTTGGAGGCTGGAAAGCGTTAGGTTACTTTTTGGTGGCTAATCATGTTAGTAAATCTAGTACATAAATCAGACTAACTTTACTCTTGTAGTTCTTCATTTGTTTTTAAATGTTAGTTAATTAATTAATTAATTTTGCAGAGGGATCTAAGTTATTAATAATATTTTATTAATACAAAGAGCGTCCCAAAAATCTTGTTGGATTCTTTATTTTATGCTTTCATTATCTTGGATCTTCACTGGTTGTATCTATAATAGAGAGCCATCAAAAGCCAAAAAGATACAGATACCAAAGTGTTTGTGTATATACCAAATTGTTTTGGCTGGAATATAACAGCCATTGATAGTTATCCGGGTCATAGAGATAGACAGTAAAACAAGTACAGAATTTGTTTTGAGTCACTTACTACCCGTAACAATGGTTTCGTTTTCACAGGTAGCAAACGTCATAAAATGTTATTACATTGTTCGATTACTCTTAATCGGTACGTTTTAGGTATGGGTTAGTTATTTTTGAAAGATTTGCAAATCGGAGAACTAAAAAATCTTATTAAGAAACATTTGAAACCTAAAAAATGTACCGATTTTATATGATTAAAAAATATTTACAGCCAAACAAAAAGCAAGCAAATTTCACTAGAAATCGAATTGAAGATGTGAGCTGCTGCTAAATTAAAACTTAGTGATCAAGAACATTTTCACATTCCTTCGCAAACCTACCCTTCACTCGCTTCCTCTTATCTGCTCTTTCTTTCCTCGACTCGTATCGTACGGGGTTGTCATATCTGTAGGTTAAACGTTTAAAAACTATAATCCATATACTAATCGAAAAACACAACTTTTACCTCCGTTTATTCTTCTTTTCCTTGTAACGCTGCTTTGCATTTTCTCTATCCGGTGCTGTCATAGGCTTGGGATCAGTCACCGGAGCTGCAATAGCCATTCTACTTCTAACCACAGAAAGTTCATTGTCTACAGATTCCTGTCCCAAGCGAGAGTTATCAGCAATCCAATTCAATTGTATCCAACATGGATTCTTTTGTCCAAATTTTGATACAAATAAATTACTTCACAACGTTAGAATCGGATTGGCTTGTCTAACAATCCAAACCTGTCAATAACCATTTTTTGGTCCAAATTGGATACTGAAAATGAAATACTATGCGGACAACTTACATCATGCGATCTTAAAGCCTCTTTTTCCGAGCTTATCTGGTAATTGGTGGATGTTTTGTTTTTAAGCTCAAACTTGTTAGGTTTGAACTTGGTACCACGTCTTAATTTTCCAGAACCAAAATCCCATGTCTGTGAAACTCCGCCCTCATTAGATTCATCTGTACCACGCCGTAATTGTCCAGAATGAAAATCCAATATCTGAAGAAAGATTCAGCTTATAATATGGACCAACAAATATAATCTCAAAGCCAACTTGGACTTTTACAATATTCAGAAACTTTACTATTAATCGCAACCACAAAATCTATGCTTTTCATTTTGATTATCAGCTATAGCCTATAGGTATGTAACAATCACGTATCGAATCTAGGATTGTGTTATTGTAAATGTTACTGAAAACTGATTTATAATATGAAAACATAGAGTTCAAAATTTATAACTACCGAGCGAAGAAACACTTACCAAAGTATCTTCTTTTGAGTTTATTAGGGGCACTGGTTGATTCAGAAGCAAAGATGAAAATGACGGCGTCGGATGACTAAATAGACCACAACCATCACTATTAACACCCACATCAAAATTTTGAACATCCAGCGGCCATCCAGGGTTCTCCAATCGACTCTGCGCCATTCCACTGTCTATTCCTACTCTCCTTCCTTCACTATCTCCATCACCGTCGTCGTCTTCGTTCCCACTAACAGAATAGTTCTCCATGTACTCTATCAACTGTTTATAAATAACATCCTTGAAATCCCGACAATTATGGTTTTCTTTTTTCTTGACCACCTCAATCAACAAATCATCGAAATTCTCATCGGGAAGATTCGCCATGCCACCTCCGGGCCATGAGTCATCAAGAAACAACTCGTTCAATTTCTGGATCAATGAACTCGATCCGAATTCTTCTGCACCAAAACTTTTTCTTTCTCCGATATCGATTCCCCACAGTTTTCCCAGCTCCACGGCCGACGGACAGCCCGAAAATCCTTTTACGGGAGCACGCTCGTGCGAAGCGTAAACGGAACAACCGTCTTCACCGTGGACGTGGGAGTCGCAGTCATGGCAGAGGGCAACGTTTTCGGTAGCGCAACGAACAGAGACCGGCAGTATGCCACAGTAGTTGCATATCTGAGATCGGAGGTGCCTGCCGGAGATAGAGCTATCCGCGTGAACCAGTCGGTCGCAGAGCAAACATATGTTGGCGGAGTCGGCTCTGCAGTATAGAACTGCAATATGTTGGTTGCAGAGATAGCAAGGTTGTGGTTTGGAATTCATTAGTGACAGAGTATAGTCCAAATAAGTAGTTTCACTGCAGTAGCCTACAAACAACTTCTGATACTCTTTTTTGATTTATCTTGTATTCAAAACAAAAACACTAATGAAATGCACTGAAGAAGCTAAAAGTATGGATGGAAGGAAGTTGAGGTTTGGTTGAGGATGAAAGCCAAAAATAGAGATAGGTCAGGTCATGTCATGCCCTACCTTTTCAATTTTGTGTTGCTTAGGATTATATAGTGAACGAGTAGATGATAGAAAGTACGGATATTGTTACACATTGTACCCTTTTGTTAATTAAGAAAATCTATGGTGAAAAAGACCATATACGTTTTGGGATATGATATTATATGTTGCAGTGACTCTTCGGGTCTCAACTAGGGATGTGGTGTGACGATGAGGCACACATTTCAACATCTCAACTTGCCAATTTTATAAACTGGTTACATGCTGCAAGTGGCTATGATGTTATAGGTTGCAGGTACGTCCAAACTTTCGAGTCTAAGCTCAGCAACTCGAGTCTGATTTAGGGAGATGGCCTGAGATCAGGCACATTATATGCTGCAAGTGCAAGTGGGCTACTGGTGAATGTAAAATAAATTTTTAAATAGAGAAATATTATATGAATAAATATTAATATAAAATAAAAATTATAAAATTTCTAATTTACCGATAAATATTTTCACGATTTTGTGACGAGTCAAATGATATAAATCGGTGATTTTTAATTTAGATATAATGTCTTGTATTTTTTATTATTCCAATGATGATGGTTATAGCGATTGATTGGGGAATTTTTTTTCAAATATATTGTCAAAGTAATGAGCGATAATTAGAAAAAAAAAAATTAATGTATAACCACCAAATGGAGATTCAAGCCTTTATTTATACTATTTACAATTCATTATTATGCAATTAGAGCATTACACGTGTTTTTTAGTTGTAGTTGTTTGAATAACGTTTCTCGTTCACTTACTTTATCTTATATCTTCCTCGCAACATTTGTTTAAAAACTTCTTTATGACCCTTGTTTTAAGTCTACTAAAAACCATCGCCTGATCACTTTTACTTGTCCCTCGTTCAGTCACTTCTTTATGGTCCTCAACGAAAGCCATTTATATGACCATAATCTACTTACTGATGCTGGCCTCTCGTCTAACTACTTCTTTATGACCATCGTATAAATACTTTTTATATCCATCGTCTAGAATTTTCTTGGTGACCCTCATCTAGCCATTTCCATACACCTCTCGTCTAAGTCTTCCTAGTGACCCTCATCTAACATCTCTTTATTTCTGGTTTCTTATCTTCTTATTAGTTCTTGACTTGAATATACCTCGTGAATATAAGAAATATATTCTATCTAATGGATATATCTTTATCAGTAATTGATAACAATGTAATTAGTCCAACCCAAATATGTGGCAAATCATCATTTTAAGACCCTAAAACTAAAAATATTTTGTCAAATACACAATTAACTACAAAAAAGCTAAGTAGTTAGAGAAAAATAAGTTATAATCTCTTAGTATTTGGTAAATATTTATTATAACTCTATACATATAAACCCTCATCTAAATATATATATATGTTTGTTGATGTTATTTGTTAAAATACTTAAATATATTCTCGAACCTCAGACTTATGACAAAGAGAAATGATGTGCTCAAGTTATAGTAGGGCATGAGGGAATAAATGAATTCTCTGAAGTAAAATATCACATGGATTCTTGTTAAAATCCAAAAAGTCGGAAGCTTATGGGATGTAAAGGGATATTAAAGAGGAAGAAAATAATTTTAGGAGTTGAATCATCCATGTACAATGCTATATTGGTGGCTAATGACTTTCCGTAAAATGAGAGTGTTGATTTTACTGAAATATTCTCATCGGTTATGAAACAAATCTCAATAAAAGTTATAGTATGAATCTTTACTATATTAGATCTTGATCTAGTTTAAGTTGGTATTACTATTACTTTTATGTATTGATAATTAGATGAAGACATCTATGAGTCATCCATAAGGTTTTGAAGAAAGACATGAAGGCGACGTGTGTCTATTGCATAGACCACTATATGCAGAAACAATCGCGAGACAGTGGAATAAAAGAGTTGACTATTTTATTAAGTCAATCAACTATGGAATAAGCTGTTATGAAAACTAATTCAACTGAAATGGGGAAACATATACGAAATTGCATATTTTGTTATTGTTGTATGTTCATGACATACTTATAGCTGGGAAAACATAATGAATATTAAAACTTTGAAGAATCAACTAAAGGTAGAAATTAAAATGAAAGATATGAGAGAAACCAAAAAGATTTTACGAATATACACTAAGACGAGCATAATGAGGAGTTATTTATTCTTATGTCCAAGACAATACATACATAAGGTGCTTATGAAGTTTGGAATGTACGAAGCTAGATATTTTGAAACTGATATTGGTGCTCAGTTAAATCTCAATGGTACCATACAAGAGATACATTATGGAAATGCCATTAAAATTATCATGTATGTTATGATTTGTATTATGTCAGATCTTACACACACAATTATAGTTTTGAGCAGATTTATGGTTGATTTGGGAAGACCTCATTATAATACTCTTAAATGGCTCATGGGATACTTGAAAGGTACATTAGATGTTTGAGTACATTTTAATAAAAATCATGTATATGATGATATACTCAAAGGGTACGTAGACTTTAATTTTGGAGGTTGTCTTGATACAAGTAAGTTAACTTTGGGCTATCTATTTATAGTATTTGGTGGAGTTGTTAGTTAGAGAGCTAGTCTACATAATATTTTTGCCTTCTCATCTAGATAAGATAAATATATGGCTGCTACTAAAGCAATTAGAGATGCCATTTGGTTAAAGGGATTGTTAAATGAGATCACTGGTATGAAGCAAAAAGTTATTCTATATTATTATAAAGCTAGTGTTCTTCACTTGAATGAAGAATCTCAATTTCCATCAAAAGAATAAACATGTAAATGTGAAGCCTAAATTCATAGAGATGGGATAGAGAAAGAGAAATCTAAAGTTAAAAAGATTGGAACTGATGATGATCCATCGGGTCATCTCAAAGATATTGCAAATTTCAAAGCTTACCTATTGTATTAGACTTGTTTCATTCTGGAGTACAAGTGAGACAACGAATGATGGAATCATTTTGGAAACATTGAGAAAACGAATGATGGAATCACTAAGATAATATGTGAAAACTTTAAGTATAGGATACCATTATAATGATTAGAAGATGAAACTTAAACTCGACAGGTAATGTCTCGGTTTTAGAGGTTTCGGCCATTATAGGGTTCCGCCTTATGAAATGATTCGACCATTGCACGATTCATACTAGGATTAGTGTGTTTCCGCTACTACAAGGTTGCGATGTAAGTAAAGATTTATAATATCAAAAGATTTTGTTTATTATATTGGAAGTAAGGCTTGGAAAGAGATAAGTCTCATAACGGTGGGAAGATAATTTAGAAGTTACTTCTTGATAAATTGAAAACTTTGACTATCATCGAAAAATCAGTTTTGGTTGAGTTGGATTATTTGAAAGGTTTAATAAATAATAGTGATGTGGCAAGGTAGTATAAGTTTTTTTTATTTCTTAGTTGGATGTACTATTTAATCACATTCGTTGACTTGAAATATAATGTAGGTTGTATAAAAGACTTGTGTATGAGCTTATCGAAACCATTGTTTTGGATCTTTTGTAACTATCTTGATTTGATATTGTGAGCATAATGTATGTTTGTTCTAAACTACCCTGAGTTAGATATGATATATACTTATGGTATAACACATAGACAATTATATCTTGATAAAAAGATCATTTGTAAAGAGAGAAAATATTCTTGATGAAAACAAAGTTTCTAGAGATAGAAAGCTTTGTTTGTGAGAGACAACACTTATAAAATTAAGTGCTTTAAATTTGAATTTTCTTAAGAGAATCACTTGAAAAGTCACTAACTAAAATACTAAAGGTTGTAACATATTACTGAAACTCGATACCTTGTTTCGAAAAGTTTGAACATAACATATTTGCTTATATTTTGTGTTCTTTGAAATTCCTAGTAATTGTTTCATCTAAATAAAATCAAATTTGTTCGCACATGGAAGTGTGATTGCTCTATAATCTGAACCACGTAAGTCGTATGTTTTGTTTTATTTGTTGTCATTGTTTCATTATTGATGAGAGTTGACCTTGTTGCATGAATTGTTCTTGCAAAACCTAAGTGCTAATACCAAAGCAAACTAGTTTATGTCAAAGGTTAGCTTCAGATTTCATTAATATTTCTTTGTTGTGTAGGTAAATCCTTCTTAGACTTAGGGTCTTGTGAAATTTTATGATTACACTGTTTGTAACTGAGATTCATATTGTAATGATGTATGAATTTATTATTGAATTGATTTGGTGAATCATGATTAACATTTGTAGATGTGGTATCCAAATATAATAATTGAATCCTTAAATTAGAATATAAATAGTTTTTATTTATTCGTTGTCATGGAGGACATCAATTTATGATACTACAAGATTGCATTGCTTTAGGAGCGTGAAAATATCTGCTTTACCGTGGTAACGACTAGTTTGCCTTGAGATCCTAGATTCTGGTCACAGTACCATCAATAAGTCTCATAGTATATTTTGTGTGTATTTTTCTCTTCCAAACTCTTTCTTACATATAACAACCCATTTTATCTTCAATCATATAAAATTAATGTATTTAAATACCATGTTTATTCATGTATGTATTTTCATGTTTAGTTTTGATGTATATATTTGTATGTTTTCGATTTTTTTAGAAGAAGTATATTTATATTTCTCATTCTATATAAGTTTTAATTTGCATGCTGATGAGGGAGAATAAAAGACATGGAGAAAATTGTAAAGAAGAAACCTGATTGGGGAAAATTGTAAAGAATAAGTCTGATTGAAGAAAATTGTAAAGAAGAAATCTGATAGAGGAAAATCGCATAGGATAATGAAGTAGTACCTATTGTGAGGAGGTAAAAAGATACAGGGACCAATAATGTAATTAATAGGAATTGAAGCGTGTGAGGCCCACAATTGTACTATATAAGGACCACACACGCTTCACAAATCCCAAAAATAATTTTACGACTTTCTCTCTCTACTTAAGCTAAACTGCACTTTCTCTCTCTCAAAGTTACCTAAATTTAGTACTTAATCCAATCTAGCCCTAAAAAATCTTCGTATCACAAAATCACCCCCGAGCGTTTCTAAAACTCTTCACATGCTAGAGCTAGCGTAAATGTTTCCTATCAATATGTAATGGTATCATCCTATAATCGTTGATCAATGTGCCTTAAGATATATAGAGTAACGTTCTACACGCCTAATGATTCTTTGTTTCAAGTGTGGATTTTGAATGACAATCATCTCACTTCTATGAGGCTTCAAATTGATATTCTAGTCATTTATATATCAATGTATATAAATGTTTTTTAAGGGTCAAAAGTTCCTAATAATTGATTTGTTGTTAATGGTATGATGCAACACATTTATTTTATTTAATGAAAGACTGATGTTCTCCATGAGTCGCAGTTAAATATTCATATGTTCATTATTCAGAACTATATTGACGAGAAGGGATATATGACTAAAGTAATCCATTTTAGAGAGACATACAATAAAACATTTAGGGTGCTTACACCATAAGTCGTAGTTCTGTGCATGAGCCGATCTAAAGTAAGACGATGGACACATTTGTACAAATAGAAACAAACCACTACATGATATAGTTGTTACGTTTACATACCACATTCTCATTCACAACCCGAATTCGATGTTGAATAATTTTAGTAAAGTCTGCCATAAAATAATAAATTTTTCTTAAAGGAAGATTTGATTATTGTTATAGATGGTCTTCAACCAACCCTCGTGTTTTAAAATAATTATCCACAAACAATAATGTATAATGCGATGGTATAAAAGCCTCAACTAAAGATTACAATTAGTCAGTTCGTATGAATGCATGTCTAGTATTAAAATATGAGAAAATTTAGTTTTAATGTGAATATTTTTGTTTGGTATTTGAATAAACTGTTAATTAATTCAGTATTTTATTTTATTTGTCATTTTTATTGAGCTTTAGACAAGAAGTTGAGAAAATATGTTGATATTTTCTATTTTTTTATAAAGATGAACAACCTTAAAGATTTGAAGCATGATATCATGATCATACTCAGATTCAATGATATATATAATTAGATTCTAAATTCACCACCAATTTATCTGATAGATAAAAGCACACGTTATAAGAGGTTTCACTTTGATATGAGGGAATAAATGAGTTTTATGAGTAGAATATCACATGGATTCTTGTTACAATCCAAAAAGTCAAAAGCTTATGGGATGTAAATGGATATTAAAGAGAAATAAAATAAGTTTAGGAGTTGAATCATCCATGTACAATGTTATATCGGTGGCTACTGATTTTACGTAAAATGAGTGTTAATTTTACGTAAAATATTTCTCATCGCTATTGAGACAAATCTCAATAAAAGTTATATTATCAATCTTTACCTGATTTAATCTTGATCTAAATTAATTTTGGTGATTAATTTTGATCAAATGGTATTCTTGGAAAGAGTTTTATCTTTTCCAAGTATTTATTGTTGGAGTGAAGGGTAGAGAGATAAAAGAGGTGTGTTTAAGCTATAAGTTCTCTCACCCTCTTAAATGAGGGTGGTCTAAGTATTTATACTTATTTTATGACCCATGGGTCGTTCAGGTCAGACTTTGGATTCGGGTCAATCTTCATAGCTTAATACCTAAACGGGTTAGCACACAACTGAGTCATGATTTACTTAGTTGTATTGTTCATCATAGGTTTGGTGCAAAACATGTCTGAATTACCCCTTTGGTTTAGGTTGTAGTTCCGTTCCAAACATATCAAAACTTATTAGTAACCCCTTTAGGTCTTTCAAAAATATTTTGGAAGAGCTAAATTATTGATGAAAATATCTGAATCATATTCAAAGTGTTTTCTGAAGAGTTAGCTTCCAAGGAGAAGACCATGACCGGATCCAAAGTGTTTTCTTTTTGTAGATGGAAGAACCAAATGTCAAAATTTGGAAAAATAGCCCGTGTCATATTCTGATTCGACCTCTCAGGTGTTTTCCCTTGGTACTTGCACCTATATTTCAAAAAGTAATTATGGTGTACTTAACAGCCCATAAACATTACTTCAACGATTTCTCTCCCATAAGTGAAGAACTCAAGTGGTTTTTTACATCTATATAAGTCAGTTTTACTATTTCTTTTTTCAGAAGCAAGAAAAAATTTCTAAAGAGATAAACCTTGAGTTCATGATTTTGTTTTATACCTGGGAAATTATATGTTCACAACCAAAACTGCTCTGGTCAAAGGAGGTTTGTTAAATCGATCTGATTTGGAAAAAGCAAGAAAAGAGGCAAGAATCACATTCGGACTCCCTACTTCTCCTGGTGGGGTAATTATTTAAACGGTACCAGAACCGGACAAGAGCTCATCGTCGTCTAGGACATTGTTAATCCAAAAAAAATCTTTTATCCTGACTTTATCTACCTTAGAATCTGAAGCTTCAGTTCAAGTATTCCTAGATCCTTTTTCTAAGGATAAAGCAATTTCCAGTGTTAAGAAACCCTCACCATTTCTCGACATGGGATCAAACACTAAAAATGCCATACCCCGAAGGGTCACTTGACTATCCAAGGACAAAATAACCCTTTCGTCTTTAAAATATGTTAGTTCAAAGACGTTAAAACCTCTTTCCCAACCTTCTGTGGACCTGAATCCACTGCCTCCTCTTAATGAGGCCACCTATATTGAGAAAGAAGCCACAAGTGCTAAATCGACCGAATAACAGTCGTCTATAATGGAAGATTGTGGGGAAGATATCCTATTGGAGACCTCTGGACACATTGGGAATACCACATCGGATCGGGCAAGTAGAGGAAAAGTAGGACAACCAAATACTGGGGTGTCGAACTGGGGTATTCGTTTCCCCTTAGACCTGGAAATAGTCACATACTTTCACCTAATCAAGCTTTTCCCAAGTCAGCTAAGCCCGAATGCCTGGTATATTGTGCTAGTCAGCATTATTGATTCTAGATTGTCAAAAATTCCAATTCATATAGAACAGTTTGGTGTTTTGGCTTGTCTGTGTACAAATCACCAAATCCTTTTTTATCATTACAACATGGGAAACGAATTGCCCCCAAAGGGATAGCCGAGTTGGTTGAGTAATAAATGCTTGTGACCAAAGGTTATGAGTTCTAGTCCCTCTACATACGCTTTCTTGGCTGAGCCTATCACCTTGTGTGGTTTACCTTCTGACGTTGGTTTGCAGGCTATTGCTTCAGACTGAGGGTGTACCCTGTGCGCACTCATTGCACTCTGAGTAACGACTACGGGTTCCCTCCGAAGAAATGAATATAAAGTAGTGAATAATCCGTTGGAGGAAGAGAAACCATGGATGACTCAGTTTATTTTCATAAGTGGAGCTTGTGAGAATGGGAAAAAGAACAACTACAAAGAAAATCCAAGACAATTGACTGGATACTGAAAAAGTTCAAGTAAATCTTGTTCGGACTTTTATTAGTATTTAGACTTTGTGTTGATATACTGAACTGTTGATTGTATCTTTTCGCAGTATTTTCGAAAATATTCTCAGATAATCCGGAGGTAGGAAGGGCTACATTTTCCAAGTTAAATCAATGGACATCATAGAATTGAGGGCTTGCCTTTCACAATTGTTTCACTTCTGGAAACATGCTGAGGGCTCACTTGTGGAATACCACTGGAAGCAGAGAGTTTTCTTGGGAACAACTGACAAATCCCCATCCATTAGATGCCATCCTTAAATTAATTAAGGCAAAGGATGGAAAACTCTACTTACTAGCCGAAAATAAAGCTCTTAGCCATCTGGACAAGATCAAAAAGAAAGATGAAGTTGACCCATCTCATTAGGTTCCCAAAGCAGCTAGTTCGGATAATCCTGAAGAAATTAATGTCGTTTTGTTATAGGCAGTTGCTCCAATAGTTGGGGGAATCTAGAGGATCGGATCGGGTTCCCCAAACTAAGAAGAAAGGTCACAAGAGGCGTAAGGGAAGGTATTGACCGAAGGGACGGAAAAAAGAAGAATAGTAGCTTAGGGTTAGAGATATACCTCCATCCTTCAGTTGTTCCTCCTAATCTTCAAACTGATATTCCTCCACAAGAAGAGGTACCAGTTAATCCTCCTTCTCCAATATTTGCCACATCCGATCAGCCAGTTATTGAAGGAGAGGTTTACCGGAGCACCAAACTGTGCCAATCCAAGACTGCCCAAGGAGACATCTAGACTAAGCATTCTGAACTGGAAACTACCACCTCTAATAAGATCAAGTCTTTGTAAGAACAACAAACCAACAGTGCAAGAACTATCAGTACTTAACTGGAGAGAAAGAGAAGTTAGATAAACTTCTTATAGAGAAAGAATAAGAAAATAATTATTTAAAGAATAATCAAGCCCAAGAGATAGCTGCAGTAATAGAGAAGTATGTTGCTAGTGTTGTGGATTCTTTGGAAAAGAGGGATGAAGGTATCAAATTGGATATGGATTTGATATTTCATGATATCGTTCCAAAGAAGAACTTTGGACCTATGTTGAAGTTCGTACCATATGAAGAGATACATTTTCATACCATGCCAGATGGTGATAAACATGGTTTCTCTTCACCAAGTGAATGTGGCTCTGATTAGGGAACCGGTGAAAGCTCAAGCACTGATGCTAAGGAAATCACCGAAGGGAACAAGTCGTAAGGTTATTGTGTTTAATTTTTATGTTTAAGACTAAAGTCTTTGGATGGCCAAAGGGATTTTTTAATTTTCTTACAAATTTTATTCTCTGAACCAAAGTCCTTGGATGGCCAAGGAATTTTACGTAATGGTGTATCAGACATATTCCGATCAATGTGTAATGTTAAGTTTCCCTTCGTATGTATTCTTTTCTCTTCTTATGTCTAGTTTTTAATTAGTATTTAATTCTTCCGACGTGTTTAACAAGTGTTTAATTCACTGAATCACTTCAAAGATATTTCATTTGAAGGATGAAAATGTTTAATAGATCCAGTCACTTCAAAAATATTTCATTTGAAGGATGATTTTTTTTAATAGATCCACTCACTTCAAATATATTTCATTTGAAGGATGAAAATGTTTAATAGATCCGATACTTCAAATATATTTTATTTGAAGGATGAAAATGTTTAATAGATCTGATCACTTCAAAGATATTTTATTTGAAGGATAAAATGTTTAATAGATCTGATCACTTTAAAGATATATCATTTGAGGTATTACTCTCTAACAACATTAATCCACTTATTATTTTCCACTAAACTCAACAATAGCTAGAACTAAACGTGGAAAAGATAATTCAAGGAAATGATTCGAATTTTCTTCATGATTGATCAGTTAGGTTATGATTAATTTTGGTTAGATTAGAATTCAAATATGTTAATATATAAATTGATATTGATATTGATGGTTGATTTGGGATATAAATCATTTATCTTAGTTGGATTTAGAAGATTTATGGTTTTAGTTTTTCACGTTAATACTTATTGGTTATGCATCATATGTACATGCAGTGCAAAATCTCCACAATTCCAGTATAAACCCTTTAAATTTCTACTCAGAACTCTTGCACTGCAAGTGCAGGGGAATTTGTACAGTAAATGCACACTCAAATAATCGTTGTTTCCAATCCCACTAACTGTTAGTGCAATAGGACATTCAAACTTATTGACTAGCTAATTTTTTTAGTGTACACAGACAACAAACAGACATCGCACCACTAGATATATCTCAACTAAGGAAAACTATAAGTAAAGTTAAATCCACTTATGAAAAAATATGTTTCTCAACCATTAGTAATATTGCGGCATGTGAGCTCAACGAGGAGCATACCAAACAGTTAATGAGCAAAATGAAATATATGGGGAAAAAACTATTGGATTCTCTAAAGGTGGTCATCCGAGGGAGGTGGATCGTTTAGAAGAGGTTTATCTAGAGGTGGTGGAGATGATGAGGAAGATTTTGATAATGAGTCGAGTTTTTCTACTGAGAATTCATTTGGTCCTCTCGTTTCTCATCTATACAAGTTCCACCAAAATCTTCCTTTGAATGAGGTTTTCGACGAACAATGGGACTAGGAGATGAATACATTAGTTTTCAATTTCACGGAGATAGTTAATAAGGAAATGAGACTTCAAGGACTAAAATATGAAGAATAAATAGCTTGTGACAGATTGTAAAATGAGAGCGGGAAATTCGTATCTTGTATTTTTGTTAGGGACTAACACACAATTATCCTATTTTCTCTAACCGTTTTAGTTATGAGCTAAGTCTTTGCGCCACTATATAAAGGCCAAGACAGATCTAATAAATGGGTTGGCTTTTTAAGTGAGATCATTTGAGCACTTTGACTTTCTCTCTATAAAATCTATTTATCTCTTTATAATCTGACATGTGTCGATTAACTAAGGCAATCCAAGTAATCAAACTCACCAAATTGGCGAGTTCCCTGGGAGCGATCAACAATTGTTCCCTTTACTAGTTCAAATTTTATTGATCTTAAAAAACAATTTTAAAGCAATGAATCCAGAAAATGACCTGTTGGTTCGATCAGCTATCAAAAAGCTGAAAAAGGATTTACAGAAGATAAATGATAGACAAAAAGGGTCTACTCCGATTCACCAGACTCAATCTGAAATAGGTTTGCGAATGAATCAGCTTCCGAATAAGATAAATGCTCTGAATGAGAAATACGATCAAAGAGAGCATGAAATTCAATCGGCAAGGCTGAAATCTAAGGTAAGGAAAATGAATGACCAAAATGATTTTGGTGGTCAATCTGATCGATCTTGCATTGATCGTCAATTCAGAATTAAACAAAAAAAGACACGCTTGTCATTCTTCTCTAAAGAAAACAAAGATAAACAAAGGTATATCACATCTTATTTGGATTTGGAAGATTTATGGTTTTAGTTTTTCACGTTGATACTTATTGGTTATGCATAATAGGTACAGGCAGTAGAAATGCTCCACACTTCCAGTATAAACCCTTTACATTTATAGTCAGAACTCATGCACTGCAAGCGTAGGGGAATTTGTACTGTAAATGCACACTCAAATAATTGTTGTTTCCAAGCCCACTAACTGTTAGTGCAATAGGACATTCAAACTTATCGACTAACTAATTTAATTAGTGTACGCAGACGAAAAACAGACATCCCACCACTACATATATCTCAACTAAGGAAAACTATAAGGAAAGTTAAATCCACTTATGAAAAAAAATATGTTTCTCAACCATTAGTAATATTGCGGCATGTGAGCTCAACGAGGAGCATACCAAACGCTTAATGAGCAAAATGAACTATATGGGGAAAAAAACTATTGGATTCTCTAAAGGTGGTCATCCGAGGGAGGTGGATCGTTTAGAAGAGGTTTATCTAGAGGTGGTGGAGATGATGAGGAGGATTTTGATAATGAGTCGAGTTTTTCTACCGAGAATTCATTTGGTCCTCTCGTTTTTCATCTATATAAGTTCTACTAATAACTTGTGACAGATTTTAAAATGAGAGGAGGAAATGAGGCTTCAAGGACTGAAATATGAAGAATAAATAGCTTGTGACAGATTTTACAATGAGAGGAGGAAATTCATATCTTGTATTTTTGTCACGGACTAACGCATAATTATCCTATTTTCTGTAACCGTTTTAGTTATGAGCTATGTCTTTGCGCCTCTATATAAAGGCCAAGGTAGATCTAATAAATGGGTTGGCTTTTTTAGTGAGATCATTTGAGCACTTTGATTTTCTCTCTATAAAATCTATTTATCTCTTTATAATCTGACCTGTGTCGATTAACTAAGGCAATCCAAGTAATCAACCTCACCAAATTGGCGAGTTCACTGGGGACCGATCAACAATTAGTGCCCTTTACTAGTTCAAATTTTATTGATCTAGAAAAATAATCTTAAAGCAATGAATCCAGAAAATGACCCGTTGGTTCGATCAGCTATCGAAAAGCCGAAAAAGGATTTACAGAAGACAAATGATAGAAAAAAGGGTCTACTCCGATTCACCAGAGAGTGTCATTCTTCTCTAAAGAAAAGAAAGATAAACAAAGGTATATCACATCTAGTGATGAGGGGTTGAAAAGTCTCGATCAGGTTTTAAAATATATCGAGGATCTTCGAAAGAAGAGAAGGATCAACCTCGCAAATCTAATACAGAACATAAAGCTAGAAGAGATAGTGTACCTCGATGTTTGGGGAGTCTAACTGATGTGAATGAAATACATCGAATCAGTACAATAGGGATAAAATCATCCAATGCAAGAAAGAATTTGGAGAAAAGTTGAAAGATTATACAAAGCACTTTGTCTTAACAAAAGAAAGTGTGGATTTTTATGAAGAACTGGTGGCGACGGCAGCTTTTTGCCAAGGGTTACTGCCAGGAAATATGGCTAATGAAACAATAAAAAGAAGAGCCTTAACTTTTAGGGCTTTAATGGCTCAAGTGAATGACCAAATTAAGGTTGAAGAATCAACTAGGGTTCAAGGGGCAGCAATTAACATTCCAACGAATTTGGGGCAGACACCCTATAATCAGGGGCAATATTTAAATTCTGCCCAACAAGCCCGTCTGAGGAAAAACAACTTACCACCTCAAACTGAAGGTTACTCAAATGAAAATCCATCATATTAATTCAATAGGAAAAGGCCAAATCAATGGATAATGGCCAAATACTATGCAGATCTGACCGAAAATATGACTGTAATCTTCGAAAAAACTAAAGGATATGTAAACTTCAGGATGCCCGCTCCAATCAACATGCCTAAGGAGGAGCGAAACAACAAGTTTTGTAGGTATCATAACTATTTTGGCCATGATACTTCTGATTTTATCGCTTTGAAGAAGGAAGTTCAAACTTTGATTGAAAACGGGAAGTTATTGACCTATGTAAAAGCTCAGGGCAATGCATCAAAAAATTCCAAAGCATCGACTTCACAACCAACCAATCGAGGTGCGCAAGCTGAAAATCTAATGATCCTGGACTCAAAGTTTGATGGTTTTGATGTTGCGTCAGAATACTTGGACATGGATCCAGATCGGTTAATTTTGATGGCAGTGGAAGAACCAGTAAAGAAAGACCATTTTTAAAGTTTGTGTGAGTATTTTGAATCTTTGGCTATTTTCGGGGGTGATTCCATGACTGGCAACACTGATAGCTCTAGGAAAAGACATATTGTGAGTTTGGCTACTCAGATAGAGGGAAAATGTCTACTCATTTGTATGGAAAGAGAGACATTCCCTTTATCCTATTCGATGAATATGATTTAAGGGGTACTGTAGGGCCACATGAGGATGCAGTGGTCATTGGTGCAGAAATTGCTGGTGTTGAGATTCAACGCATATTGATAGATACTGGGAGTTCTGCAAACATCCTTTTTGAAGCTACTTATGATAGATAGCGCAATCCTCCTCGGATTTCCCAGTAAGAGCGCACTATTGGTTTTACTGGAGTAACTGCGCGTGTAATAGGAGAATTCGAGTGGGGAGGAAAATTTGGGAAATTGACCTTTTCAGAAGAAGGTTCATGTGTTTCTCATGGTGGTGGATTGTCCAACAAGCTATAATTCCATTTTTGGAAGATACTGGTTGCCAAGGATGTATGGCGTTGTATCAACTATTCATCAATATTTCAAGTTTGTCATTGGAGATCGTGTAGGAGTCATCGGGAGCGACCAAAAGGTTTCCACAGAATGTTACACCACTGCGCTTCAGATTTGAGGATCCAACAATAGTGATATGATGAATGAATAACAATCAGGGGGTTGACCTCGAATTTCGAGGACATGATTGACGATTCGAGGGAAACCCTAGGGTCATCGACAGTAAGTGAATAAACAAATAAATATACTTTTTCTGAGGGAAAAGTACTTCAAATAGGAACCTTACTGACCTCAATTCTACGTCAACAACTCTTACAATTTTTATCCCATAATTTGGATGTTTTTGCCTCGAAAACATAGGACTTGATAGGAGTGCCAATTGAAGTAATTTGTCATAACATAGCTATAGATCTGAAGGTGAAACTTGTTATTAAAAAAGGTGGGTATTTTCATTTGGAAAAAGGCAAGGGCTATTATTTCCGAAGTAGACTGGTTATCCAAGGTCGAATATAAATGAGAGTCACAATATCCTTTATGAACGGTAAATCCAGAAAGGGTAAAGAAGAAGAATGGAAAGTGGAGAATGTGTGTTGATTTTACAGATTTAAATCGACCATGCCCTAAAGACCCATTTTCTGATCAAAATATTGACTTTTATGGATGCTTTTTCAGGATATAATCAGATTCATATGGATCCAAAGGATCAAGAATGTACCACTGTCATCACTGATAGAGGCTTACATTTTTATAGAGTTATGCCTTTTGGATTGAAAAATGTTGGGGCCACCTACAAAAAATAGATGAATAAATTATTTGCTGCCCAGATTGGAAGAAACATTGAGGTATATGTTGATGACATTGTGGTAAAAATTGTAGCAGATGATGCACACTTGGAAGATTTAGAGAAGATATTTATGAATTGAAAGGCAATAAGACTGAAATTGAATCCAGAAAAATGTACTTTTTGAGTTCGATCAGGGAAATTCATGTGTTATTATCAGTGAAAAAAAGATAGAAGTTGATTCAGAATTCAGAACAATTACAAGCTGTAGTATCTATGAAATCGCTTTGAACTATCAAGCTTTTGGCTACATAGTATTAGATGGAGTTTTGTATAAGAAAGCATTGAGTAGGCCATTACTACGATGTTTGAATAGAAAAGAATCATAGGAGGTTTTATTAGAGTTGCATGATGGAGAAAGATCAGCGCATTGTGGGTTTAAGGCATTAACTCGCCGAGTTCTCCTTGCAAGGTTTTATGGGGCCTCAATTATGAACGATGCTAAGAATTTGGTTCAAAGCTGTGATATATGTCAAAGGTTTGCTAATTCTATCTATAAACCAACAGTTTCACTTATGTCTATTATTGAAGCCATTCATTTTGATAGATGGGGAATAGATTTAGTAGGACATTTGCCGATGGCTTATGGAGGACGACAAATAATAATTGTTGCAGTTGATTATTTTACAAAGTGGGCAGAAATAGAGCCATTATTTGGAACAAAAGCTAAAGATGTGATTGAATTCATTGTAAACAATATTTACTGTCGAAGAATTACTATAAACAATGGTCTTCAATTTAATAATAAATAAATGGATTCCTTCTATGCTTCGAAGGGAATCAAGCAATGTTTTTCAACACATATTCATCCCCAAGAAAATAGACAAGTGGAGGTAACATACAGGTCTATTTTGGAAGGTTTAAAGAAGAATTTAACAGAGCAGTGGGAAAGTGGACTAATTATTTGCAAGAGATACTTTGGGCTTATCATCCATGTACAATGCTACATTGGTGGCTAATGACTTTATGTAAAATGAGAGTGTTGATTTTATTGAAATATTCTCATCGGTTATGAAACACATCTCAATAAAATTTATAGTATCAATCTTTACTAGATTAGATCTTGATCTTGTTTAACTTGATGTTACTGCTACTTTTATCTATATAAGTCAGCCATAAGGTTTTGAAGAAAGACATGAAGGCGGCGTGTGTTTGTTGAATAGACCACTATATGCAAAAAGAGTCGTCGAGACAGTGGAATAAAAGAGTTGACTATTTTATTTAGTCAATCAAGTATGGAATAAGCTATTATAAAAACTAATTCAACTGAAATGGGGAAACATATACGAAAATGCATATTTTGTTATTGTTGTATGTTGATGACATACTTATAGCTGGGAAAACATAATGGATATTAACAATTTTAAAAATCAACTAAAGGTAGAAATTAAAATGAAAGATATGAGATAAACCAAAAGGATTTTAACTATTTACAATTCATTATACGTGTTACAACAACTTAAGAACTTATATTGACGACTTATTAAATGATGACACGTGTTTTTTAGTTGTAGTTGTTTGAATAATGTTTCTCGTTCACTTACTTCATCTTATATCTTCCTCGCAACATTTATTTAAAAACTTCTTTATGACGCTTGTTTAAAGTCTACTAAAAACCATCGCCTGATCACTTTTACTTGTCCCTCGTTTAGTCACTTCTTTATGGTCTTCATCGAAAGTCTTTTATACGACCTTAATCTACTTACTTCTGCTGACCTCTCGTCTAACTATTTCTTTATGACCATCGTCTAAATACTTTTTATATGCATCGTCTATAATTTTCTTGGTGACCGTCGTCTAGCCATTTCCATACACCTCTCGTCTAAGTCTTCCTGATGACCCTCATCTAACATCTTTTTATTTCTGGTTTCTTATCTTCTTATTAGTTCTTGACTTGAATATACCTCGTCAATAGAAGGAATATATTATATCCAATGAATATATATTTATCAGTAACTGATAACGATGTAATTAGTCCAACACAAATATATGGCAAATCATCCTTTTAAGACCCTAAAACTAAAAAATATTTTGTCAAATACACAGTTAACTACAAAAGCTAAGTAGTTAGAGAAAAATAAGTTATAATCTCTTAGTATTTGGTAAATATTTATTATAACTCTATACATATAAACCCTCATATATATATATATATATGTTTGTTGATGTTATTTGTTACAATACTTAAAATATTCTCGAAGCTCAGACTTATCACAAAAAGAAGTGGTAAGCTCAATTTATAGTACGCCATGAGGGAATAAATGAATTCTCCAAAGTAGAATATGGGTAAAAAACATTGTTAGTCCTCCATGTTTACCACTTGTATCAACATAGTTCCTTTCGTTCACTTCTGCATAAAACGCATCCCCTTCGTTTTAAAATTTGCAAATATAGTCCTCCCGCACATATAAACCATTTAAAAACTGACACGTGACACTTAAATTCTAAGTTTTGTATCACTTTTGGTCCCCAAATCCCATGCTTTATATCACTTTTGGTCCCCCAAAATATACGGATGGACTAATCGTGCAAATGTTTAAAACGAAGAAGATAAGTTTTATGTGGAAGTGAACGAAAGGGACTATGTTGATACAAGTGGTAAACATAAGGGACTAACGATGCTTTTTAGCCTAGAATATCACATGGATTCTTGTTAAAATCCAAAAAAGTCAGAAGCTTATGGGATGTAAATGGATATTAAAGAGGAAGAAAATACTTTTAGGAGTTGAATTATCCATGTACACTGCTATATTGGTGGCTAATGACTTTATATAAAATGAGAATGTTGATTTTACTGAAATATTCTCATCGGTTATGAAATAAATCTCAATAAAAGTTATAGTATAAATCCTTACTAGATTAGATCTTGATTTAGTTTAAGTTTAAGTTACTATTACTTTTATGTATTTATAATTAGACGAAGATATCTATGAGTCATCCATAAGGTTTTGAAGAAAGATATGAAGGCGACGTGTGTCTGTTGCATAGACCACTATATGCAGAAATAGTCGTCGAGACAGTGGAATAAAAGAGTTGACTATTTTATTAAGTCAATCAACTATGGAATAGGTTGTTGTGAAAACTAATTCAACTGAAATGGGGAAACATATAAGAAATTACATATTTTGTTATTGTTATATGTTGATGACATACTTATAGCTGGGAAAACATAATGAATATTAAAACTTCGAAGAATCAACTAAAGGTAGAAATTGAAATGAAAGATATGAGAAAAACCAAAAGGATTTTATGAATATATATTAAGAAGAGCATAATGAGGAGTTATTTATTCTTATATCCAAGAGAATACATACATAAGGTGCTTATAAAGTTTGGAATGTATGAAGCTAGATATGTTGAAACTGATATTGGTGCTCAGTTCAATCTTAATGGTATCATACAAAAGATACATTATGGCAATGCAATTAAAATTATCATGTATGTTATAATTTGTATTATGCCAGACCTTACACACACAATTAGGGTTGTGAGTAGATTTATGGTTGTTTCGGGAAAACCTCATTAGAATACTCTTAAATGGCTTATGGGATACTTGAAAGGTACATTAGATGTTTCAGTACGTTTTAATAGAAATCATAGATATGATGATATACCCTAAGGGTACGTAGACTTTGATTTTGCAGGTTGCCTTGGTACAAGTCAGTTAACTTTGGGCTATCTATTTATAGTATTTGGTGGAGTGGTTAGTCATAGAGCTAGTCTACATAAGATTTTTGCCTTCTCATATAGATAAGATAAATATATGGCTGATACTAAAGCAATTAAGGATTTCATTTAGTTAAAGGGATTGTTAAATGAGATCACTGGTATGAAGCAAATATATTAATATAAAGCTAGTGTTTTTCACTTGAATAAAGAATCTGAATTTCCATCAAAAGACGAAACATGTAAATGTGAACCCTAAATTCATAGAGATGGGATAGAGAAAGAGAAAGCTAAAGTTAAAAGGATTGAAACTGATGATAATTCATCGGGTGATCTCAAAGATATTGTGTGTGTATTTTGCTCTTCCAAAGTCTTTCTTACATACAACAAACCATTTTATCTAAATCATATAAAATTAACGTACTTAAATACCATTTTTATTCATGTATGTATTTTCATGTTTGGTTTTGATGTATATATTTGTATGTTTTCGATGTTTTTCGAAGAAGTATATTTATTTTTCTCATTCTATATAAGTTTTAGTTTGCATGCTAGAGCTGGCGTGAATGTTTCCTATCAAGATTTAATAGTATCATCCTATAATCGTTGATCAGTGTGACCTTAAGATATATAGAGTAACATTCTACATACCTAATGGTTCTTTGTTTCAAGTGTGGATTTTGAATGACAATCATCTCCCTTCTATGAGGCTTCAAATTGATATTCTAGTCCTTTCTATATCAATGTATAAAAAACAATTTAGGGTCAAAATATCCTAATGATTGATTTGTTGTTAATGGTATGATACAACACATTTATTTTATTTAATGGAAGACTTATGTTCTCCATGACTCGTACATAAATATTCCTATGTTCATTATTCAGAACTATATAAACGAGAAGGGATATATGACTAAAATAATCCATTTTAGAGAGACATACAATAAAACATTTAGGGTGCTCACACTATAAGTCGTAGTTATGTGCATGAGCCGACCTAAAGTAAGAGGATGGACACATTTGTACAAATGTAAACAAACCACTACATAATATACCTGTTACGTTTACATACCACATTCTCATTCACAACCCGAATTCAATGTTGAATGATTTTGGTAAAGTCTGCCATAAAATAATAATTTTTTCTTGAAGGAAGATTTGATTATTGTTATCGATGGTCTTCAACCAACCTTGGTGTTTTAAAATAATTATCCACAAACAATAATGTATAATGCGATGGTCTAAAAGCCTCAACTAAATATTACAATCAGTCAGTTCATATGAATGCATGTCTAATATTGAAATATGAGAAAATTTAGTTTTAATGTGAATATTTTGGTTTGGTATTTTAATGAACTGTTAACTAATTTAGTATTTTATTTTATTTGTCATTTTTATTGAGCTTTAGATAAGAAGTTGGGGAAAATGTTGATATTTCCTATTTTTTTATAAAGATGAGCAACCTTAAAGATTAGAAGCATGATATCATGATCATACTGAGATTCAATGATATATATATAGTTAGATTCTATAGTCACCACAATCTTATCTTATAGATAAAAGCACGCGTTATAAGAGGTTTCACTTTGATATGAGTGAATAAATGAATTTTATGAGTAGAATATCACATGGATTCTTGTTAAAATCCAAAAAGTCAGAAGCTTATGGGATGTAAATGGATATTAAAGAGGAATAAAATAAGTTTAGGAGTTGAATCATCCATGTACAATGATATATTGGCGACTAATGATTTTATGTAAAATGAGTGTTAATTTTACTTAAAATATTTCTCATCGATTATGAAACAAATCTCAATAAAAGTTATATTATCAATCTTTACTAGATTTAATCTTGATCTATATTAGTTTTGGTGAGGAGTATTTCTGATCAAAGGGTATTCTTCGAAAGAGTTTTATCTTTTTCAGGTATTTATTGCTGGAGTGAAGGATAGAGAGATAAAAAAAAGTGTGTTTAAGCTATAAGTTTTTCTCACCCTCTTAAATGAGGGTGGTCTAGGTATATATACTTATTTTTTGATGCATGGGCCGTTCGGGTCGGAATTTGGATTCGGGTCAATCTTCAAATCTTAATACCTAAACGGGTTAGCACACAGCTGAGTCATGATTTACTTAGCTGTATTGTTCATTATAGGTTTGGTGCAAAACATGTCCGAATTACCCCTTCGGTTTAGGCAGTAGTTCCCTTCCAAAAATCTCTAAAATTATTAGTAGCCCATTTAGGTCTTTTAAAACTATTTTAGAAGAGCTAAATTATTAATGAAAAGACCCGAATCATATTCGAAGTGTTTTTTGAAGAGTTAGCTTCTGAGGTGAAAACCCTGACCGGATCCAAAGTGTTTTCTTTTTGTAGATGGAAGAACCAAATGTCAGAAATTTGAAAAATAGCACGTGTCCTATTCTGATTCGACCTCTCAGGCGTTTTCCCTCTTCGTACTTGGACCTATTTTTCAAACAGTAATTAGGGTGTACTTAACAGCCCATAAAAATTACTTGAACGATTTATCTCCTATAGGTGAAGAACTAAAGTGGTTTTTTACATATATATATATATAAGTCAGTTTTACGGTTTATTTTTTTAGAATCAAGAAAACAATTCTAGAGAGAGAAACCTTGAGTTCATGATTTTGTTTTATACCTGGGAAATTACATTATCACAACCAGAACTGTTATGGTCAAAGGAGGTTGGTTAAATCTATCTAATTTGGAAAAAGCAAGAAAAGAGGCAAGAATCACAGTCGGACTCCCTGCTTCTCCTAGTAGAGTAATTAGTCGAACGGTACCAGAACCGGACAAGAGCTCATCGTCGTCCAGGACATCGTTAATTCGAAAAAAAAATTCTTTTATCCTGATTTTATCTACCTTAGAATCTGAACCTTCAGTTCAAGTATCCCTAGATCCTTTTTCTAAGGATAAAGAAATTTCCAGTGTTAAGAAACCCTCACTATTTATCGCCATGGGATCAGATACTAAAAATGCCACACCCCGAAGGGTCACTCGAATCTCCAAGGCCAAAAGCACCCTTCCCTCTTCAAAAGATGTTAGTTTAGAGACCTTAAAACCTATTGCCCAACCTTCTGTGGACCCGAATCCATTGCCTCCTCTTAATGAGGCCACCCAAATTGAGAAAGAAGACACATGTGTTAAATCGACCGAACAAGGGTCGACTATAATGAAAGAAAATATGGAAGATAGTGGGAAAGATATCCCATTGAAGATATCCAGACACACTGGGAATACCACATCAGATCGGGTAAGTAGAGGAAAATTAGGACAACCAATCACTGGGGTGCCAAACTTGGGTCTTCGTTTCCTTTTAGACCCATAAATAGTCACATACTTTAACCTAATCAAGATTTTCCCAAGTCAGCTAAGCCCGAATGCCTGGTAAACTCTGTTAGTCAGCATTATTACTTCTAGATTGTCAAAAATTCCAATTCCTATAGAACAGTTTGCTGTTGTGGCTCGTCTGTGTACAAAACACAAAATACCTTTTTTATCATTACAACATGGGAAACGAATTTCCCCCAAGGGGGTAGCCGAGTTGATTAAGTAAGGCATACTTGTGACCAAAGGTCATGAGTTCGAGTCCCTTTACATACGGTTTCTCGGCTGAGCCTGTCATCTTGTGTGGTTTACCTTTTGACGTTGGTTTGCAGGCTATTGCGTCTGACTAAGGGTTTACCCAGTGCGAACTCATTGCACTCTGAGTAGCGGCTGCGGGTTCCCTCCGAAAAAAACATGGTAAACGAATATAAAGTAGTGAATGATCTGTTGGAGGCTGCGAAACCATGGGGGACTCAATTTATTTTCATAAGTGGAGGTTGGGAGAATGGGAAAAATATCAACTACAAAGAAAATCCAAGACAACTGACTGGATACTGGAAAAGTTCAAGTAACTCTTGTTCGGATTTTTATTAGTATTTAAACTTGGCCAAAGCTATTTCCCCCATAAATTTTTTATTTCCTCCATAATTTGAAATCTCGATAACACTTGAAACATGATATTACTAGTTTACCCTTATTTTGTTTTCAAATTTAATATTACGTGCCATTAGTGAACTAGATTGCCCTACTGTGTAAAATTATAACATTAAACCCTATTTAATCCTACATATCTGATTTTTGAAACTAAAATTAACCCTAAAACCAAAACACATCAGTTTTTTTGAAGATTGAATGTCGTTCGACCATGGAAAATCAAGAATCTCATTCCATGCACTGAAACACTGAACACTGAAGCATCTTATTCTTATCCAACCAAAATTTTTTTTAAGTGTTTAGACATTACGAAACAATAAAATTTTAATATAAACTGGGGTTTTGCAACTGATTCCGAGTGGCCATCTCGGAATCAGTTGCAAACAAATTCGAACCAAGTTACGTCTGATTCCGAGATGGCCATTCGGAACCAGATGACCATCACTGTTCTGCTGTTGTTTTAGCAGAGAGCATGTGATTCAGAGTGGCCATCTCAGAATCATATGATTTTTTTTAAACCAAAAAACAGGTGACTCCGAGGTGGCCACTCGGAATCACCTATTTTTTGTTTTAAAAAAAACATGTGATTCCGAGATGGCCACTCGGAATCACATGCTCTCTGCTAAAAAAAACAGCAAAACATCAAAGTCGAAACCAAGTCGAAACAGCAGACATAAATCGAAACCCTAATCCAATCTAACAACAAAATATAACAGCAATACCACCACCCTACTCGAAAAATGAAGAAAAAAAAACTAAAGAACCCTTATCGAGTTGGCCAAAGATAGATAAACTAAAGAACCGTAATCGAAAAATGAAAAAACAAAGAAACTGAAGAAATCTTACCTTCTCCAAGGGCTTCTCTCTCTCTCTCTCTCTCTTCGATGTTTTTTTGTAAGGTACTGAAAAAATATACAGAAAAAAGGAAAGGTAGAAACTCTTTGTAATAGGTAATGATTTTGTTAGGGTTTTTTTCTTTTAATTTGTTAATGGGTAGGGATAATAGAATGGGTGAATTTAGGTAGAATAATGGCGTTCTTGAAAATGAAAGAGGTAGAATAAATGGGTAGAAGGGCAAATGTGCAATTTCCTTTATGGAGGAAATAACAACATGGGGTTTTTTTCAAATTATGGAGGAAATAAAAAATTTCATGGGGGAAATAGCTTTGGCCTTTAAACTTTATGTTGATATACCGAACTGATTATTATATCTCTTTGCAGTATTTTCGAAAATGTTCTTAGAGAATCCGGAGGTAGTAATGGCTACATTTTCTAAGATAAATCAATATGCATCGGAGAATTGAGGGCTTGTCTTTCAAAATTGTTTCACTTATGGAAACATGTTGAGGGCTCACTTGCAGAATACTACTAGAAGCACATACCTTTCTTGGGAACAAGTGACAACTCCCCCTCCATTGGATGTCATCTTTAAAATAATTAAGGCAAAGTATGGAAAACTCTACTTACCAGCCGAAAATAAAGCTCTTAGCCATCTGGACAAGATCAAGAAGAAAGATGAAGTTGACCCATCTCATTAGGTTCCCGAAGCAGCTAGTTTGGATAATCCTGAATGAATTAATGTCGTTTTATTAGAGGCAGTTGCTGCAACAGTTGGGGGAATCTGGGGGATCGGATCGGGTTCCCTAAACTAAGAAGAAAGGTCAAAAGAGGCGTAAGGAAGGTATTGAGCGAATGGATGGAAAAAAGAAGAATAGTAACTTAGGGTTAGAGATATACCTTCGTCCTTCAGTTGTTCCTCCTAATATTCCAAATGGTATTCCTCCACAAGAAGATGTACCAGTTAATCCTCCTTCTCCAATATTTCCCACATCCGATCAACCAGTTATTGAAGGAGATGTTAACCGGAGCCCCAAACTGCACCAATCCAAGACTGTCCAAGGAGACATCCAGACTAAGCATTCTGAACTGGAAATTACCACCTCTAATAAGATCAAGTCTTTGTAAGAACAACAAACCAAAAGTGCAAGAACTATTAGTACTTAACTGGAGAGAAAGAGAAGTTAGATAAACTTCTTAAAGAGAAAGAATAATAAAATAATTATCTAAAGAATAATCAAGCCCAAGAGATAGCTGCAGTAATAGAAAAGTATGTTGCTGGTGTTGTGGATTCTTTGGAAAAGAGGGATGCAGGTATTAAATTAAAAATGGTTTTGATATTTCATGATCACTTCAAAGATATTTCATTTGAAGGATGAAAATGTTTAATAGATCCAGTCACTTCAAAGATATTTCATTTAAAGGATGCAATTTTTTATTAGATCCACTCACTTCAAATATATTTCATTTGAAGGATGAAAATGTTTAATAGATCCGATCACTTCAAAGATATTTTATTTCAAGGATAAAATGTTTAATAGATATGATCACTTTAAAGATATATCATTTGAGGTCTTCCTCTCTAACAACATTAATCCACTTATTATTTTCCACTAAACACAACAATGGATAGAACTAAATGTGGAAAAGATAATTCAAGAAAATAATTCAAATTTTCTTCATGATTGATCAGTTACGTTATGATTAATTTTGGTTAGATTAGAATTCAAATATGTTAATATATAAATTAAGATTGATATTGATGGTTGATTTGGGATATAAATCATTTATCTTAGTTGGATTTAGAAGATTTATGGTTTTAGTTTTTCACGTTAATACTTATTGGTTATGCATCATATGTACAGGCAGTGCAAAATCTCCACAGTTCCAGTATAAACCCTTTAAATTTCTACTCAGAACTCTTGCACTGCAAGTGCAGGGGAATTTGTACTGTAAATGCACACTCAAATAATCGTTGTTTCCAATCCCACTAACTGTTAGTGCAATAGGACATTCAAACTTATTGACTAGCTAATTGTTTTAGTGTACGCAGACAACAAACAGACATCCCACCACTAGATATATCTCAACTAAGGAAAACTATAAGGAAAGTTAAATCCACTTATGAAAAAATATGTTTCTCAAACATTAGTAATATTGCGGCATGTGAGCTCAACGAGGAGCATACCAAACGGTTAATGAGCAAAATGAAATATATGGGAAAAAAACTATTGGATTCTCTAAAGGTGGTCATCCGAGGGAGGTGGATCGTTTAGAAGAGGTTTATCTAGGGGTGGTGGAGATGATGAGGAAGATTTTGATAATGAGTCGAGTTTTTCTACTGAGAATTCATTTGGTCCTCTTGTTTCTCATCTATATAAGTTCCACCAAAATCTTCCTTTGAATGAGGTTTTCGACGAACAATGGGACTAGGAGATGAATACATTAATTTTCAATTTCACAGAGATAGTTAATAAGGAAATGAGACTTCAAGGACTAAAATATGAAGAATAAATAGCTTGTGACAGATTCTAAAATGAGAGAGGGAAATTCGTATCTTGTATTTTTGTTAGGGAATAACGCACAATTATCCTATTTTCTCTAACCGTTTTAGTTATGAGCTAAGTCTTTGCGCCACTATATAAAGGCCAAGACAGATCTAATAAATGGGTTGGCTTTTTAAGTGAGATTATTTGAGCACTTTGATTTTCTCTCTATAAAATCTATTTATCTCTTTATAATCTGACCTGTGTCGATTAACTAGGGCAATCCAAGTAATCAAACTCACCAAATTGGCGAGTGCCCTGGGAGCGATCAACAATTGTTCCCTTTACTAGTTCAAATTTTATTGATCTTAAAAAACAATTTTAAAGCAATGAATCCAGAAAATGACCCGTTGGTTCGATCAGCTATCAAAAAGCTGAAAAAGGATTTACAAAAGATAAATAATAGACAAAAAGGGTCTACTCCGATTCACCAGACTCAATCTGAGATAGGTTTGCGAATGAATCAGCTTCCGAATAAGATAAATGCTCTGAATGAGAAATATGTTCATTCTAAGATGTTTCAAGTGTTACGTTCATTAAACACTCTTATGATGTTCGAAGTGTTACGTTCTTTAAACACTTTATGATGTTCGAAGTGTTACGTTCATTAAACAGTCTATGATGTTCGAAGTGTTACGTTCATTAAACACTCTATGATAATTCGAAGTGTTACGCTCATTAGACACTTTATTGTGTTTTTATCTCGAATAAAAAAAATAACAATCGAATGTAAATATAACTTATAATGAGATATGGAAGTATAAAGGTCATCAAGTTTTTTTTTCTCAACAGCTAATCCTTCAAGATGTTTAGTCTTCAGTTGATTTATGTTTTCCTGGTGCGGAGTATTGAGATCTTCTTTCTCGATTCGATGATTTTCTCATAGATACTTTTGACATGTAGAAGTCCTCTAAGAAATTAAGATCTTTCAATTTGGAATTCATAAAACTTCTCTCCTATGAGGTCACCAAAGATATCCCTCATCTTTTTCTCAGCTTTAGCAACACCTTTATAGCAAACCATCTCTTTAGACATATGTTTTAATTGCTTTTGAGAGGCTTCGATTTCTTTGAGTAAGTTTTTTTGCTGCACTGTCGAGATCGTTAAATAGTTGAAGAGCAACTAAAACTTCTTTGGAACGCTCCTTGGGAGGAAAGACCACTGGGTTATGTCAAGAAATAAGAGCTACGGAGGTTTTAGGAACAATAACCTCAGGAGATGCGGCTTCAGAGGTAGCAGGTGCAGACCTTCTACCAAGATTATGCAGATGATCTTGAATCTCTAGAATGATCTTGCAATTCGTTAAAGTTAATGAAACACTCAGGATCGAAGTGTTCATCGCCTTGTTCATCTTCCATAACAATAGTTTCCCTTTGCTGGTTGGTAGCGTCTTCAACATTTTCTTCATTTTCCTTTTAATAACTTTGCTGATTTTGTACAACTATAACTTCATTGTCATCAGACATTATTTCTTCGACAATTTCTATAGTCTTATTTTTCCATTTCTTTTGGGAATTTTCTTAGTGGTGCCTTTGTTTTTCGAAGGATCAACAATTTACTTCTTTTCTGAAGAAGGTTCATATTCTACTCCTTCCTTGATAGTGGAGAGAATATTTTCTTTCATTTTCCTCTTTAAACCTCTTAGCTTCAGATTTGTTGAAGGAATAGCACCAGATGTACTAGTTGCCTTTTATTCTTTTTTTCCTTTCTCTTTTGAGGAAGATGATTGTTTGATCTGTTGCAAATTGATAAGAACACTTTGCAGTCAGGATGGACCAATATTCTGACAGATTGTCGAAGATTGGGTGGCTCCATCAAATTTTCAAGAGAAAAAGCTACAAATGTGATCGGAAATAGGTGAGTGTTAAGAAAGTTGATGGGTTCGAAGGCTGTGTGGAAAGAATTATTCCACTCTTTTTCAACCCAAATAGCAAGCTTAATGAAAGTTTCATTTTCTTTTTCTAGACGACTTGCATAAAGCCTCGAAATATGTATTCAAAATTTAGAAGTTGATAGAAAATGACATAAATCAGTTGAAATATATACTTTAGAGAAATAACATTAAAAGACTTACGATTAATCCTCCAGAAGAGGTTCAATCTTGATGGGTTGGCATCATATATAGCTCTACCATTCTCCCATGCTCCTGAAATAAAGACGAATTACTGCTTCTAAAAGTTTTCTGCTTCCAGTAGATCATCGATTAGTTTTAAATCATCGTCCAACGTAAGATAATAAAACAAAAACACTAGTCCCTTTGACAATTTGGTTACAGATATGAAATCCTCGATGCAGATCAGAGTTTTGGACAACCGTGAAGCCATGATTGAAGAAAACAGCGTGAACCATTGATTTGGTGTCCCTTGGGTTGGATATAGATTCAAAATCTTGAAGTAATCCATTATCATAGGGTCCATCGGAAATCGAAGACCCCAGTTGATGATCTTTGGGTAGACCACTGCTTCTTTAGATCACTTGTTTGGCTCTCTTTGTAGTCTTTATATAAAACGTTTTTAGAGTCACTATAAAGTTCGCATCAAGAGATCTCAAATTCTCACCTATTGATGCACGCTCCGCCTCAGATATTGTGATAAGAGTTTTCTTTTTCCTTGGTCTGCAAGCTTTTTCTTACGCAATATTTTATGATTCCTTCGAAGCTTCTTCTTTCGAATTAGCCTCATTATTTGACTGACTAGCCTCAGAATCAAGTTCTTCTTCAGATTCCTCATCCACCAATCGAGAAGGGTTACTTAAGGGATTTTGTTGAGACGATGTACCAGTCTAAAAATCACCTTCGGGGGAGGAGAAGAGGTTGATAGGATTTGAAGCAAGATTAATGTCTGAGATAAAATCAACGTCATCATACATTGCTATAAAAGTTTTCCGTTTTGGAGTTTGAGGAGGTTGAGAGTTTGAAATTTTTGTTGAAGAATGAGTCACTTCAAATCTCTTTGGAGAAGATTTTCTCACTTTACGAATGGTTTGAGATGACAACCTAGTAAGAGAGGGTGGGGTTTGAGGTGCTTTAGGTGTTCTAGTTTTTGAGGATTGGCTTTCTTCTGTAAGAGGAGAAGGTGAAAAAACAAGAGTTTTGGAAGGATTGAAGGTACCGTATTATATGGTCTTCGTAGATAGACCAAGGGGAGCTTTGTTTATTAATCTAGTCGGTCCATATTCTTCTGCTCTTTCACTGATGCAAAAGTAATCGTAAACTCCGAAGACATTGTTGTTTGACTTTAGGGATTTAGGTTTTTTGGGAATTATGGCTTTAAATATCTTGGATTTTGACGCTTTCTCATAAACTGGTTGAAGATTGAACAGAAAAGATGAGTTTTTCGGTGAAAATAGCCAATAGATTAAAGAAGTCAGTAAAGGTAAAGGAGTGTAGAGTTTTTTCACTTTCTCTCTCAAGGAATTCTCTTTGTGAATCAAATAATGGGTCATAATGGAATTTATAAGAAGAAAAGAGTGGTGTTGAGAAGTGGGAAATGTGGACGTTGATTATACAGAAATTAAAGCGGTTACGTAGATAAGAATTCAACGCATGTCGTGCTATGGGCCAAGTTGCAGACCTAGCCCTTAGAGTGTCATTATTTGTTGAGAAGTAGACTTGACACATAAGAATATTAGCTACTGCTTTGAATTGTGATGTAAGGAGGTGATTTCCTATTTGAAATATTTTGATGCACTTGACACAAATAATGGTATAACAGAATAATCAACGCAGTTCGAATTATTGAAAAGAATATTATCTTCACTTTTGATTATGTTCGAGGCTAATTAGTTCTCATTCATTTACTAACATGAGAACTAAGGGGGTACCGATAAGTAAATGAGACTTCAAGGACTGAAATGTGAAGAAAACCGCTATCTTGTATTTTTGTCAGAGACTAACGCGCAATTATCCTATTTTCTGTAACCGTTTCAGTTATGAGCTAAGTCCTTGCGTCTCTATATAAAGGCCAATGCAGATCTAATAAAGAGGTTGATTTTTAAGTGAGATCATTTGAGCACTTTAATTTTCTCTCTCTAAAATATATTTCTCTCTCTATGAACTGACCTCTCTCGATTAACTAAGGAAATCCAAGTAATCAAACTCACCAGTTATCACCATTGATGATGTATACGTTGTGAAAGGACTCTCGATTATAGATAAAATGTTGGAAGCATAAAGATTCGATATGATTGAGTATATGTATTCCGTGTACACCCGATTGTTGGGACTTTTTAGAGTTATTGTCCATCAAAATATAAATAGGAAGAAAGAATTTGGTTTTAATTCGAGGTGGTTGAGGAATCAGTTGACGAGAGTTGCGTATCTAGATTCAAATCCAGATAGGACTAGAGACATGATCGTAGAAGATTCATTTGCGTACCTCTTATGCTTTTTAAATTTCACCATCTTCACCGATATCAGCCATACGTATGTGCAGGATTACGTACTATTGTCTCTAGATGACATTAAAGCACTGTATGACTTTGCTTGAGGTACGTGTGCATTTTCTTCGCTATATTATGGGTTAGGATATGCATCGAAGACGTCAACCTAGACTCTATAGGGTTTCAGTATGTATATCTATATTTTAAAATATATTTATGAGAATAACATATATTTCATGTAATGACATTATATTTATTAAAGTTTTCACGCGATGATTTTTTTTTAAAGATATCTAATGTTAATAATATTACATGTTTTATAAGTATGTTTGACTGCTGGATATATGATAATTTTTCAAGCTTTCAATATGCTTGAACGATAGATATAACAACCTGAAAACAAAGCTTCTCAATTGGTCACTGAATATGATGATTACCGTGAATGGGCAACAAAAAAGCAGCTATTGTGATACTCACAACGGTCCGTGGAGAATGATGTGAGTATATTATATATCTTTTTACTTTATCATTTTTACAATTAATATTTGATGTTTGATTGAATTATTATTGCAGGTTGTATTTTAGTCGTATCTGGGCATGCGAGCTGACTTTTCGATCCAAGAGGCCCATCTATCTGGTTATCCCATTCGATGTATGGACACCATCCAAATATACATGCCCGATAGAGTGATAAGGAACTTCAGATTGATTCGAGATTACTCTGATGCTTCTTATAACCTAGACTAAACCCAAAGAAGGAAAACCACCGTTGATATAGTGACAATACAAGCATTTGACATGAGTCACGTTGATATTTACTTTTGTTGACCGTATCACAACTACCATATCCAAAACTGTAAATCTAGTTTCCTTAGTACGTTGAGTATATTAGTCAGTATTTGTGGTATCTCATCACTCTAACGGTGATTGGTGATGGTGAAACATTATAGACGATTAATAAAATCATCCTCCGTTGAAAAGAAACTAGTTTTTTACTTACCGCGTATTGAAGATCATGTCTCATTGGGTTGGTTTTACTATTCTAGGATTGATTTTTTTTTTTGCGTAGTTTTTTATATCAGTTATATGGTATCGGTATATATGTTCACAACTATTATTCGAATATGTTTATCAAATGTTTTTTGTGGTCTTGTATCGAATGTTTTATCAGACATTCATCTATTTTAATAAATAAAATCCTATTTACTGAATACTTGGTTAAATTAGAATTCTTATTACAATGTTTATCGCTTCCAACATTAAATATTGGAAGATCAAAACTTTTAACCTATACAAAAAAAATTAAATATGAACTATTTTTTTATCAGAAATAAAATATTAATTTAAAAAATAAAATTCAATTTTGTTAAGTTTAAAATATAACGTGAATAAACATCTATGATATATTTATTATGATTTATTCATTAACATTAGTTTTATAAATAATAAAAACAAATTAAATTTTTTAATTTAAAATAAAAAAATAAAATAAAAATTATAAAAACATGTTAAAATTTTAATTTGATAAAAGCATACCAAAATTTGAGCTAAACCAATTTGAGAGAAGCATATCAGTAGTTTAGCTTATAGAGAGGATATGGTAAGGAGGTATAAAAAACATATATTCCATAAAATTTTCATAATTTATAGAATGGTAGTCGAGTTGAATATTTAAGTAGATTTTAACAAGCCCAGAAACATTTGTTAACTTTATATTCGTTATGAGTCTCGTGACCCTTATATCGTATAAAGTATAATTGTAGTTACTAATGATCCGACCCAGATAAAAAAAGATCTATTTTCGTTATGAGTCTTCTTTTTCTCACCTCAAGATCTAAGTAACGCTCCGTCTCTTTTACTGTATCTTATCTCCTTGTGTCGATAGACTCTTCACCTCTTCCACTGATAGAAAAACTGTAGCCTAACCGATCTAGAGCTACCACCCTTGTTTCGATCTAACTCCCCTTTAAGAACATCGACGGGTATACCTAGTGAACTAGCATACCAAGCTAAACATTGTCCATCACTAGGAAAAATCTGAAGGTCGAAACTATCACCTGTAACTGGAAGACCAGTGATACCAAATATGATGAAGAGATAGGCAAGATTTTCAGAGCTAGAATGTTTCGTACATTCCTTAATGGCAAAGTCAGTGTAAAGTAAATGAAGTTAAACTTTTTTACTCTTCAAATTCGATGACTCAGTGTTTTGCAACTCATGTGATCTAAAAACGTTTATGTAAATCGGATGTTTAACTTGTTTGACTTAAAGTAATAGTTTTATGTTCTTTTTTGTAAACCACTATTAGTGAACTCAATTGTGTTAAAAACTACATTGTCAAATTATAGATTAGACAATTTTAATATCGACCATGAAATGAAATTAATTATTCATATTATAAGTAACCCTAATAATAATGTTAGTCATACTACAAGTAACAATAATGATACTGTTATTCATAACTTAAATAATAAATTGCTTTCTTCATAAATAATATTATAAATTGCAGTTTATGGTACAATTCTATGATACAGAAGCTCAATATTCACATAAGAATAGCTTTGAACTAACATTTTATTCCATATAAAATAGGCAATTACACTTAACAATTAGTTATAACATCAGCCATGAACTTGATTTTAATTAGCAATTTGATATTAAACTTAATTTGTTAAAAACATGTACTGATTGAGGTAATCAATAAAAAATTACATAGTCATAGTATAAGATCAGATATTTATGTTGTAGGTCAAAATATTAACAAAATTAAACACGTCATAAGTAGCACTAATAAACACTGTTAATCATACCACAAGTAACATTAATAATACTATTAATCATTAGCAAATAAAAAGTCATATGATAATGATATTTGATATAAAATACTACAACAAATCTTAATAAAATCCAATACTATTTAAAAATAATATGAATCCAATAAACATAAAAAAAAATATGTTTTCGTACATAAAAATAAGAAATGAACTAACGTAAAATGTTAAACGTTTATCGCCTTACATGACCTTTTGTTATGACCAGTAGCTTTACACCTACTGCATTTAACCTTTCTTACAACCAGTTCACCTCGTGAAGGAATTCTTTTATTCTTTGGTCTACCACGTTGTCTTTTCAAAACCGGAGGTTGTACGATAGCAGATTCATCAACAACTGAAGATTGTCCAAACGAGGTAAAAAGGTGTATCGGCAGCGAATAACATTCTCGATACACACTAGAATGAAAATAGTGTTCAATAAAACTAGTTGGTCTCTCTTGTGTTTTGGTGATAACAGCCAAGGCATGCGAACATGGAAAACAATCCGACTGCCATTTACCACATGAGCAAGTAAAGTCTATCAAATTTACCACCATGGTCTGATTTGAAAAAACTTCATAAACCGTTGAGGAAGATGATTGAAAATACCAATGTCGTCCCTCCTCAATTGCTGCTCTATACCTTTTATCTATGTTCGGACATAATTCGCTTGTCCAGTTTAAAGATTTAGCCCGACGTCTAGACATTTGTATCATAAGCAAAATTCGAATATTGTCAATGACTTCCATTATAGGGAGGGTACGTATATATCTAATTTGTGCATTGAAAGATTCTACAGCAGATGAACAAACAATCCCATATCTTTTACCTTTGAAGAACGCATTTGAATAATTTTCCGGATGAAGATTTTCTAAAAACATTACCACTGTCTCTCCACCTTCTTTTATAAACTCACCCATAGACTGAAAAAATAGATGTTTAGTGGGTGCATAAGCACATTCTGTGAACTTATTAGCCAATCTATCTCGTACACCTTTTGAAAATTTCTTAAGCCAATCTCTTAAGTTAATAAGTAGGTGGTAAAGGCAATACGAATGACAAGCATCAAGAAATAAAGTCCGAATAGATGTAATAATACCTATAAAGCGATCTGAAACGAAAGTTAACTTTCGACCTAACAAGTGTGGCTTTAGCAATACCAAAAACCATAGCCAATTAGTTGTATCTTCCCGTAAACTAATATGACTGCCACCATTAACAAGAACATGTATCTCCACTTGGAATTGTCCTGATTGTTGAACAATACCAATCATCGATAAAAAATAATCTTCCTTTGACAACAACTCATTCTTAATATTACCACAATCGAACTTAAGACTAATATTATCTTTATCCAACTCCATCCATCTATCTAAAACATAATCAAACATACCTTCCAAGTTAGCAAAAGAATATAATGGTTGGACAGCAGTGTCTCCATTATACTTAAGAATTGCAAATGTAGTCGACATATTACAAACCTGCAAAATTACAATATATCACCAAATCATTCATCGAACACTGTTAGGTCGACATATTTACTATGCAAACTATGGGCTTAAGCACTAGATAAGGTTTCTTAATGCAATACACTTGTGGGAGTAACTATCATTATTTCATCTTTGCTGTTTTTTGTTTGAATTTTAATTTTGGTATAGGTGAGCAGAAAATTTCTCATGAAGAAGGCATGTTGTTCCTCTCTTTACGTAAGGTCGAGGTGACTCTCTGGAGGTGCACTAAAGACGCTTTGCAAATTCTACTTTATAGGAAGGGCATAGCTGCCCTTGTCCTAACTAGGATAGGATGAATTTATGACTTCAGTAATAATTGAGTTTTATTGTAGAAAATTATGGAGTTGCGGTTATTGCATTTACAATGATCAATAAGTATATTAGCCTCTCATTGCTAGTCCCAGTTTCTCAGCTATAGTAACTACTACTTTAGATTTGCCTTTGTTCCATATTTGCCACTATCCTAACTTGGCAGTAAATATAGATCACGCAGTGTCCTATTTGTTTCTGAGTCTAAACAAACTCACAGTAAAATGTTATTAGAACTAAAACAAAAGCTGCTAGTGTGAGAGCTCAAATAAGTGGCCGAAGAAAGCTAGATTTTTGGAGACTTGCTTGTGACATTTTTAGTGGAAGATCTTAATATTCTTCGAAACCAAATAGATCTATACTCATACAGCAGAAGCCCAGTATCTAAAATAGACGAGCTCAACTCTGGATGTGGATACTCTTGAGTTAATTAATTTGATTAATTTGATCTATACCAAATAGTTGTTGTCTCTCTACAATCTGCCCAAATCTATAATATGATTTGACAGAAAAACCTAACAATATATCACCAAATCATTCATCGGTATTCGACAGAAAATTTTAGAGAAAAAAAAGATAAAAAAACCTGATGTCCAGTTGAAAGAAGTTTGATCGAAAGTATTCCGTTTCGAGTTGTTTGAAGAGTGAGATGCAGAATTCATCGGTATTCTATTTTGAGACGATGAAGACGAAGGATGATGAAGACGATTCTGACTGAGATGATGAAGAGGCAGCTCTTATATGGGTTAACGTAAATTAAGAGTAAAATTGTCAATAAGAAAATAAAACGTCTCTTATAGAATTATCATACAATTAAATACACCTATTAAGAATTAGACAAAATCGGACCCACTGGACCAGAATTTTTGTTCGATAGGCACACCTTAAAGAAAATAACCCTATTTATATACAAATAACTAATATTTGTAATTTGTATAAATATACACTACAAACTATCTCTATATTAGTCTAGACCCATTTGATTGTACCGAAATCTAAGAAATAACATAAAAAAAAATTGTATTGTTTATAGAAATTTTTTATCCAAATTCGATGATATCATTTTTACTATATGGAGTATGGTTGTAAGACAAGTTTGAATTTGGATTTCTTTTAGAGAGAGTTATAGAGGTCGTCAAAATCTGTTGTTATTCAACTACCCATACATTTACTAATTGTAGTTACTAATGGTCCGACCCAAATAACAAAAGATCCATTTATAAAATCCAAGTCTTCTTTTTCTCACCTCAAGATCTAAATATCGCTTCGTCTCTTTCACTCTATCTTCCTCTGTCGATGGACTCTTCACCTCTTCCACTGATAGAAACAATTCTGCTCGGCGACGAACAGAATTGAAGTCGTCGGTGGATTTCCGTTGGTTTCCTTTCTTGGGAGATCAAGTGGTTCGAAGTCGATGCTCAAGGAGTGTGCTGCTTCCAAGAAATATCCCAATCTCCATTAAGTTGTACAATCATATAGGTAGATCTCATTCTTCCATTTCCTTCGTTTTTTTGTTCTTTTCCGGTGGAAGCTCGTCAGTATTGTAACCGGGACATATGTTTTACGATGATCATATTTTGATGCTTTGCGGAATTAGTATTGAATAGTCAATACGATCGGACTAAAATGATATTTCGCTAATTTAGAGATCAGAATAGTTGATATCTGGAAAGGAATGTGCAAAGCTTTGCGGATAAGAAATGGGTCACTGGATAGTAGCTAAATGCCAAGGAGTGTTTACATGGATTATCCATTGAGTTGTATGAATGTTGTTGTCTTCTTTGGTGTATTTGCCTTTTTTTGTTTGTAGGATATCATTTTTGTGTGTTACTCCAAAATTAGAACTGAGTAGGTTGCTAGAAACCTATTATCTTGTCCCATACTCTCAGTAGTCGGACTTACCTTAGAATCCATAGATACGTCTATCAAATTTTAAGCGGAAACGTTTGGGGGATCTATGAGGATTACTCATCGAAGGATTGTGTAGATATTGCAGCTAATTATGATTGTTTAGAACCAGGAAGACTAGGTATCTTTACATTTGTGTATAGAAAAATACTCCCTCCGTCTCATAATATTAGTCGTTTAAGGTTTCTTCACAAATATTAAGAAAAGTAATAATGATTTTAAAAGAATAAAAAAAAAAATTTGATTGGTGGAGTTAATAACTTATGGAGAAAGCTAACTATTTTATTGGTTGAAAGTGGAATACATGTAATAATGCTGTATTGGAAAACGAGAACGACATATATTATGAGACAAAAAATCTCTTCTAGAAAGACACATATTATAAGACAGATGGAGTAATGTACGATAATGGGGGAGTTGTCAGATTCTGCAATAAGACTGTTTAGATTTCTGGTTCCACTTTTACTGGGCTCACTATACAATCTGAAAATTTTACCATCTTGTTCAACCCAATCTGCAATAAGACTGTTTAGATTTCTGGTTCCACTTTTACTGGGCTCACTATACAATCTGAAAATTTTACCATCTTGTTCAACCCAATCTGGGCTCACTATACATTTCTTAAGATTAGCAAACTACAAAGTGTAGTTCACTTAAACAATTAAACACAATCGAATTCTAGCAATCTAGCTTCCTTTCTTCAAGCCAATTTCCCTAGCTACCTTTCTTCAATCCTCTCTCCCTTTGCTGCACCTTCTCTTCCCTTATCCTCACTCCCCTTGTTTCATTCCTTTAATTCCCCTAGCTGCCTACATTTGTTGTTCCTCAATCTTGAATCTGACCTACAAAAACAAACACCAAAACAAAACAAAAACAAAATGCATTTGTGGTCAAGTCTTTCAACTTGCCAACCAGTTAGTCTATAAACCTAAAGTGACCTAAGTTAAGCGACTCCAACAAAGTTATAGCATTTAATTCGTTTAACGTATGTGATGAGCCTACTATAAATCTAGAGTGTATTTTTAATGCATACTTAGCTACCCAATCAGCTGCAGTATTTTGCTCTCTATATATATGTTTCAATGTCATTTGTGGTTTGATAATTGATCTACAATATTGCAACATCTTGTCTAAGTACCAAGGGTATCTACCAGATTTAATCATTGTAAATAACTCTAAGCAGTCAGTTTCTACATCAACACAGTTCAAATTACTATCATTACAATACATGAGTCCATTAACAAGAGCAATAACTTCTGCCATTATAGCAGAGCATTTACCTATTAAGTCACCTTTAGCTATAACTATAGATCCTAAACTATTCCTGATGATTAAACCATAACTAGACTCACCACTAAGAAGAGATGAACCATCAATATTCATTTTCAATCTATTACTAACAGGCATAGACCAAACAACATACTGATTAGGTAAAGCAGTTTTAGCATGATTAAAACAATGTAGTTCTTTAGCTATATGCAGGTCTTTATACCAAATTTTTCTAGTTAAAAGCCTACCATAATCTAATGCTGTCAACATGAATAATATATTGTTAATTAATCTTTTAGATGATTGAGCTTCACCATTATGTTTACTATTATTTCTACTATGCCATATAGCATAAACAATCAAGGAAGGCAAAATTGTTCTAATCTGCGTTTTTCTATTTGTAGACATAAACCAAAGATTAATAATATTATTAACAGTCATGTATCTACCAATACTTATCCTAAACAAAGCAGAGAAATATGACCAAGTTAGCCAGGCAGATTCACATGCAACAAAGACATGGTTCAGTGTTTCAGAATTCAGACAGCTATAACACTTAGATGCTAAGATAAAACCTAGTTGTTGTAACTTACTATCAACACTTAACAGATTGTTCATAATTCTCCACAGTACAAAAGAACACTTTTTAGGTGTAATACAATTCCATATTCTTCATTTCATTTGAGATGTTACACCCTTAAATCTAATATTATTTACCGCTGTTTTTAAATTAAACTTTCCATCAACAGACAGCTTCCAAACAATAGAATCAGTAGAAAGAGCATTGAATTTAACATTACTAATTTCAGAAACATATTTAGATGGTAGCATGCTTAGAAGCTTATCAAGATTCCATTCATTGTCAGACCAAAATTCATTTAATCTAGTAACTGTGTAATGTCTAGAGTTCAATGCTGTTAGGGTTATTAAAGGCCTAGAACCAAACCAGTGATCTAACCAAAAATCTAAATTACCATCACCTACAATCCAATCTATATGGGACTCAGCTCTAACCTTAACTTCAAACATCCTTTTCCATATTTTAGAATCAGAATCTCTAAGAATAGACTCTAATGGATGAATGTTAGAACAATATTTTGAATGCATCAAATTAGACCATAAAGTCCTATTTTCTCTAAAATTCAGCCATAATTTGAAAGAATAAGCAGTTTGTATATCTCTTATATTCCTAAAGTTCAAGCCATTCTCATTATATGGTTTACACAGCTTCTCCCAACTAGACCAAATCATTTGCTTATTGGTATCACTATAACCCCACAAAAATTTGTTTAATAACTTCTCAATCCTAGATATTGTTTTCATTGGTAAATTAATTGACTGTAAATAATATATTGGATAAGACATTAAAACAGAATTTATCAATATTAGTTTCCCTCCAAATGATAAATGTTTTGAATTTCAATCAGCAATTTTATTCCTAATCTTATCAATCAGATTCTCAAAATGTATAGAGTAGTTATTAGAGTGAATCGGAATTCCTAAATAAGTAAAAGGTAAACTTGCATGCCTAAATCCTAGAGTGCTTTCTAAGGCAGCTATACTTGATCTATTCATTCTTGAGGATGGTATAAAAGTAGTCTTTTGTTTGTTAATTTGTTGTCCAGAGAGTAATTGATACTTATCTAAAAATTTAGTTAATAACCTAATACTTCTCAGAGAACCATTTACAAACAGAATAATATCGTCTGCATAAGCCAAGCAATTAACTTTAACTGTACCTTTCATATTATAGGACATAAAACTATTCTGATTAATCAGTTCATTCAAACCCCTAATCAAAAATTCTTCAGCTATAATAAATAGACAGGGAGACAAAGGGTCACCCTACCTAAGACCATTAACAGATTTGAAATATCCATATGAACAACCATTCACTATAATTGAATACCTAATATTCTCAATACACTTCTTAATTAAAAGAATGACTTTATCATTAAAACCAAAGGACCTCATGACATCATAGATAAACTTAAAATCTAAATTATCAAAAGCTTTCGACATATCCAAATTAATGATTACATTATGACCTCTAGTTTTTCTGTTCAGATCCTTAACTAGTTCCTGAGTAATTAATATATTCTCTTGTATAGACCTAAGTTCTACATAAGAACCTTGTTCTTTAGAGATTATCCTAGGCAGAATCTTAGCTAACCTAAAGTTTATTAGTTTAGAGATTATAATGTTAAGAACACAACACAAGCTAATAGGCCTAAACTGTAACCAGGTTTTAGGAGATTTTGTTTTAGGAATTAGACATATTAATGTAGCAAATAATCCTTTTGGCAACATTACATTAGAAAAGAAATCTATTACAGCTTTTAGTAGGTCATCTTTAATTATATACCAGCAATCTAAATAAAACCTGGAGTTGAATCCATCAACTCCAGAAGCACTGTCAACATTTAAACTTTTGACTACAACATACAACTCATCTAAAGAAGGCAACTGTAATATATTGTCATTATCTGTTTCAGAAAGTAACCTAGGAATCATGTTTTCAACAGATACTATATCATTCTCTATAGGAGTTTTATTTAACAAGTTAGAGAAATAGTTAACTGCAGAAGAACCAATTAAACTATCTTTATCTATCCAATTGTTATTTTCCTTAATTCCCTTTATAATATTTTTAACTCTTCTTTTTTTAACATAACTATGAAACATTCTTGAATTACTATCACTATTTATAACCCAGTTAGAATAAATTTTTTGTTTCCAAAACATTTCTTCTCTCTCAAGCAGCATAGAATAAGTAATATTCAGACTATCTAACTTAGCTCTATTATCCATATTATTCTCCTCTGCTAGTTTTAACTCAGCAATTCTAATTTCTTCTTCTGTTTTACTAATATAATAAAAAATGTTCCCAAATTTCTCTTTATTCCAACATATCAAATGTTTTTTAAGTCTTTTTAGTTTTGACCAAAAAACAAAAATACTTGAAGAATCCCTAATCTGTTTAGACCAGTTTTCTTCAACAGTTTCGAAGAAATTTTCATGTTTAGTCCACATATTCTGAAATCTAAAGGATGGCTTTTTATAAGAGGAGTTATTTGAAACTGTAATTAATAATGGTGAGTGATCAGAGAATGTTCTAGTTAGATGATTAACCTTAGTTACATTAAAAGTCTCTCTTCATTTATCATTATGTAAAACCCTATCTAAACGTTTCCACTTATGTCTATTGGTCCAAGTAAAGTCTGATCCAATATATCCTGGGTCTTCTAACTTACAGTCTAGAATCATCATATTAAACTCATCTATACCTCTAGAACAAAGTAAACTACATGCCAATTGTTCATTGATGTTTGAGATTATATTAAAATCCCCAGCAACAAGCCAGGGAAGATTGGTGACATAAATTAATCTTAATTGGTCCCATAATACTAACCTATGAGCCCTATTACACTTAGCATATATTATAGTAACTGTAACTATAGAATTAGAGGCAGAATGAGTTACTAAAGAGTTTAACAGTTGGTCAGAATTGTCTAACACATTGATTTCATACCCATTTCTCCAAAATAACCAAATTTTGTTATTTAAATTTGCAAAATAAGAATCAAATCCAAGTTTTATACAAACACAATTAATTTTATCAACAAATATTAAAGGCTCCTGTAGAGCAATAATGTTTACAGCAAATTTTTTGGTCAAATGTCTTAATCTTCTAATTGTTTTAGCATTCCCAACACCCCTTATATTCCAATTTAACAATACTGTCATCTAAAACTTCTATAAGTAGATCCTAAAGACCTTTTAAAACTCCTTGTTCTAGTTACCATTCTATTCCTAGCAGACCTTCTTAAACTAACATTAGAGGTTTCTTTTATTCTTTGTTTAGGTGAACTAGATTCACTTAAACTAGGCCTAACTTTACTTAGATTTTCTTCTACAACATCTTCAATTTCATCTAATTCATTATCAAACAGTGGTTTAAAAGGATTATTAAGCTTCATATTCTCAATTTCATTAATGATATCTTCATTTGTTATTACAACAAAATCTTCTATATGATTAGTGAATTTTAAGGTTTTACTTTGATGCTCTAAAGTAGCATTTGCTTTTTTCTTAACTGTTGGTTCTTTTACTATTTTAGAAGGATTATCATCAATTACATCTTCACTTGAAATACAAACAGTATTACATGACATAGACTTAATCAATGAGTTGTTTAATAATAGTTCGAATTTCCTATTTAAATAATTTTTTTAATTTTTTTTTTAAATATTAGTGCGCGAAATCCTATATATAAAGTTTTGATTATTTTTAATAGTTTAAAGTGCTTACATTTTAAAAAAAATTAATTTTTTTATAAAAAAAATATATTTTTTAAAAAAAAATCAGTCACGGATGACGTCAGGAAGTGACGTCATCCGTGACGTCATCAAGCGGACCATCCGGCCAATCATCTGGATGGTCCGCGCCAACGGCTAGTTCAAACGAACTAGCCGTTGGATGAACCGGGGCATCCGGGCGAACCGTGCGGATGCCCCGGTTCCAACCGGACCATCCGGATCGATATCCGGATGGTCCGATTTGCCTGTCCGGGCGTCCGGGCGAAACCGTCCGGATGCCCCGGACCGTGTGCCCGGACCATCCGGACGCCCATCCGGATGGTCCGGACGAAGAAAAAAAAACCGGTTTTTTCAAAAAAAATATATGGGTCTCCCCTATAAATAGAGGAGACCCCAACTCCAACCTCACACACTCTCTAAATCTACTATAAACTCTCTAAATCTCTCAACTTGTTCTAGATTTTGTTATTAAGCTTAACTTTTATATTTTACATATCGTACTTCTGTTTTCGAAATAGTTAGATTTTTTTTTCGAAAAAAAATTGTTATTAGTTTGTATTAGTTATTATTTGTGCTTATTTCCTATTTCCAATGCCGTCTTGTGGCTTCAACAACAGGTTAGGACAAGCAACTCCGAAAAGTGATTTTTCGGAATTTTCTTCTTTTATGATGTCTCCTCCACCCGAGAGGGATCCGATCAAACGACGCATCAAATGTGCCACTGAACCTATGAATATGAGTAAGACTCTCAAACAAAATTTTAGTTTGAAAATTTCTGATAAGGAGAGGCGAAACTTCAAACTTGTTAGTACTACACGTACGACTGTTAGTAAGACCGCCAAACCAAATTTTAGTTCTAAAATGGTCGACAAGGTGACACGAAGTGTCAAACACCCAACTATAACCAAGACTAAGAGTAAGACCGTTGTTCCTAAACAAAGTCTTAGTACGAAGACGAAGATGGTCGATTTGATTGCTGCTGCGTTAAGTAAGGTTAATCGTGAGACTCGAGGACAAGTTTTGGGAGATCCATTACAAATTGCAGCTACTGTTGAGAAAGTTTTGCGACTTAAAAAAGTGGTTAGCGACAAGAGACTAAAAAATTTATTTTAGCAATTGTAATATTAAATATTTTAATATAACTTGTAATATTTTAGCATTTGTAATATTAAATATTTTAATATGACTTGTAATATTTTAGCATTTGTAATATTAAATATTTTAATATGACTTGTAATATTTTAGCATGATAAAATATGATTTTGGTTTAAAAAATAATAAATAACACTTGTTATATTTAAAACCAAATCACAATAATAAAATTCAAAATGTAATATTAAAATTACAACAATATAACTTAAAAATAATAAATAACACTTGTAATATTTAAAACCAAATCACAATAATAAAATTCAAAATGTAATATTAAAATTATAACAATATAACTTAAAAATAATAAATAACACTTGTAATATTTAAAACCAAATCACAATAATAAAATTCAAAATGTAATATTATAATTACAACCATATAACTTAAAAATAATAAATAACACTTGTAATATTTAAAAACAAATCATAGTAATAAAATTCAAAATGTAATATTAAAATTATAACCATAAATTTTGTAATTTTTTAACATGATAAGATATAGTTTTGGTTTGTAATATTAAAATCAACACTACTAATATTAAATCTAAAAACATAATAATAATATTGAAAATGTGATAATAACATAAGTAATATTTAAAATTTTGGACTATATAATAATTGCAACACTTAAAATATTAATAACCAACACTTAAAATATTTTAATCTCAATATTTTTTAAATATAACATTTTGGTTATAAAATAAATAAAATCAGCATAATATTTACCAATAAACCGCCGGTTTTTTACAAATAAACCGTGGTTTCGCAGTCCTGCCAGGTTGCAGTCCTGTCGGGTTGCAGTCCTGCCAGGTTGCGGTCCTGCCGGGTTGCTCCTTATACGGTCCTGGCGGGTTGCGGTCCTGGCGGATTGCAGTCCTAATGGGCCAGTTTCGCAGGTAAACCGCCAGTTCTTAAGCAGGATGTCAGCTTTGAACCGTGGTTCCTGAACCATTACACACCTATTATACAACTTTTACAGAAATGCAGATGACCTTCTTGTATTGTTTTGGTTAGTTTAACTCTTTTCATTTGTTTACCATAATTTGTTTTCATTTTTAAAAAAGTAGAAAACTTGTTTGGTTAATGAATAATAATTGGTTTCTCTAAGCAACATCATACATTTTGTGTAATAATATTTACATATATCAATATGCAAAGTATTGTCAACTTCGACTAGAAATTTATTTTCATTTTAATAGTCTAAAACATTGATAAAAAACACTGAAAATCAAAATCGGCGTGGTCTAAGTGTACTAGAAAACACTTCATTTTCAGCAACTAAACTTGTTTTCACACCAGTTTCCGCATTTAGTTAAAGTTTTCGCAAACAAAACAGACTTATAATTTGGATTTTAATGCTTGCTTCATATGTACAGGTACTTTATCTTTGCTTGCTTTACATTGACGACAACGATCACGGACCGGAGCAGTGTGCTGTACTCTATTATCTACACAGCCGTGCCAACAGTTATTATTGGAATACTCGAAAACGATCTTAGTAAAAAAATACTTTTCAACTACCCTTAGCTCCACAGAGCTGGACACGGTACAACTCAAAATTGTTTCGGGTAACAATAGTTGACACAATATGGCAAAATGCAATCATCTTCTTTATCCTTCTGGTTGATATTGGGGCTGCACTATAGATGAATCTAGTATTGGAGATATTTGGACGATTACGGTCGATTGTGTGGTGAATTTGCCATGGATCATTTGGGGTTCTATTATTGCCGCCGTCATTTGGTGCAGGTATGTGTTAGGGTAGCGACCAAAGTTCCACATCCCACATCTGTAATATATGGGAAGGATTAGTGGTATATAAGTAAGAATATACGTCAACTAGTATGAGGCCTTTTGGTATTGGACCAAATGCAAAACCGTGAGGACCTTCGGGTGCCAAAGCGGACAATATCATACTAGTATTGAGATCGGTTGTGTTCTTACTTATATACGGAGGCGGAATATGGCTCCAGGCCCAGACAGTACGTGATGTGGTGGGTGATGTGGCTGAAATTTTCATTGGTCGAACATGATAAATTAGTAGCCATGCTCAAGGTGATCTGCTCTATAGATCCTTATCCTTGTTTGGAGTGCCCTTGGCTCATCAAGCAATGTGGCTTGATTGGAGAGATCCTCGTTTGGAGTATCCGCGTTACTCACCAAGAAGTGTGGCTTGATTGGAGTGTATCAAGACGGTGGTACTTGTTTGGAGTGACGTTAAGGAACAAGGCAGGATGGTCGAGATCAGATAGATCCGCTGTAAATGCTCTAGAGATCAGGCAGCCCCAACCTGATTAGAGTGAGCGGATGGATGTCAATTGAGAGGAGGCTAAAATGGTACTTTGTTCGAGAGGAGGATTTGTTAGGGTAGCGACCAAAGTTCCACATCCCACATCGGTAATATATGGGAAGGATTAGTGGTATATAAATAAGAATATACGTCAACTAGTATGAGGCCCTTTGGTAGTGATATACGGAAGCTGGAAAGCGTTAGGTTACTTTTTGGTGGCTAATCATGTTACTAAATCTAGTACATAAATCAGACTAACTTTACTCTTGTAGTTCTTCATTTGTTTTTAAATGTTAGTTAATTAATTAATTAATTTTGCAGAGGGATCTAAGTTATTAATAATATTTTATTAATACAAAGAGCGTCCCAAAAATCTTGTTGGATTCTTTATTTTATGCTTTCATTATCTTGGATCCTCACTGGTTGTATCTATAATAGAGAGCCATCAAAAGCCAAAAAGATACAGATACCAAAGTGTTTGTGTATATTCCAAATTGTTTTGGCTGGAATATAACAGCCATTGATAGTTATCCGGGTCATAGAGATAGACACTAAAACAAGTACAGATTTTTTTTTGAGTCACTTAGTACCCGTAACAATGGTTTCGTTTTCACAGGTCATAAAATGTTATTACATTGTTCGATTACTCTTAATCAGTACGTTTTAGGTATGGGTTAGTTATTTTTGAAAGATTTGCAAATCAGAGAACTAAAAAAACTTATTAACAAACATTTGAAACCTAAAAAATGTACCGATTTTATATGATTAAAAAATATTTACAGCCAAACAAAAAGCAAGCAAATTTCACTAGCAATCGAATCGAAGATGTGAGCCGCTCCTAAATTAAAACTTAGTGATCAAGAACATTTTCACATTCCTTCGCAAACCTACCCTTCACTCGCTGCCTCTTATCTGCTCTTTCTTTCCTCGACTCGTATCGTACGGGGTTGTCATATCTGTAGGTTAAACTTTTAAAAACTATAATCCATATACTAATCGAAAAACACAACTTTTACCTCCGTTTATTCTTCTTTTCCTTGTAACGCTGCTTTGCATTTTCTCTATCCGGTGCTGTCATAGGCTTGGGATCAGTCACCGGAGCTGCAATAGCCATTCTACTTCTAACCACAGAAAGTTCATTGTCTACAGATGCCTGTCCCAAGCGAGAGTTATCAGCAATCCAATTCAATTGTATCCAACATGGATTCTTTTGTCCAAATTTTGATACAAATAAATTACTTCACAACATTAGAATCGGATTGGCTTGTCTAACAATCCAAACCTGTCAATAACCATTTTTTGGTCCAAATTGGATACTGAAAATGAAATACTATGCGGACAACTTACATCATGCGATCTTAAAGCCTCTTTTTCCGAGCTTATCTGGTAATTGGTGGATGTTTTGTTTTTAAGCTCAAACTTGTTAGGTTTGAACTTGGTACCACGTCTTAATTTTCCAGAACCAAAATCCCATGTCTGTGAAACTCCGCCCTCATTAGATTCATCTGTACCACGCCGTAATTGTCCAGAATGAAAATCCAATATCTGAAGAAAGATTCAGCTTATAATATGGACTAACAAATATAATCTCAAAGCCAACTTGGACTTTTACAATATTCACAAACTTTACTATTAATCGCAACCACAGAATCTATGCTTTTCATTTTGATTATCAGCTATAGCCTATAGGTATGTAACAATCACGTATCGAATCTAGGATTGTGTTATTGTAAATGTTACTGAAAACTGATTTATAATATGAAAACATAGAGTTCAAAATTTATAACTACCGAGCGAAGAAACACTTACCAAAGTATCTTCTTTTGAGTTTATTAGGGGCACTGGTTGATTCAGAAGCAAAGATGAAAATGACGGCGTCGGATGACTAAATAGACCACAACCATCACTATTAACACCCACATCAAAATTTTGAACATCCAGCGGCCATCCAGGGTTCTCCAATCGACTCTGCGCCATTCCACTGTCTATTCCTACTCTCCTTCCTTCACTATCTCCATCACCGTCGTCGTCTTCGTTCCCACTAACAGAATAGTTCTCCATGTACTCTATCAACTGTTTATAAATAACATCCTTGAAATCCCGACAATTATGGTTTTCTTTTTTCTTGACCACCTCCATCAACAAATCATCGAAATTCTCATCGGGAAGATTCGCCATGCCACCTCCGGGCCATGAGTCATCAAGAAACAACTCGTTCAATTTCTGGATCAATGAACTCGATCCGAATTCTTCTGCACCAAAAGTTTTTCTTTCTCCGATATCGATTCCCCACAGTTTTCCCAACTCCACGGCCGACGGACAGCCCGAAAATCCTTTTACGGGAGCACGCTCGTGCGAAGCGTAAACGGAACAACCGTCTTCACCGTGGACGTGGGAGTCGCAGTCATGGCAGAGGGCAACGTTTTCGGTAGCGCAACAAACAGAGACCGGCAGTATGCCACAGTAGTTGCATATCTGAGATCGGAGGTGCCTGCCGGAGATAGCGCTATCCGCGTGAACCAGTCGGTCGCAGAGCAAACATATGTTGGCGGAGTCGGCTCTGCAGTATAGAACTGCAATATGTTGGTTGCAGAGATAGCAAGGTTGTGGTTTGGAATTCATTAGTGACAGAGTATAGTCCAAATAAGTAGTTTCACTGCAGTAGCCTACAAACAACTTCTGATACTCTTTTTTGATTTATCTTGTATTCAAAACAAAAACACTAATGAAATGCACTGAAGAAGCTAAAAGTATGGATGGAAGGAAGTTGAGGTTTGGTTGAGGATGAAAGCCAAAAATAGAGATAGGTCATGTCATGCCCTACCTTTTCAATTCTGTGTTGCTTAGGATTATATAGTGAACGAGTAGATGATAGAAAGTACGGATATTGTTACACATTGTACCCTTTTGTTAATTAAGAAAATCTATGGTGAAAGAGACCATATACGTTTTCGGATATGATATTATATGTTGCAGTGACTCTTCGGGTCTCAACTAGGGATGTGGTGTCACGATGAGGCACACATTTCAACATCTCAACTTGCCAATTTTATAAACTGGTTACATGCTGCAAGTGGCTATGATGTTATAGGTTGCAGGTACGTCCAAACTTTCGAGTCTAAGCTCAGCAACTCGAGTCTGATTTAGGGAGATGGCCTGAGATCAGGCACATTATATGCTGCAAGTGCAAGTGGGCTACTGGTGAATGTAAAATAAATTTTTAAATAGAGAAATATTATATGAATAAATACTAATATAAAATAAAAATTATAAAATTTCTAATTTACCGATAAATATTTTCACGATTTTGTGACGAGTCAACTGATATAAATCGGTGATTTTTAATTTAGATGATGGTTATAGCGATTGATTGGGGAATTTTTTTTCAAATATATTGTCAAAGTAATGAGCGATAATTAGAAAAAAAAAGTTAATGTATAACCACCAAATGGAGATTCAAGCCTTTATTTATACTATTTACAATTCATTATTATGCAATTAGAGCATTACACGTGTTTTTTAGTTGTAGTTGTTTGAATAACCTTTCTCGTTCACTTACTTTATCTTATATCTTCCTCGCAACATTTGTTTAAAAACTTCTTTATGACCCTTGTTTTAAGTCTACTAAAAACCATCGCCTGATCATTTTTACTTGTCCCTCGTTCAGTCACTTCTTTATGGTCCTCATCGAAAGTCATTTATATGACCATAATCTACTTACTGATGCTGGCCTCTCGTCTAACTACTTCTTTATGACCATCGTATAAATACTTTTTATATCCATCGTCTAGAATTTTCTTGGTGACCCTCGTCTAGCCATTTCCATACACCTCTCGTCTAAGTCTTCCTAGTGACCCTCGTCTAACATCTCTTTATTTCTGGTTTCTTATCTTCTTATTAGTTCTTGACTTGAATATACCTCGTGAGTATAAGAAATATATTCTATCTAATGGATATATCTTTATCAGTAATTGATAACAATGTAATTAGTCCAACCCAAATATGTGGCAAATCATCATTTTAAGACCCTAAAACTAAAATTATTTTGCCAAATACACAGTTAACTACAAAAGCTAACTTAAATATGTTGATGTTATTTGTTACAATGCTTAAATATGTTGATGTTATTTGAACCTCAGACTTATCACAAAGAGAAGTGATAAGCTCAAGTTATGGTAGGCCATGAGGGAATAAATGAATTCTCTGAAGTAGAATATCACATGGATTCTTGTTAAAATCCAAAAATTCATAAGCTTATGGGATGTAAATGGATATGAAAGAGGAAGAAAATAATTTTAGGAGTTAAATCATCCATGTACAATGCTATATTGGTGGCTAATGACTTTACGTAAAATGAGAGTGTTGATTTTACTGAAATATTCTCATCGGTTATGAAACAAATCTCAATAAAATTTATAGTATCAATCTTTACTAGATTAGATCTTGATCTAGTTTAAGCTGATGTTACTACTACTTTTATCTATATAAGTCAGCCATAAGGTTTTGAAGAAAGACATGAAGGCGACGTGTGTTTGTTGAATAGACCACTATATGCAAAAAGAGTCGTTGAGACACTAGAATAAAAGAGTTGACTATTTTATTAAGTCAATCAACTATGGAATAAGCTGTTATGAAAACTAATTCAACTGAAGTGGGGAAACATATACAAAAATGCATATTTTGTTATTGTTGTATGTTGATGATATACTTATAGCTGGGAAAACATAATGAATATTAAAACTTTAAAAAATCAACTAAAAGTAGAAATTTAAATGAAAGATATGAGAGAAACCAAAAGGATTTTACGAATATAAACTAAAAAAAGCATAATGAGGAGTTATTTATTCTTATGTTCAGGAGAATACATACATAAAGTACTTATAAATTTTGGAATGTACGAAGCTAGATATGTTGAAACTGATATTGGTGCTCAGTTCAATCTCAATGGTACCATACAAGAGATACATTATAGCAATGCCATTAAAATTATCATGTATTTTATGACTTGTATTATGCCAGATCTTACACACGCAATCAGAGTTTTGAGCAGATTTATGGTTGATTTGGGAAGACCTCATTAGAATACTCTTAAATGGCTCATGGGATACTTGAAAGGTACATTAGATGTTTGAGTACGTTTTAATAAAAATCATGGATATGATGATATACTCTAAGGGTACGTAGACTTTGATTTTGCAGGTTCGCTTGATACAAGTAAGTTAACTTTGGGCTATCTATTTATAGTATTTGGTGGAGTGGTTAGTTAGAGAGCTAGTCTACATAAGATTTTTGCCTTCTCATCTAGATAATATAAATATATGGATTCTAATAAAGCAATTAAGGATGTCATTTGGTTAAAATGATTTCTAAATGAGATCACTGGTACGAAGCGGAAAGGTATACTATATTATTATACTAGTGTTCTTCACTTGAAGGAAGAATCTGAATTTCTATCAAAACACGAAACATGTTAATATGAAGCCTAAATTCATAGAGATGGGATGGAGAAAGAGAAAACTAAATTCATATGGATCCAAAGGATCAAGAATGTACCACTTTCATCATTGATAGAGGCTTACATTGTTATAGAGTTATGCCTTTTGGATTGAAAAATGCTGGGGCCACCTACCAAAAATTGATGAATAAAGCATTTGCTACCCAGATCGGAAGAAACATTGAGGTATACATTGATAACATGATGGTGAAAATTATAGCAGATGATACGCACTTGGAAGATTTAGAGAAGATATTTATGAATTTAAAGGCAATAAGGCTGAAATTGAATCCAGAAAAATGTACTTTTGGAGTTCGATCAGGGAAATTCATGTGTTATATTATCAGTGAAAAAGGGATAAAACTTGATTCAGAACAGTTACAAGTTGTAGTGTCTATGAAATCGCTTCGAACTATCAAGCTTTTGGCTACATAGGATTAGATGGAGTTTTGTATGAGAAAGCATTGAGTAGGCCATTACTACGATGTTTGAATAGACAAGAATCATAGGACGTTTTATTAGAGTTGCATGAGGGAGAAAGATCAGCGTATTGTGGGTTTAAGGAATTAACTCGTTGAGTTCTGCTTGCAGGGTTTTATTGGCCCTCAATTATGAACAATGCTAAGAATTTGGTTCAAAGCTGTGATATTTGTCAAAGGTTTACTAATTCTATCTATAAACCAGCAGTTTCACTTATGTCTATTATTGAAACCATACATTTTGATAGATGGAGAATAGATATAGTAGGACATTTGCCGATGGCTTATGGAGGACGACAAATATTAATTGTTGCAGTTGATTATTTTACAAAGTGGGTAGAAACAGAGCCATTATTTGGAACAAAAGCTAAGGATGTTATTAAATTCATTGTAAACAATATTTACTGTCGAAGAATTACTATAAACAATGGTCTTCAATTTAATAATAAAGAAATGGATTCCTTCTATGCTTCGAAGGGAATCAAGCAATGTTTTTCAACACATATTCATCCCCAAGAAAATAGACAAGTGGAGGTAACATACAGGTCTATTTTGGAAGGTTTGAAGAAGAATTTAACAGAGCAGTGGGAAAGTGGACTAATTATTTGCAATAGGTACTTTGGGCTTATCGAACGACTCCTGGGGAGGCTACTAAAAAGACTCATTTTGCTTTAGCGTATGGAATGGATGATGTTAGTCATGTGTAATCTACTTTGTCATCTTTTAGAATACCTCAATATTTTGAAGAGTTGAATGACAAAGCTAAATGAGTGAGTTTGGATTTGATTGATGAGAAAATAGTTCGAGCTCATTTAAATATAATTTATTATGAAGCTCTAGAGAAATAGATATAATTCCACGGTGAAAAATATGGAGTTTAAGATAGATTATTAAGTGTTGATAAAGGTATTCCTACATACCAAATAAAAGAGTCTCGGTAATATGGCCCCAAATCGGGAAGGACTTTATACGGTTGTTGAAAGGATAAAGTCGGGTTCTTATCACCTTTGTGATAGTCAGTGGAGGATGCTTCAACATCCATGGAATATACAACATCTAAATACTTGGAATGACAGTGTTGTATTTTGAAATTGTTTTCTCTCATTGATTAGCGCACTATTTCCTACCATGTTGGCCCAAAGAGGTTTTAATGAGGCGTTATGTACATATTCAAAGTTATCATTAAAATTCATTTTTGGCCAATGGTTGTTTACAACTGCTTATTTAAGACTATTTTGGTAACTGATCAAAGGCTGATCATCTCTGAGGTTGACCAAGAGTAGAATATTCCAAAGTGTTGAATACACTTTTCGAAGAACCAACCATGTTCGAAGTTTTACGTTCATTAAACACTCGATGATGTTCGAAGTGTTACGTTCATTCTAAGATGTTTGAAATGTTAAGTTCATTAAACACTCTTTTGATGTTCGAAGTGTTACGTTCATTAAACAGTTTATGATGTTCGAAGTGTTACGTTCATTAAACACTCTATGGTGTTCGAAGTATTACGTTCATTAAACACTCTATGATGATTCGAAGTGTTACGCTCATTAGACACTTTATTATGTTTTTATGTCGAATAAAAAATATAAATAACAATCGAATGTAAATATAACTTATAATGAGATATGGAAGTATAAAGGTCATCAAGTTTTTTATTCTCAACAGCTAATCCTTCAAGATGTTTAGTCTTCAGTTAATTTATGTTTTCCTGGTGCGAAGTGTTCAGATCTTCTTTGTCGATTCGATGTTTTTTTCATAGATACTTTTGACATGTAGAAGTCCTCTAAGAAATTAAAATATTTCAATTTGGAATTCATGAAACTTCTCTCCTATGAGGTCACCAAAGATATCCCTCATCTTTTTCTCAGCTTTAGCAACACCTTTATAGCGAACCATCTCTTTAGCCATATGTTTTAATTGCTTTTGAGAGGCTTCAATTTCTTTGAGTAAGTTTTTTCGCTGCACTGTCGAGATCGTTAAATAGTTGAAGAGCAACTAAAACTTCTTTGGAAGGCTCCTTGGGAGGAAAAACCACTGGGCTATGTCAAGGAATAAGAGATACGGAGGTTGTAGGAACAATAACCTCAGGAGATGCGGCTTCAGAGGTAGCAGGTGCAGACCTTCTACCAAGATTATGCATATGATCTTGAATCTACAAAATGATCTTGCAATTCGTTAAAGTTAATGAAACAGTCAGGATCGAAGTGTTCATCGCCTTGGTCATCTTCCATAACAATAGTTTCCCTTTGCTGGTTGGTAGCGTCTTCAACATTTTCTTCATTTTCCTTTTGATAACTTTGCTGATTTTGTACAACTATAACTTCATTGCCATCAGACATTATTTCTTCGACAATTTCTATAGCCTTATTTTTCCCTTTCTTTTGGGAAGTTTTCTTAGTGGTGCCTTTCTTTTTCGAAGGATCAACAGTTTACTTCTTTTCTGAAGAAGGTTCATCTTCTACTCCTTCCTTGATAGTGGAGAGAATATTTTCTTTCATTTTCATTTTTAAACCTCTTAGCTTCAGATTTGTTGAAGGAATAGCACCAGATGTACTAGTTGCATTTTATTCTTTTTTTCCTTTCTCTTTTGAGGAAGATGATTGTTTGATCTGTTACAAATTGACAAGAAAACTTTGCAGTCAGGATGGACCAATATTCTGACAGATTGTCGAAGATTGGGTGGCTCCATCAAATTTTCAAGAGAAAAAGCTCCAAATGTGATCGGTAATATGTGAGTGTTGAGAAAGTTGATGGGTTCAAAGTCTGTGTGGGAAGCATTATTCCACTATTTTTCAACCCAAATAGCAAGCTTAATGAAAGTTTCATGTGCTTTTTCTAGACGACTTGCATAAAGCCTCAAAATTTGTATTCAAAATATAGAAGTTGATAGCAAATAACATAAATCAGTTGAAATATATACTTTAGACAGATAACATTAAAAGACTTACGATTAATCCTCCAGACGAGGTTCAATCTTGATGGGTTGGCATCATATATAGCTCTATCATTCTCCCATGCTCCTGAAATAAAGACGAATTAGTGCTTCCAAAATTTTTCTGCTTCCAGTAGATCATCGATTAGTTTTAAATCATCGTCCAACGTAAGATAATAAAACAAAAACACTAGTCCCTTTGACAATTTGGTTACATATATGAAATCCTCGATGCAGATCAGAGTTTTGGACAACCGGGAAGCCATGATTGAAGAAAGCAGCGTGGACCATTGATTTGGTGTCACTTGGGTTGGATATAGATTCAAAATCTTGAAGTAATCCACTATCATAGGGTCTATCGGAAATCGAAGACCCCAGTTGATGATCTCTGGGTAGACCACTGCTTCTTTAGATCACTTGTTTGGCTCTCTTCGTAGTCTTTATATAAAACGTGTTTAGAGTCACTATATAGTTCGCATCAAGAGATCTCAAATTCTCACCTATTGATGCACGCTCCGCCTCAGATATTGTGATAAGAGTTTTCTTTTTCCTTGGTCTGCAATCTTTTTCTTGCGCAATATTTTCTGATTCCTTCAAAGCTTCTTCTTCCGAATTAGCCTCATTATTTGACTGAGTAGCCTCAAAATCAAGTTCTTCTTCAGATTCCTCATCCACCAATCGAGAAGGGTTACTTAAGGGATTTTGTTGAGACGATGTCGCAGTCTCAAAAATCACCTTTGGGAGAGGAGAAGAGGTTGATAGGATTTGAAGCAAGATTAATGTCTGAGATAAAATCAGCGTCATCATCGATTGCTATAAAAGTTTTCCTTTTTGGAGTTTGAGGAGGTTGAGAGTTTGAAATTTTGGTTGAAGAATGAGTCGCTTCAAATCTCTTTGGAGAAGATTTTCTCACTTTACGAATGGTTTGGGATGACAACCTAGTAAGCGAGGGTGGGGTTTGAGGTGCTTTAGGTGTTCAAGTTTTTGAGGATTGACTTTCTTCTGTAAGAGGAGAAGGTGAAAAAACAAGAGTTTTGGATGGATTGAAGGTACCGTATTATATGGTCTTCGTAGATAGACCAAGGGGAGCTTTGTTTATTAATCTAGTCGGTCTATATTCTTCTGCTCTTTCACTGATGCAAAAGTAATTGTAAGCTCTGAAGACGTTGTTGTTTGACTTTAGGGATTTAGGTTTTTTGGGAATTATGGCTTTAGATATCTTGGATTTTGACGCTTTCTCATAAACTGGTTGAAGATTGAACGGAAAAGATGAGTTTTTCGGTGAAAATAGCCAGTAGATTAAAGAAGTCGGTAAAGGTAAAGGATTGTAGAGTTTTTTCACTTTCTCTCTCAAGGAATTCTCTTTGTGAATCAAATAATGGTTCATAATGGAATTTATAAGAAGAAAAGAGTGGTGTTGAGAAGTGGAAAATGTGGACGTTGATTATACAGAAATTAAAGCGGTTAGGTAGATAAGAATTCAACGCATGTCATGCTATGGCCCAAGTTGCAGACCTAGCCCTTAGAGTGCCATTATTTGTTGAGAAGTAGACTTGACACATAAGAATATTAGCTACTGCTTTGAATTGTGATGTAAGGAGGTGATTTCCTATTTGAAATATTTTGATGCACTTGACACAAATAATGGTATAACAGAATAATCAACGGAGTTCGAATTATTGAGAAGAATATTATCTTCACTTTTGATTATGTTCAAGGCTAATTAGTTCTCATTCATTTACTAACATGAGAACTAAGGGGGCTACTGATAAGGAAATGAGACTTCAAGGACTGAAATGTGAAGAAAACTGGTATCTTGTATTTTTGTCAAGGACTAACGCGTAATTATCCGATTTTTCTGTAACCGTTTCAGTTATGAGCTAAGTCCTTGCGCCTCTATATAAAAGCCAATGCAGATCTAATAAAGAGGTTGATTTTTAAGTGAGATCATTTGAGCACTTTAATTTTCTCTCTCTAAAATATATTTCTCTCTCTATGAACTGACCTCTCTCGATTAACTAAGGCAATCCAAGTAATCAAACTCACTAGTTATCACCATTGATGATGTATACGTTGTGAAAGGACTCTCGATTATAGATAAAATCTTGGAAGCATAAAGATTCGATATGATTGGGTATATGTATTCCGTGTATACCCGATTGTTGGGAATTTTTAGAGTTATTGTCCATCAAAATATAAATAGGACGAGAGAATTTGGTTTTAATTTGAGGTGGTTGAGGAATCAGTTGACGAGAGTTGCGTATCTAGATTCAAATCTAGATAGGACTAGAGACATGATCGTAGAAGATTCATTTGCGTACCTCTTATACTTTTTAAATTTCACCATCTTCACCGATATCAGCCATAAGTATGTGCAGGATTACGTACTATTGTCTCTAGATGACATTAAAGCACTGTAGGACTTTGCTTGAGGTACGTGTGCATTTTCTTGGCTATATTATGGGTTAGGATATGCATCGAAGACGTCAACCTAGACTCTATAGGGTTTCAGAGGTATGTATATCTATATTTTAAAATATATTTATGAGAACTAACATATATTCCATGTAATGACGTTATATTTATTAAAGTTTTCACGCGATGATTTTTTTAAGAGATATTTAATGTTAATAATATTACATGTTTTATAAGTATGTTTGACTACTAGATATATGATAATTTTTCAAGCTTTCAATATGCTTGAATGATAGATATAACAACCTGAAAACAAAGCTTCTCAATTGGTCACTGAATATGATGATTACCGTGAATGGGCAACCAAAAAGCAGCTATCGTGATACTCACAACAGTCCGTGGAGAATGATGTGAGTATATTATATATCTTTTTACTTTATTATTTTTACAATTAATGTTTGATGTTTGATTGAATTATTATTGCAGGTTGTATTTTAGTCGTATCTGGGCATGCGAGCTGACTTTTCGATCCAAGAGGCCCATCTATTTTGTTATCCCATTCGATGTATTGACACCATCCAAATATACATGCCCGATAGAGTGATGAGGAACTTCAGATTGATTCGGGATAACTCTGATGCTTCTAATAACCCAGACTAAACCCGAAGAAGGAAAACCACCGTTGATATAGTGACAATACAAGCATTTGACATGAGTCACATTGATGTTTACTTTTGTTGACCGTATCACAACTACCATATCCAAAACTGTAAATCTAGTTTCCTTAGTACGTTGAGTATATTAGTCAGTATTTGTGGTATCTCATCACTCTAACGGTGATTGGTGATGGTGAAGCATTATAGACGATTAATAAGATCATCCTCCGTTGAAAAGAAACTAGTTTTTTACTTACCGGGTATTGAAGATCATGTCTCATTGGGTCGGTTTTACTATTCTATGATTGAATATATTTTTTTTGTTTGCGTAGTTGTTTATATCAGTTATATGGTATCGGCATATATGTTCACAACTGTTATTCGAATATGTTTATCAAATGTTTTTGTGGTCTTGTATCGAATGTTTTATCAGACATTCATCTATTTTAATTAATAAAATCTTTTGTTACTGAATACTTGGTTAAATTAGAATTCTTATTACAATGTTTATCACTTCCAACATTAAATATTGGAAGATCAAAACTTTTAACCTATAAAAAAAATTAAATATGAACTATTTTTTTTATCAGAAATAAAATATTAATTTAAAAATTAAAATTCAATTTTGTTAAGTTTAAAATATAACATGAATAAATATCTATGATATATTTATTATGATTTATTCATTAACGTTAGTTTTATAAATAATAAAAACAAATTAATTTTTTTAATTCAAAATAAAAAAATAAAATAAAAATTATAAAAACATGTTAAAATTTTAATTTGATAAAAGCATACCAAAATTTGAGCTAAACCAATTTGAGAGAAGCATATCAAAAGTTTAGTTTATTGAGAGGATATGGTAAGGAGGTATAAAAAACATATATTCCATAAAATTTTCATAATTTATAGAAAGGTAGTCGAGTTGAATATTTAAGTAGATTTTAACAAGCCCAGAAACATTTGTTAACTTTATATTCGTTATGAGTCTCGTGACCCTTATATCATATAAAGTATAATTGTAGTTACTAATGATCCGACCCAAATAAAAAAAGATCCATTTTCGTTATGAGTCTTCTTTTTCTCACCTCAAGATAACACTCTGTCTGTCTCTTTGACTGTATCTTATCTCCTTGTGTCGATAGACTCTTCAACTCTTCCACTGATAGAAAAACTGTAGCCTAACCGATCTAGAGCTACCACCCTTGTTTCGATCGAACTCCCCTTTAAGAACATCGACGGGTATACCTAGTGAACTAGCATACCAAGCTAAAAATTGTCCATCACTAGGAAAAATCTGAAGGTCGAAACTATCACCTGTAACTGGAAGACCAGTGATAGCATGGACATCGTCTAACGCACCGTCATATCACCAAATGAGAAGTGGAAGTTGATGGTCTCTGAATGCCAACTCTCGATAAACGCATCAACCAGGTGCACATTGGTAGTCCAACGCTCCAAGCAGTCGATGAGGGGATCAAAACAAGACATCATCACGTGCTCTCTCACCCTACCCTGCCCTGTAAGATCCCATACACGATGGGTACCGTACATCGCGTATCAATGCGTGGGTTGACAAACTTACACGATATTTAAGTAAGTTAAAAAGTATATATAATATAGCATTCACTACACACTGAATCAATCCTAACTTACCTCGCCCTTAAATATGATGTACACCTTGTGAAGTCTGTAGTCCAGATAAATATACGGCACGTGGGGATTCACTCTTTCGGAACTGCTGATCCAGAGTTCTACGTACAACGGACACAATAGGTGCAAGAGTGTCTACGCGCCGCCAATGCCTCACGCTGCTCCGTATCAGTGCTATCAGAGTTTGATCCTTCCTGACGACGAACAAGAGTACGATACCTTAGAGGTATGCTAAAAAAATAAAACAACACATTGTTACATACCAAAAAAATTACCAAACACCCTTATATATATTTAGATGGAATACATAAACTCACGCAATGAATATACAAGTCAATTTGGGGTCTAATATGCTCAATTTATTAATACAGGAAAAAAATCGAACACAATGTGTCCAATTTGGGGCCAAATATAGAGCAAATCTGCGAAAAACGTGTTCCCAGATTTGCTCGACTGAAAAACCATACCCAGGAATAGTGACGAACCCTAATCCCTCAAACCTTAACCAAAATCAGCAAAAACATACCAAAACGATGATAATGACCTAACTAACATATCTCTACAAGTAACTTTCCAAAAAAACAACAACAATGATATGAACATTTGAGTTTTTTGGTAGATATTATAACTTTAAATATCACTAAAAAGACCTAACTAAATTGCAAAATAATTACACCAACAAGTATAAAATTCATACCTTAACATGTTTGCAAGTTTGGATTCGAGAAATCTTTCGTTTTTTGTTCGACGATTTTGAGAAGTTTTAAATGAAAGAAAAAAAAAATTTGGTTGAAATAGATATTTTATATTAAAAATATTTCGATAAAAAATAGATCTCATTCTAACCAAAAGAAATCTCATTATAACCGGATCTCATTTCTCATTATAACAAAAAAAACAGAGTTCTGCCTTGCCCCAACTCTTACTACTACGCAATACAGATACTAAAATGGACGCACACGAAAACGATCACGATCAAGTTACTTTTATTCATTCAAATAGATAAAAGAAAATATAAATAATATAATCTGTATATGGAATAAGTATCAATTACTCATTTAATTTAATACTATTATTTATATGGGTTAGTTCCTAATAGGTGTATTAAATATTTTAAAATTCTCGGTAAGTATATTTTACTTTGATAATTCCAATTAGTGTATAGCATATAAAAAATGACAAAATTACCCTTCCTTACAAGCATCAAATCGCTCTATTCTCCTTCTCTCGAACAAATCTCTCAGACCCCCAAAGCTAAGCTTCAAATCTCTCTATTCTCCTTCTCTCGAACAAATCTCTCAGACGACCCCAAAGATAAACCGAATCCAGTGAAGACTCGCAAAATATAAACCGAATCCAGGTATGATTCTTGTTCTCATATCAATTCCCGTGTAGTTCTACGTTTCGCGAGACAGATCCGTAACTTTGTAAATCGTTGAATCGATGATTTGTGGAATTTTAATCTCCAAAGTCAGCAAATCTTGTATGTATGGTGACTATCTGTTAGAATCGAGTCGAATTTTGTGAAATCGGTTAAGTTCAAGGTAGCTGAGTTTGTATTGATATAGAGTTATAGATACAGTTCGTTTATCGTACGAGTTGTTAGTGATTAAGTTGTGTGAAGTTCTAGGATTCGTTTGCAGAATTGATTTGGTTTACCTAATAGAGTTTTACTTATTTGTTGGGATTATCAGCGCAAATAGTAGTTGGTTGTTGAAATGTACCTCGTATGTTTATCTAATAGTCACAAATTTTAGCTCTAGATCGTTATCTGAATCTGGTTTTCTCATCCTGTGTCTATCGGTGTATCTAATCGCACTAGTTCTGTGATTTGTGCTGATAATGATACAAATCTGTAGCTGTTTCGTTTCATTCATCTATTGACAGTCTCTTCACCGTGATTTTGTTGTTAAGATTCTAATACTCTTACAAATCTAGCAACTAAGTATAATTCTAGTTAGATTTTTAGTGCTACATGAGCTATATTCTGATTATCAACAGACCATTTCTCTAGTTTATGCTAAGAATGATGTGAAGCTTATCCCCTTCGCTCAAGTTTTGTATCTGTTTACTTAATCAGAAACAATTTTTTAGTTTGTTTTTTTCTCCACTCTAAACAGATTATTTCTCTACTTAATACTTCGATTGATACAAAGTCTTCCTCCTTTGTAGAAGTACGTAGCTATTTAGATAATTCATTGGAATAATTTTTATAGTTTATTTGCTTTGTTGTTTCTAGAAAAACATTTATGTTTGTCTTAGTTTCTATCTATATGTTGCTGTTGTGGTGTGTCCAGACGATTTTAGTGTGATGTTTATGTTTGTCTTAGTTTCTATCTAAGACCTTAATCTACTTACTGATGCTGGCCTCTCGTCTAACTACTTCTTTATGACCATCGTATAAATACTTTTTATATCCATCGTCTAGAATTTTCTTGGTGACCCTCGTCTAGCCATTTCCATACACCTCTCGTCTAAGTCTTCCTAGTGACCCTCATCTAACATCTCTTTATTTATGGTTTCTTATCTTCTTATTAGTTCTTGACTTGAATATACCTCGTGAATATAAGAAATATATTCTTTCTAATGGATATATCTTTATTAGTAATTGATAACAATGTAATTAGTCCAACCCAAATATGTGGCAAATCATCATTTTAAGACCCTAAAACTAAAATTATTTTTCCGAATACACAGTTAACTAGAAAAGCTAACTTAAATATGTTGATGTTATTTGTTAAAATGCTTAAATATGTTGATGTTATTTGAACCTCAGACTTATCACAAAGAGAAGTGATAAGCTCAAGTTATGGTAGGCCATGAGGGAATAAATGAATTCTCTGAAGTAGAATATCACATGGATTCTTGTTAAAATCCAAAAAGTCATAAGCTTATGGGATGTAAATGGATATGAAAGAGGAAGAAAATAATTTTAGGAGTTAAATCATCCATGTACAATGCTATATTGGTGGCTAATGACTTTACGTAAAATGAGAGTGTTGATTTTACTGAAATATTCTCATCGGTTATGAAACAAATCTCAATAAAATTTATTGTATCAATCTTTACTAGATTAGATCTTGATCTAGTTTAAGCTGATGTTACTACTACTTTTATCTATATAAGTCAGCCATAAGGTTTTGAAGAAAGACATGAAGGCGACGTGTGTTTGTTGAATAGACCACTATATGCAAAAAGAGTCGTCGAGACACTAGAATAAAAGAGTTGACTATTTTATTAAGTCAATCAACTATGGAATAAGCTGTTATGAAAACTAATTCAACTGAAGTGGGGAAACATATACGAAAATTGATATTTTGTTATTGTTGTATGTTGATGATATACTTATAGCTGGGAAAACATAATGAATATTAAAACTTTAAAAAATCAACTAAAAGTAGAAATTGAAATGAAAGATATGAGAGAAACCAAAAGGATTTTAAGAATATACACTAAAAAGAGCATAATGAGGAGTTATTTATTCTTATGTTCAGGAGAATACATACATAAAGTGCTTATGAAGTTTGGAATGTACGAAGCTAGATATGTTGAAACTGATATTGGTGCTCAGTTCAATCTCAATGGTACCATACAAGAGATACATTATAGCAATGCCATTAAAATTATCATGTAATTTATGACTTGTATTATGCCAGATCTTACACACGCAATTAGAGTTTTGAGAAGATTTATGGTTGATTTGGGAAGACCTCATTAGAATACTCTTAAATGGCTCATGGGATACTTGAAAGGTACATTAGATGTTTGAGTACGTTTTAATAAAAATCATGGATATGATGATATACTCTAAGGGTACGTAGACTTTGATTTTGCAGTTTCGCTTGATACAAGTAAGTTAACTTTGGGCTATCTATTTATAGTATTTGGTGGAGTGGTTAGTTAGAGAGCTAGTCTACATAAGATTTTTGCCTTCTCATCTAGATAATATAAATATATGGCTTCTAATAAAGCAATTAAGGATGTCATTTGGTTAAAATGATTTCTAAATAAGATCACTGGTACGAAGCGGAAAGTTATACTATATTATTATACTAGTGTTCTTCACTTGAAGGAAGAATCTGAATTTTTATCAAAACACGAAACATGTTAATATGAAGCCTAAATTCATAGAGATGGGATGGAGAAAGAGAAAACTAAAGTTACAAAGATTGAAATTGATGATAATCCGTCGGGTGATCTCAAAAAATTTCCAATTTCAAAGATTACTTGTCCCTCGTCTAGTAACTTCTTTATGGTTTTCATCGAAAGTCATTTATATGACCCCAGTCTACTTAATTCTGCTGGCCTCTCGTCTAACTACTTCTTTATGACCATCGTCTACAATACTTTTTATATCCATCGTCTAGAACTTTCTTGGTGACCTTCATCTAGCCATTTCCATACACCTCTCGTCTAAGTCTTCCTGATGACCTTCATCTAACATCTCTTTATTTATGGTTTCTTATCTTCTTATTAGTTCTTGACTTGAATATACCTCGTCAATATAAGAAATATATTATTTCTAATGGATATATCTTTATCAGTAATTGATAACAATGTAATTAATCAAACCCAAATATGTGGCAAATCATCATTTTAAGACCCTAAAACTAAAAATATTTTTCCAAATACATAGTTAACTACAAAAGCTAACTTAAATATGTTGATGTTATTTTTCACAATTCTTAAATATGTTGATGTTATTTGAACCTCAGACTTATCACAAAGAGAAGTGATAAGCTCAAGTTATGGTAGACCATGAGGGAATAAATGAATTCTCTAAAGTAGAATATCACATGGATTCTTGTTAAAATCTAAAAAGTCATAAGCTTATGGGATGTAAATGGATATGAAAGAGGAATAAAATAATTTTAGGAGTTGAATCATCCATGTACAATGCTATATTGGTGGCTAATGACTTTACGTAAAATGAGAGTGTTGATTTTACTGAAATATTCTCATCGGTTATGAAACAAATCTCAATAAAATTTATAGTATCAATATTCACTAGATTAGATCTTGATCTAGTTTAAGCTAATGTTACTATTACTTTTATCTATATAAGTCAGCCATAAGGTTTTGAAGAAAGACATGAAGGCGACGTGTGTTTGTTGAATAGACCACTATATGAAAAAAGAGTCGTGGAGACAGTGGAATAAAAAAGTTGACTATTTTATTAAGTCAATCAACTATGGAATAAGCTGTTATGAAAAGTAATTCAACTGAAGTGGGGAAACATATACGAAAATTAATATTTTGTTATTGTTGTATGTTGATGACATACTTATAGCTGGGAAACATAATGAATATTAAAACTTCGAAGAATCAACTAAAGGTAGAAATTGAAATGAAAGATATGAGAAAAACCAAAAGGATTTTACGAATATACATTAAGAAGAGCATAATGAGAAGTTATTTATTCTTATATCCAAGAGAATATATACATAAGGTGCTTATAAAGTTTGGAATGTATGGAGCTAGATATGTTGAAACTGATATTGGTGCTCAGTTCAATCTAAATGGTGTCATACAAGAGATACATTATGGAAATGCCATTAAAATTATCATGTATGTTATGATTTGTATTATGCCAGACCTTACACACACAATTAGGGTTGTGAGTAGATTTATGGTTGTTTTGGGAAAACCTCATTAGAATACTCTTAAATGGCTCATGGGATACTTGAAAGGTACATTAGATGTTTGAGTACGTTTTAATAGAAATCATAGATATGATGATATACCCTAAGGGTACGTAGACTTCGATTTTGCAGGTTGCCTTGGAACAAGTAAGTTAACTTTGGGCTATCTATTTATAGTATTTGGTGGAGTGGTTAGTTATAGAGCTAGTCTACATAAGATTTTTGCCTTCTCATATAGATAAGATAAATATATGGCTGATACTAAAGCAATTAAGGATTTCATTTAGTTAAAGGGATTGTTAAATGAGATCACTGGTATGAGGCGAATATATTAATATAAAGCTAGTGTTTTTCAATTGAATAAAGAATCTGAATTTCCATCAAAAGACGAAACATGTAAATGTGAACCCTAAATTCATAGAGATGGGATAGAGAAAGAGAAAGCTAAAGTTAAAAAGATTGAAACTGATGATTATTCATCGGGTGATCTCAAAGATATGTTATGTGTATTTTGCTCTTCCAAAATCTTTCTTACATACAACAAACCATTTTATCTTCAATCATATAAAATTAATGTATTTAAACACCATTTTTATTCATGTATGTATTTTCATGTTTGGTTTTGATTTATATATTTGTATGTTTTTGATGTTTTTCGAAGAAGTATATTTATTTTTCTCATTGTATATAAGTTTTAGTTTGCATGCTAGAGCTGGCGTGAATGTTTCCTATCAAGATGTAATTGTATCATCTTATAATTGTTGACCAGTGTGACCTTAAGATATATAGAGTAATATTCTACATACCTAATGATTCTTTGTTTCAAGTGTGGATTTTGAATGACAATCATCTCCCTTCTATGATGCTTCAAATTGATATTCTAGTCCTTTCTATATCAAAGTATATAAAAAAAATTAGGGTCAAAATATCCTAATGATTGATTTGTTGTTAATGGTATGATGCAACACATTTATTTTATTTAATGGAAGACTTATGTTCTCCATGACTCGTACATAAATATTCATATGTTCATTATTCAGAACTATATAAACGAGAAGGGATATATGACTAAAGTTATCCATTTTAGAGAGACATACAATAAAACATTTAGGGTGCTCACACTATAAGTCGTAGTTATGTGCATGAGCCGACCTAAAGTAAGACGATGGACACATCTGTAAAAATGTAAACAAACCACTACATAATGTAGCTGTTACGTTTACATACCACATTCTCATTCACAACCCGAATTCAATGTTGAATGATTTTGGTAAAGTCTGCCATAAAATAATATTTTTTTCTTGAAGGAAGATTTGATTATTTTTATAGATGGTCTTGAACCAACCCTGGTGTTTTAAAATAATTATCCACAAACAATAATGTATAATGCGATGGTCTAAAAGCCTCAACTAAATATTACAATCAGCCACTTAATATGAATGCATGTCTAATATTAAAATATGAGAAAATTTAGTTTTAATGTGAACATTTTTGTTTGGTATTTGAATGAACTGTTAACTAATTTAGTATTTTATTTTATTTGTCATTTTTATTGAGCTTTAGACAAGAAGTTGAGAAAAAATGTTGATATTTCCTATTTTTTTTATAAAGATGAGCAACCTTAAAGATTAGAAGCATGATATCATGATCATACTAAGATTCAATGATATATATATATATATATATATATATATATATATATATATATATATATATATATATAGTTAGATTCTATAATCACCACAATCTTATCTTACAGATAAAAGCACGTGTTATAAGAGGTTTCACTTTGATATGAGTGAATAAATGAATTTTATGAGTATAATATCACATGGATTCTTGTTAAAATCCAAAAAGTCAGAAGTTTATGGGATGTAAATGGATATTAAAGAGGAATAAAATAAGTTTAGGAGTTGAATCATCCATGTACAATGATATATTGGCGGCTAATGATTTTATGTAAAATGAGTGTTAATTTTACTTAAAATATTTCTCATCGGTTATGAAACAAATCTCAATAAAAGTTATATTATCAATCTTTACTAGATTTAATCTTGATCTATATTAGTTTTGGTGAGGAGTATTTCTGATCAAAGGGTATTCTTCGAAAGAGTTTTATCTTTTTCAGGTATTTATTGCTGGAGTGAAGGATAGAGAGATAAAAAAAAAGTGTGTTTAAGCTATAAGTTTTTCTCACCCTCTTAAATGAGGGTGGTCTAGGTATTTATACTTATTTTTTGATGCATGGGCAGTTCGGGTCGGAATTTGGATTCGGGTCAATCTTCAAATCTTAATACCTAAACGGGTTAGCACACAGCTGAGTCATGATTTACTTAGTTGTATTGTTCATTATAGGTTTGGTGCAAAACATGTCCGAATTACCCCTTCGGTTTAGGCAGTAGTTCCCTTCCAAAAATATCTAAACTTATTAGTAGCCCATTTAGGTCTTTCAAAAATATTTTAGAAGAGCTAAATTATTAATGAAAAGACCCGAATCATATTCAAAGTTTTTTTTGAAGAGTTAGCTTCCGAGCTGAAGACCCTGACCGGATCCAAAGTGTTTTCTTTTTGTAGATGGAAGAACCAATCCAAATGTCAGAATTTTGAAAAATAACACGTGTCCTATTTTAGATTCGACCTCTCAGCCGTTTTCCCTCTTGGTACTTGCACCTATTTTTCAAACAGTAATTAGGGTGTACTTAACAACCCATAAACATTACTTGAACGATTTATCTCCTATATGTGAAGAACTAAAGTGGTTTTTTAAATATATATAAGTCAGTTTTACGGTTTATTTTTTTCAGAATCAAGAAAATATTTCTAGGGAGAGAAACCTTGAGTTCATGATTTTGTTTTATACCTGGGAAATTAAATTATCACAACCAGAACTGCTATGGTCAAAGGAGGTTGGTTAAATCGATCTAATTTAGAAAAAGCAAGAAAAGAGGCAAGAATCACAGTCGGACTCCATGGTTCTCCTGCTGGAGTAATTAGTCAAACGGTACCAGTACCGGACAAGAGTTGATCGTCGTCCATGACATCGTTAATCCAAAAAATTCTTCTATCATGAGTTTATCTACCTTAGAATCTGAACCTTCAGTTCAAGTATCCATAGATCCTTTTTCTAAGGACAAAGAAATTTCCAGTGTTAGGAAACCCTCACTTTTTCTCGCCATGGGATCAGACACTAAAAATGCCACACCCCGAAGGGTCACTCGAATCTCCAAGGCCAAAAGCACCCTTCCCTCTTCAAATGATGTTAGTTTAGAGACCCTAAAACCTATTGCCCAACCTTCTGTAGACCAGCATCCATTGCCTCCTCTTAATGAGGCCACCCAAATTGAGAAAGAAGCCACATGTGTTAAATCGACCGAACAACGGTCGACTATAATGAAAGATAATATGGAAGATAGTGGGGAAGATATCCCATTGAAGACATCCAGACACACTGGGAATACCACATCAGATCGGGTAAGTAGAGGAAAAGTAGGACAGCCAATCACTTGGGTGCTGAACTGGGGTCTTCGTTTCCTTTTAGACCCATAAATAGTCACATACTTCAACCTAATCAAGCTTTTCTCAAGTCAGCTAAGCCCAAATGCCTGGTAAACTCTGTTAGTCAGCATTATTACTTCTAGATTGTCAAAAATTCCAATTCCTATTGAACAGTTTGCTGTTGTGGCACGTCTGTGTACAAAACACAAAATACCTTTTTTATCATTACAACATGGGAAACGAATTTCCCCCAAGGGGGTAGCCGAGTTGATTAAGTAAGGCATGCTTGTGACCAAAGGTCATGATTTCGAGTCCCTTTACATACGGTTTCTCGGCTGAGCCTGTCATCTTGTGTGGTTTACCTTCTGACGTTGGTTTGCAGGCTATTGCGTCAGACTAAGGGTTTACCCAGTGCGAACTCATTGCACTCTGAGTAGCGGCTGCGGGTTCCCTCCGAAAAAAAAACATGTTAAACGAATATAAAGTAGTGAATGATCTGTTGGAGGCTGAGAAACCATGGGGGACTCAATTTATTTTCATAAGTGGAGGTTGGGAGAATGGGAAAAAGATCAATTACAAAGAAAATCCAAGACAATTGACTGGATACTAGAAAACTTCAAGTAACTCTTGTTCGGATTTTTATTAGTATTTAAACTTGGCCAAAGCTATTTCCCCCATAAATTTTTTATTTCCTCCATAATTTGAAATCTCTATAACACTTGAAACATGATATTACTAGTTTACCCTTATTTTGTTTTCAAATTTAATATTACGTGCCATTAGTGAACTAGATTTCCCTACCGTGTAAAAACATAACATTAAACCCTTTTTAATCATACATATCTCATTTTTGAAACTAAAATTAACCCTAAACCCAAAACATATCAGTTTTTTTGAAGATTGAATGTCGTTCGACCATGGAAAATCAAGAATCTCATTCCATGCACTGAAACACTGAACACTGAAGCATCTTATTGTTATCCAACCAACAATTTTTTTTTAAGTGTTTAGACATTACGAGACAATAAAATTTTAATATAAACTGGGGTTTTGCAACTGATTCCAAGTGGCCATCTCGGAATCAGTTGCAAACAAATTCGAACCAAGTTATGTCTGATTCCGAGATGGCCATTCGGAATAAGATGGCCATCACTGTTCTGCTGTTTTTTAGCAGAGAGCATGTGATTCAGAGTGGCCATCTCGGAATCACATGCTTTTTTTAAAACCGAAAACAGGTGATTCTGAGATGGCCACTCGGAATCACCTGTGTTTTTGTTTTAAAAAAATCATGTGATTCCGAGATGGCCACTCAGAATCACATGCTCTCTGCTAAAAAAAACAGCAGAACACTAAAGTCGAAACCAAGTCGAAACAGCAGACATAAATCGAAACCCTAATCGAATCTAACAACAAAAATAACAGCAATACCACCACCCTAACGAAAAATGAAGAAAAAGAAAAACTAAAGAACCCTAATCGAGTTGACTAAAGATAGATAAACTAAAGAACCCTAATCGAAAAATGAAAAAACAAAGAAACTGAAGAAATCTTACCTTCTCCAAGGGCTGCTCTCTCTCTCTCTCTCTTCGATGTTTTTTGTAAGGTACTGAAAAACATACAGAAAAAATGAAAGGTAAAAACTCTTTGTAATGGGTAATGGTTTTGTTAGGGTTTTTTTTAATTTGTTAATGGGTAGAGATAATATAATGGGTGGAGGAAGATAGAATAATGGCGTTCTTGAAAATGAAAGAGGTAGAATAAATGGGTAGAAGGGAAAATGTGTAATTTCCTTTATGGAGGAAATAACAACATGAGGGTTTTTTCAAATTATGGAGGAAATAAAAAATTTCATGGGGAAAATAGCTTTGGCCTTTAAACTTTATGTTGATATACCGAACTGATTATTATATCTCTTTGCAGTATTTTCGAAAATGTTCTTAGAGAATCCGGAGGTAGGAAGGGCTACATTTTCTAAGATAAATCAATAGGCATTAGATAATTAAGGGCTTGCCTTTCACAATTGTTTCATTTCTGGAAACATGTTGAGGGCTCACTTGTGGAATACTACTGGAAGCACAGACCTTTCTTGGGAACAAGTGACAACTCCCTCTCCATTGGATGTCATCCTTAAAATAATTAAGGCAAAGGATGGAAAACTCTACTTACCAGCCGAAAATAAAGTTCTTAGCCATCTGGACAAGATCAAGAAGAAAGATGAAGTTGACCCATCTCATTAGGTTCCTGAAGCAGCTAGTTTGGATTATCCTGAAGGAATTAATGTCGTTTTGTTAGAGGCAGTTGCTGCAACAGTTGGGGGAATCTGGGGGATCGGATTGGGTTCCCCAAACTAAGAAGAAAGGTCACAAGAGGCGTAAGGAAGGTATTGATCGAATGGATGGAAAAAAGAAGAATATTAACTTAGGGTTAGAGATATACCTCCGTCCTTCAGTTGTTCCTCCTAATATTCCAACTGGTATTCCTCCACAAGAAGAGGTACCAGTTAATCCTCCTTCTCTAATATTCCCCACATCCGAGCAGCCAGTTATTGAAGGAGAGGTTAACCGGAGCACCAAACTGCGCCAATCCAAGACTGCCCAAGGAGACATCCAAACTATGCATTATGAACTGGAAACTACCACCTCTAATAAGATCAAGTCTTTGTAAGGACAACAAACCAAAAGTGCAAGAACTATCAGTACTTAACCGGAGAGAAAGAGAAGTTAGATAAACTTCTTAAAGAGAAAGAATAATAAAATAATTATCTAAAGAATAATCAAGCCCAATAGATAGCTGCAGTAATAGAGAAGTATGTTGCTAGTATTGTGGATTCTTTAGAAAAGAGGGATGAAGGTATCAAATTGGATATGGTTTTGATATTTCATGATACCGTTCCAAAGAAGAACTTTGGACCTT